>CANUEZ040000035.1:1200000-1614242 GCA_948099385.1 Fasciola hepatica | reverse complement strand
GTTTGTGCTGCCCATCCTGGCTGCATTAGTAATTACAATTTCAGATTATCTTATCTCCCTTCACTTACATGTATTCATGCGAACCGCTGAATCACTGCATCGAGATCTGGCTACCTATGCCTGTACATGACTCCAGGGTTGTCATTTTCAATAAAATACACTTTCATACCGCTTCCTAATTCAGAAACTAATAAAATTGTATGATGGCACAGCGTTTATTATTTTCAGATAAACAAGTCCTTGGTAAAACCGAAATGACAAAAACCTAAACTGATGTCTCCTAGCCTGACCATACGCTGAGATTGAATTCGTTTTCCATCCAAATGTAGTCATGTTCATAGAAAGTAACCTTTCTTCTGCATTTGAATCACGCCATTTCCATCCATGAGACTTTTTTTTCTGAAACACAGTTTAGTAGCCCAGTAACTGGATTTTTCGATTCACTCTGTAGTAGTAGTTTCCATCGTGTTCTTGCGTTCCCAACTGGTCATTTGATGTTTTCCGGAAAATCGTCCAAACAGACAATATAAACGGTAATAGTGGTGACTTTATTAGGCTTGTGCTGGTCGTCACTGAAAATGCTCAACTTCGCCGTCTTTTTTGGCGATGATGGTTCTAGGATTCCGTAGTGATCAACAGTGTAGTTGCCGTTCGAGGTATCAGTTTTGAACATCCCGGTTTTACCTGTCCCTCGAATGCTGTGCCTAATTATCTATGTGCGGCGAGGTAATATCAGTACAATTTGTTTTGATTCAGTATTAGTGAGTTGGGACGTTCAGTTATTTCGTTAGTGAAACGTTGCTAATAAAAGTTGCTCACACAGTGTCTAGTTCTGACCAAGTTGGTGCCAACAATAAACATGACCGTACATAGTCTTCAGGAACGCATTACTGAAAATCATTACGGTGGATCAGTAAGATTTGATCTGAATGGGCATGGAATCATGATGATCACTTGTACTCTAATGTGGTTGAAGAGGTTTCAGCCTGTAGGTCACATGTGAGCTAGAAATTGGTTGTATAGATGGGCCATCAGAGGTACAGAAGAATCTTGAGTGATTACTTCAGGTTTTATATCTAAATGCCGAGAAATGAATTTGAGCATTCATCCAGAAGATACTTATATTGACAGTAACAGCGGCGCAATACTACAACACTTGGCTAATATTGGACACAAGATCAGTTCCATGACAGCTTTTAAACTAATCCTGGTGACTCTCGAGTGATTGCTGGTTGCAAATGAAACAATAACAACTGCAACATTGAGACCAAAACTGTGAAAATAGTAAACATTCATGCAGCTTCTTTTATTGCATTGTCATGAGGAGTAATCATCGCGTAGCTCCAATGCAGTTCTCTCCCCATTCATTTCGTTTTGCATCTTAGTCTTTCCCGTTGCTTTTTAACACACTTCGAGCACACTATCACGTACTGTAATGTTCTAAGTACCATTATGTTCCGGAATCCTGTTACAATATTGCTTTTTCTGAATGGCTGGTGATGGTCGAGTGGTGTAGAACATTTGATTACCACATTGGAAACCAGACCTTCGAATCCCTGGAATGTCGGTTGTTTCTGTAGTAGACAGCAGTTCACTGTCGTCCGGCTCGTTACACATTTGACCTACTGGGACCACGTTTAATTCCCCACTACAAGTTTCAGTGTCAGATTGTCGATAATACTTGATATTGCTGTGTGTGTTCCACCGCCGTGGTGACCATGCAGGTAGTGAGGAAATGTAAGCTCACACAATGCAGTCAGTATACATAATTCATCTCTTCGATGCCTAGTAGTATACATAATATACAATTGATCACACGAACTGACATATGGCAAAGAAATTCATTCCCTATTTGTTGTTTTGTAGGAATCTCTGAGCATATAATGTGCAAAATTAGTGTGTGAGTTTCAGAACAACCGACGAACAGAATCGTGAAGAACGTCTAACATTTAAAAACTGAAAACGAAATACATTGGTCGTCTAGCGGAAGGAAAATAAATCGTTGGAATTGATCTTGTTTGGTTTCTTCACATGTTGTTCGCATATTATGTTATTTTACCAAGAAAAGAATCCCTAAGATGTGGGAATTATTGTAATATTTAAGGGAAATCTCTTATCCATTTTTCTGCTAGATGAGTATTGTGGAAACATAAAATGAGAATGTTGTGGACCTACTGAGTCCAACAATCAATTGTGCTGCGGTGGAAATTCGTCACACATGAGTCTCAGTGGGAAATGAAGCAGATATGCAACAAGCTGTCAGCCTCGATCAGAAGGTTAAACATGTGGCTGGAACAATGCTGAACCCGAGCAGGCACGTTTTACATACAAACTCCCTACCAAACTATCACCTTTAGCATCACTTACCCCTTATGCGCATTTTACATTTGGTCTTTTCATACAACAGTAGTTCATCAAATGATTCCGAAATTGGCACAAGACTAATAGTGAGCTACCGAGGAGGTCATTGTTTCCGAAGGTGGCATAATTCCAACCTTGGGTCGTGTGGTCATAAGTCAACTAAGAAGACACTTTGAACAACGCCACAGGTACAACGAGACGTGAACGATAGAAAACACAATGCTTTTTACAATGACTGTTCAATCAACCAGTTTGGATGAAGCTGCAAAAGTGCATTACCTAAATAAGTACAACATAAAACTGCGGCTCACATTCCCACCTGTTTTCCAATGGTCAATCCCACACGTTTTCTTATTCGATCAGCCAATTCTTACACCCAACGATTATCAATATTGCATGTTAGTGGACCAATATGTGCATCACAAATACACATGTAAAGCTAGTGACGAATTGGCACCATATAAGGCGAAACTGTTTTGCAACAAATATTTGACGGTCATCTTGGATAGTATGGACTCGAAATCCCGAGTTTCCAATCCACCAGCAAGATTCCAGTGATTTATTGTTGGACAGAGTAGTAAAACAATTTTGATACCCAATCAGCTGGCCAAATACTGCATGTCAAATCATACTGAGGTAATAAGTAAGCAAAATGAAATAAATAAATAGCAAATCTTTTTACTTCTTATTTGTTATACATCATCAATCCGATGGTTAACTAGGACGATCACGTAATCATAAAGGCAGCTAATGCAATGACTGACCAGTAAAGTAATTAAGATATGTTCTATGAAGAATAAATAAAAGGATGAAATCATTTCCCATCCCGTATACACAATCAATAATATCACGAAGAATGACGATAGCACATCTTGTCATCAAGCAGTCGAAAATAAATCTGTCTACCCAGTGTAGCAGATATGGTAAACGAGTGAAATCAATCGCCTGTTACACATATCCGAAAACAGAAAGATGTATCACGTTGCTGGAATCCAAGTTTTGTTCACCTCTCGACTATTTCTCATTTTACGAATGAGAGGCAGAATATCCGTGCATTCGAGCTCTCAGTGTGTGGCGGGTGACGTAGACCGAACCACAGAAAGACCGCATAAACGCATAAAGACGTATCACCCGAGTTGGTTAAATAAAAGTCTAGTGAAAAGCCGAAAAACGACATTTACCATCACTTCGAAATAATCGATTCGTTAGATGAATAATAATGGAGTCCCTCTGCCCAGATAAACTGTCAAAAGGAGAGCAACAAGAATTGCCAAAGGCCAGATCTCGGCAACCGCCAATTGAGTTTCAATCCGCACCACATTGTGTGCTCAGAAGCAACATTTTAGATCTTTGAATCTCTCTTGGTCACCCACATGAAATAATTTGACGTAATCACTGACCGCATGCAACCGACAGTTATCCACACAATATCTGTCGTAACACTGATAACTCCGCTACGGTATAGACACGAATTTTTCATTTGCTGTATTCGAGATTACCGACTATCTTTCTGATTTTCTATCATCCAGGGTGCAAAATCTGTAAAAAAACGTTGAATATTTTATCACAGGTGAAACAGTTAAAACTAGTTGTTATGATGCCGAGTGTGCTGATGTCTTAGTCGAGTGTCCTCACTCAACCGTATTTGCCAAATCAGATGAATCCTCAATAATTGCAGAAAAATATTGTTCAAATATAAACATGAACCAAAACAAACAGGTCAGTAAAACATTGGTAACCAATTATTCAAGTTTCATTTCACATATGAAGAGCGTTCCTCTAATTTATCTTTTAACCTGGCATAGCAAGTAAATAAAAAGCGTGTGCATATCTCTCACTCAAAGCTCACCTTATCAAACCATAAATTGGGAAAAACGTATGACGATCATTACTCGTATTCCGTAAAAGAAGTAGAACAGTTTTGTGCCTTGCCTGTCTTCTCCGGTTGGGCAGCTTTCAGGGCGCGTCTGTCGCATGAAGCATCACCACAATCACATCACCACTACCACTACCATCAATCAATTACGATGCTCACGTCAAACTGATCGACAAGTTTGAATATGGTTGAATCTAATAGTAACAGTCAACAACCTGATATCCACCTGCTCAGCGTGAGCACACATGACCTTGTTCATGCGAGATTTGCTGCGACAGCGAAATGAGTAATCATGTTGAGTGAATCAAGTCTATCGGTTTGGAAGCATGGTTGGATCACGTGATGGTTTCGCGTTGTTCATGATGCCATGTACTTCTAGTTTCGCCATTGGGGAAGATCATTGGTGGTGACGTAATGCCTTGTCTCCGGACGAGTCGAGGCAGTCACTTTTCTTGCATCGATTGATGATGCAATCGTGTTGAGTTTAATTCTCAAGTCACACGTGAAACTGTTGAGTCATTGTATGACGTGTAGGTAGTTGAGATCAAATATTTTACTTGGAATGTCGAGCTGAACTTGGTGTGAATAGACAGTGAATCCTTTATTATAGGCGTGTGATCGGGGAATTACGTGAACACAATTACCGGTTCGGCACTATAGTAGATACGCCTGAATTTAGCTTCAGATGTTTAATGGTTATGTTGATCGTATCATCTGGTTTGTGAGGATTTTCAAAATTCTTTTCCATTTACAGTGGACGATCATTCTTTATCAGCTTCATATGATAATACTTTGCCAGAAATAACGCTGGATACACAATTGATATCAGCGTTTCACTAATCTGATTGATTTCTCCATCCAGTGTATCTGTCGTCAAAATTATCTTTAAGGTGAGAAACAATGTTTGCACTGTGTTTATATTGTACTTCTCTGGAACAATTTCAGTGCAGTGTACAGAGTGCATAGGTTAGGTTTCATTCCGGAAGACAGATCGTTTAATTGAACCATTCCCTCAATATTCGCTGGGGATAAATAATGTCATATTTGAACAAAGATTATTGTAGATTGTCAACTGTCTTTCAGAACGGGACTAGATTTCGTAACCTTGTGAACCATTTTATCAGTTACTATTTCGTAGAGATTTGCTCATTGATGAGACTACTCGTTCTGTTATATCTCTATCCCGTATTTTTGACACACCGAGCGATTTTAAACGAAACGTTTTACTGAAGTTATTTAAACTGCCGTTGGGAGTTTCCATCAGAGAAAATGAGAAATGTTTGGTCATATTATGTAAAGTAAGGAATAAACCTGTTTGGGGTAAAAACTGGTCTACATCGTCTACTCGGTTCACTTCCATCATTTTTCCTACCCGATGTCCGAATTCTTTGTAACGATAACTGAATGAGCTTTTGGGTGAATAAAATCGCCTGAAGGGACCAAGATAGATTAGGCTGATGGGAATCGATGTTTGGAAGGAATGAATAATAGTTCATGATGGCCTTAAGCACATAGCTTTAGGAAGTCCAGTTTCTAAAAGGTATATGTGCTATCTCATGGGCAAATCGGACTTGCATTTATAGGGGATTCGAGATTATTCGGAAGAACCCCTCCATCACATTGGTGCATCCATTCCGTATTTCGTATCCACGTTTCCCGACAATAAAACCATCCTCTGGTTGCTCTTGAAAACCATCATTATGACGATATCAAAGTGGCAGTTTCAAAATGCCCATATAACCTGTGCAATGACTTGCTTCACTTCTGATTACTCAGAATTTATTTGAAATGGGGATGGACATGATTTGGTTCTATTTCGTACAGGACTGTTTTCAAAGGATACGTGTGTGTGATATGCCACACGTTTTATTCTACAAGGCCCATTTGAAATTATTAGTAGACTATAGTCATGTGTTCGTAAATGATTGTAAGTGATTGACCGATGAGTGCTAGTATGAACTCACAAAGCTAAGTATTCTGAATACAGATTGCATTTGTGTTGACGCAATTATTCTTCATGCAAACATGGAGCAATATTCAGTAAAGCTCAGTTCAGTTCAGTTCAGCTTTCCTCAGCTTGATTTAGTTTAGTTCAGTTTGTTTCAAACACCTATAATTCACGAAGTGGTTATGGTAGTTCTCGTTTCTATCTCACAACTGGAATCTCAACTGGAACTCAAACAACTAATGGTACAAAAAATATAGGGAGATAACTACGAATAATTCTATCGAGTGGATAAATAATGCATTTACAAAAGCGCTACTCGAATGCAATGAACCCCTATATGGGACCACACCAAGGAAGTTTAACACAATACACATGGCCTTCCCATACCTTTCTTTCATATCATGTCATGGATTGGCCAATTTCATTGTTCTCTTCTACCAACTACCTCCCTTAGCGAACATAGCGCTCCAAGTTGTCCTATCCAGTGATATGTAGGATACAAGCCACAACCACATTGGCCTTATGAGCTTTACTGTTTCATCTAGTGGTTTGTTCTGTGCACCCAATACACTGCACCAATCCTCAGTAATACAAAAACAATATTCACGCTGCATTCTAGACCAGTGCCTGAATTACCAATGGACTCCTTGAATTGATTTCTCCGAATTTATTATCACACTGGATGAACCTGTCCGCAACGATATTTTCGGCAAATTAAATGGATGATGTTATATGCTTACCACATAAGCCCAGAAACAAGACCAAATATGTACAGACATCTACGGAGAGAGATACATTATGTTATTCTTGAGAAGTCTGCCAATCAGTAATTTGAGTACTTGGGCAGATAATGGATTCTAACTCCTCGAGGAGCGACGTTTACTGTAAACTATAAAATGTTGGTGTCTGATCGACGAAGGCAGGCCCAGTGGATTTTCACGAATCAATGTGGGATTCTGCAATGAAATGGACTACCACGCTATTATCTCATACGTGAACCGCCAGGATTTATATGCAAATTGGTATTAATAATTTGGACTTCTGACAGGGTTTCGAAGGCCGTGGAGTACATCAGGTCCAAACAATTTCAACTTCGACGAAAATAATACAACTGTGTGAACTTTCTTGGATCCTGTTGGGTTACTGGGCCATTTTGGTATGAGAATGATAGTGATAGGACGGTTAGAGTCGGAAATGAAGAACGATTCAGTTGCGTGACTGACCACAATAATCAACACTTCCGACAGAGGTCCAGCCCCGTACAAGTAAAGTCGTCCGATCCAGAAGGTTTTGGTGAACTTGATGAATCAAAGAATCTTGATAAGCTTGCTGCCTGAGAAGTTCTTCAATTCCGAATTGTTAGCTTGTTATAATATTGGGAGACGGTATTTCCGATAGTGATCATGAGACTGTATCAGCGTTTTACGCATGAGAAATGTTGATAACAATAACAATCTTTGGTGGAGTATTTAAAAGTATATGGATATTTCTCGCACAAAACTGTTTTACATGGACTTCTGTGAACGTTTGAGATGCAGTGAAATCGTCGCAAAAATAAACCGTGTCTTTCTGCAACTCTTGCTGTTTATCTGTCGTAAAACATGTGGCTCCATTGTATGATCCCTTGGGTTTGGTCTCTCTTATGTTGCCGCCAGCAAGGTCCATGCGGTCTATGCAACCAGTGTCTGGATTGTGACCGTCAGTCAGTTAAAAGTGTGCGATACAGATGGACGAAATGGTTGAAGAACATACAATCTATAATTCACATTCGCACCGATAGATGTCTGGTAACTAAACACTATTTTGAACGACATTACTGATGAGCTACAAATACATATAGATCGTCTTGTTCCACGGCCGGATTCCATTACTGTTTTGCAGTAAATTATTAATTTCGGTGCCATTCGTTACCTTTGCGGCCAATAGAATTGGACTCAAAGAAAACCGTTCATTAGACTTCAGGTGGCGATATGCGCCGACCGATGGGAATCCAGTGGATGGTGCATCTAGTGGCAAAGTCAGGGAACTGTTGCCTGAAATACAGTGTCAAAGAACTTCGCTTTGTCATTTCCGTACTAAATATTTCTGATAAACTGACCAACTGTTCGAATTTTACCCTGTTTGTCATTGTCCAATTTCGGCCCCTGAAGCGTGACTGCTGCCTGTTTAACTGCCCCATTTTACACTCTGGTTCTTGGATAGTTTGACCAAAGAGATCAATACTGATTTTGGTTGTCTTATATTTATAAACTTCAATTTTCGATGTACCATGCCGCAAATTATTTCGTCATTCCCATCTCAATGACGGTCGTTTGACATGTGGCTTATTACTCGAGTAGGACAAATTCTTGATTGGGATTGTCGTACTGTTGTGCTAATCAGCGAGAACGATTAGTTGAAAACGACCTTCGGGACTGAAGTACGGGTAACTCAGACTTTTGTTTTATAAACCGGGATCAACAAGTAAAATCATATCGTGTTGGTCTTCAAAACGACCTCCTGATCGTTCTTCGGATCTAAACAAATGGAATAGGTCGTCCTCTGTTTCTGATAGGCACCGTTATTACCATTACGGTAGATGCTCAAAAGCACCACCATCTTGCTCCAGGCAAATCGTCAGCCGTCGAACCGTATTATGTTGAACTGCCTCCTGCATCATTGTCGGAATCGCATCACATACAGAATGGATCCATTTATTCAACTCATCCAGGTTCTAGGACTTGAAGTCGTGAAAGTTTCTCTCAGTATAACCGCCTAGGAAATATCCCATAGGAATTATATCCGGAGATCTTTGAGGCCGTGGTATAGGTCCCTTTCGTCCGATCCTGTGCAAACGGAACGTCCAGTCGAGCCATTGAACATAGTCCGTAGAAAACATAGTTTTGTAGACAGATCAAGCTTTGTTCATTTGCTTCACGCACTAACTTATCCGAATGCCTATCCAAAAGCTCGATATCAAATTGACCGTTGCAGGTGAACCTACATGCAATCGGTCGCCATCTAACTCCAATTTTCCTAATGATCTTCAAACTCCACGTACGACTGAACTACCCAGATTTGAATTTCTTCAATGCGGTGAAGGAAATATGGAGACCGAATCCCACTGTAATCCTAATCTTGTCATTTTAGGGGGTGACTTGCATCACTTCGAAGTAATATTTTCATTTGAATCGTGTTTTCGGGGCAAATATGCCCTTTAATCGAGATATAATACCATACTTATCCCAGAGTTGCCCCTTCTTTCTAATTGGAAATGTCAAGGAATTATGTGTTGGAGCCTCTTTGCATGCTTTCATTACTCCTCTCTCCCGTAATTCTGCCTCCTAATAAAGTAGGAATTTCGTTTGTTTTGAGGTATCCGTTGCCATACGTTGTGTATTTTCAAAAGCATCGTCACCAAATATGTGATTTGCTCTCCAATTTCTATGAAAACCATTCCGGACCTACTTGAAGTGACAGCAACTAACCTTCTAGTTAAAATGGTATAGTTACCGTTATCGTGGTATGATGCAGTGGTCTCATTCAGATGCCCTATGGAGCGGTGGACCATCTACTACTCATCACCACTCACTAAATAATAGTTGATTTCTCTAGATTCCTCTAATATTAGCGAGTCAAGTCCCCATTTTTCCGATATTCCTGTTCTCACCACTCACTGCTCACCACGCAGTGCAGCAGGAACTAATAATGCAGTCAGTACGAGGAACATTACCGTTTGACCACGACATATCTTCTGTTAACACTCCTACGTGCTCGGGTGTCTTAGGTTTACCATGGACAGTACCATGCGAGCTGAGTTTACCCGACTATCCCTAGAATATCCCACCTATCGGTAAGTTTCATTCAATCCGCACATGATGCTAAACATTCACACGGATGAGCAACTTGCTCTCATTGTCGAGAATGACCTATGCTAGTTTCTGTCATGAATTCTATGAAACGTGGCTTACGAAAATATTCATATCAAGTCAGCCTTATTCTTGAGTTTGATTCGTCCATTTTCCTCTTTCTATGGTTCTTTACATTTAGGAATCAATGAACTTCGAAGTTATCCTTATGTTACTGAAAATGCACTTTCGCAGATGAATAACATGCAAAAAGACAAGCTCTATCTTCATGCAGTATGGCATTGCACAATTCTGAGTGCCACATTAATGAGGTTTATTCCCAACCAGCTGTTCTCTAGCATACAAACGGATACGAGCAGACCTCGAGGAGTAGAAAAGATTGACTAAATGAAGGAGATTTTAGTTCAGACATCAAAGAGAAGAAACAGGTCAGCTCAACAATAATGATGAGTATCATGCAAGGTTTAATTGCCCCATATACAGAGAATAAAATGGAAGAGCCTTCATGCAAGTGGAGAGGCGGTTCGTCTTCTTTGGATGCGGTCGTGTATAAGGGATTGTGCTCACATATTTGATTCAGTGCAGAAGACTGCTTTCACTGCGTTTAGTCTTCTCATTGCTATAAAAACCTACTTATTGTTTGCTACCAATATTAGGCGGCGACCATTCATAATAAGAAGTCCTATAACGTCTCCTGCCAAAATAATTACATTCTGTCGAAATGAGCTTGATTGCAGTAGTTTGATGAACATACACTCATGAAACAATTTTCCGAAAATGGAAATTTTCATCATTCCGAATGTGAATACTCAATTGTTTGAGATTTATTTAAGAATAACCGTGACCGTGGACGGTGACACTTGACAAAGAATGTCTCAATTCACTAAGACTCGATAAAATATATATTTGGCATTGGTATGCAACACCGGTGGAAGCACACGGCCTATTGTACCCACAACACAATCAAAAGACAGGGTTCCCCAATGAATACACTGCACGAAACACAGGGCACCAGGCCAAGAAAACTCACAAAACTGAACACAACTGAAAAAGTACTCTGATGTTGCCCGACTAACTACTACGCTTGATCCATTGAGGCCTTTTGTGGTCCGTCAATTTAGATCTCAGGATCACGGTTGCTGGTTTCTTTTTGTAATCACTGCCTTTGTGTAGATCACCGTTCACCCAACAGTAGCGATTCATCGTTCTTTGATATCTCACCTTCAAACATTGACTTTCTTTCGTGACAGATCCCAACTGACTCGTCACCATCTTATGAGATTTCAATCTTCACAAACGAGATTGGTTCATTCACTCATCGGACACTTCGGCTCTGGGGCGCGAAGCCGAACACTTTTCCGTGGTCAACAACCTATGCCAACTTGTGTACTTCCTCACACGTATTCCCGATCGAGCTGGCGATCATGCCCATACCTCTAAACGTATTCTCACTTCTTTTCATTCCCTATCCTCATGCATGTTTGCTCTTCCCCCCGTTGACACTTCCAATCTCTATATTATTTCCTGTTCCATCAGTTTCACTCACCTACGTTTTTGGAACTAAAATTCAACCGACTGGGAAAAATGTTACCATGTTGCAGCTCCCTATTCTTGAAATGAATGGTGCTCTACTTCAGACAATTCCTCTCCCGTTTCTAACTTCACCGACATTGTTCTTTAATTTATGCAACTTTTTATTACTCACTTGTCCAAACCTGGCAAACCCGAATCCTCTGAGTGGTTCAACCATGCATGCAATCGTGCTGTACGCTTGAAATGTGCAACATTTTGCAGCTGGCTGGGCTCGCCCACAACGGACTCCCACATCTGCTCCGTGCAAGCCAGGAACAGATGCTCGCCAACCATACAGAGGGCCAAAGAAAGCTTCTTCTGCTGGAAAACCGACCGCTTACTCTCATCTGCCAACGGTAGCCTGGAACTTTGGTCGTTTGCCAAAGCAGTCCTCCGCAATTTTGGCACTTTCAATTTGCTTCGCATCTGTAATTCCCCGGGTGATCCTGGTCGTGAACCATATGAGAAAGTTGACAATTTGCTTCCTGATTTGCCACTAACTCCATCTCACCTACATATACTACTCCTTCGTTTCATTCTGTCTCCCATTTTCGATCCCATTTTGGTTTCGGAAGATACGCCAAATGCTGCATTCTGTGGACTTATGAAAACCACCCGATTGAAAAGTCATATCAACCATCGTCCTTAAAATGTGCAATTTGAATTGGCCTATTTCTTACATCGTCCTTTCTGTCTCTCTCTCTTACATTCTCCGACTTTCTACTTTTTCGATGACCTGGGAACACATAGCGATGTTTCATAATCCCAAAAACGATGCTCTTTCTGACCGGATTAACTATCGTCCTATTCCCACCACACCCGGTATTTCGTTAAAAACTCGGAACTGTCATCTCCATAAAACCGCGTGCGTTCCTCGAACACGAAGAACTACTGAGTGATCACCAATACGGATTCCGACCTCGCCGTTCTACCGGTGATATCGTGGCTCTCATCTCACACTCTTGACCGGTTGCACTCAACAACCGTGGAGAAACACACATTGCTCCATCCAACATCTCCAAGCATTTGACCGAGTTTGGTACGGAGGTCTTCTAGTGAAACTGCTCACGTTCGGATTCTCCACCACTCTCGTATCACGGACATCACGTTTCCTCAGTAAGTGGGTCATCTCTGCCCGAATTAAAGGAGTTCTGTCCCAGCCATTTCCTGTGAATGCTGGCGATACCCAGGATTCAGTACTTGGCCCACCTGATTGCTTTTATTTTCTAATGATCTTTCATCCACTAAATCCAACTAAATCCATTTATTTGCCGATGATGCCACCCTTCATTCTTCTTTTTCTTACCGCACTTCCCACAAAGCCAACACCAACATCGATCGTGACCTCAGTGCAATCAGTGCGTCTTTAGAGTCCCACTTCGAATATATCTCCTCCTCGGGGCTCCCACTGCTATGCTGCATTCACTGCTTCCACAATTTCTCTTATAATTTGTCTGAAACATCGTTCATGCATCCCTAATTCAACCCTTGATTCAACTGTGTTGCCTCCTACAGATTCTACCTCTCTTCTCGGCTTATCTATAACTCCTCTATCTTGGTCCGCTTGCTTAACTCAGTTCGCTTCTCGTGCTGCGTGCGAAATTGGTTTTCTGTTTTGCACCATAAGCTTTTTCACACTAGCTCATTTTCTGATATACAAAACTCAAACTAGCCCCACACTTGAACACTGCAGTGACGTGTGAGATGAGGCGTCGTCGGCCTCTCTTTTTCTTGTTCGGGTTGACCGACGGGTCATTCGGTTGATCTACAACCCTTCTTCAAACTCCAACAGGCTTCACTAACCCATTGACGGGCTTTTGCTGCATTGTCTTTCGTCTGTTGGCACTACTTAAGATCTTGTTCGTCCGAACTTGTTCTAGAAGCTTTTCTTTCCAAACGTTCTTCCGACCATCACGTACCCACGAAGCTTCTCACCCGAATACAAGGAATGAACTTCGATTATGCTAGCCCACCAGCTAGTTAGAGTGGGAAGTCAGACACGACAGGATACCACGCGTTCATTGGTGACGACCAACACAAGTCAAACTGAGGTGTAAATTTTACGGCTTATATGGTCTGTGCAGGCGATTTTGCGAAAATCATGTATGAACCAATCAGCGAAGTCATGTGAACAGAAGATAAAACAACAGCTGGGGATTAACATGGAAATATCTCATTGGCGGGGAAATTTAGAAATTGATAGAAAAAAGAAGTTGCATGTTATTTAAAAAATTGAAAGTTTTATGGAAAGCTAGTTCCCGTGTTGAATTCATTTTCTTCCAGTTCAGTCGTGAAATTAGACTCAGATGCGACTCATCGAATGCCTGTAAGAATGGATGTACACTACATTCTACATTTAGTAGGCATTAAATATCAGCGACGTATCTTTCATATAGCAAAAGGCAGCTGACGGTTGGATATAACGAGATAATTTCAACTTTCGACATGAATGTATCGTCGAACCAAGAACCCCGTGGAGACGCCCTTGTGATGTCCTCTTTCCGTCTGTGAACATTATCATCAAATTAGAACTGATTGGAGTGTAGAAAATCAGAAATTCTTCATATTTACATCAGGTATAGTCTTGATGTTTTTTGCTGTTGATATGCAATTGTCTATTATTTTAGATACAGACGCGTTTGTGATCAATGACGAAACATCTAGAGAAATCATTTTATGTGAATTCACGATTCATATTGAATTACAATTGAGTAACAAGTGATTAGATTTGTATAATAATATTCATCATGCAGCTTCAACGCTCAGCTCAGCATTGAAAAATGTGCTGGTATAGTGTATATGTTGAGGAAACCGTTGAGAGCTAGCTCGGATAACCTTGAGGGTAAGGTGTACCATTCACAATCCTATTGTTTCACCTCGACTAATAATGGAACGACTAGGACCAGTTATGGCAGATGTATTTGTCTCACACTTCGAACAATAAATGGACACAGTTATATCACAAGATACTCTCTACGGACGTTCAGCAGACGATATCTTCGGTAATATGCACACCAACGACGAATGTGAAAACATGTTCCGTCATTTCTACATCATATAAACAATCATCCAAATGATGACCGGTTAGCCCGAAATGAAAACATAAGACACACCAACTGGCACTGAAATGTATTGTTCATTAGGCATGCAAATTGCGGCATTTTAATAGGCAATACACATATAAAGAGACGCATATTCAAGCAGCAATCGCATCCGAAGAGCACGGATGGTCATCATCAGATACTCGAATATTGTTAGGCGGCAAACTCCGACCGAATGTGTAGAATTTCACAGCCCAAGTTTATTTTAGGTAATCCAAGTCCGGAGTGGAAAGAACCGTGTTTACGTAATGTTGATTGTGTGGAAATTAACTTCGTGTTACCGATCACATGTGGGAATAGATGAACTAAATGAATTTTTGACAACGAATTAGCCACAGAACCACTACATCTTATCTACTCAATTTCGAAGAAGCTCACAACAACATTGTTCTTGTGAGTATTTGAATTAATCGTCAAAACCATGGATCAGTCTGCTGATCAGTCCGTCGTAAAACTACGTGGTCAGGAAAGTATCCACACTTAACTAGCTCTGTTCCATGAAGTACAAATTTGGATTTGTCGGGGCCGTGTTCTAAAGAACACATGATCGACAAGCTGGAAGAAGTTTGTTGCTCGCTGTTCAACACTTGGAAGTCAAAAAGACATCCAAAATCATCTGTACCCGAACTCTCACAACCACATCCGATCGTAACCAAAGTCATCACAGTCCCATAAATTGTGGCCATCATGCGGTCAACTTAAAATTGGGATGACATTAACACTCTATTCAGCGGACATCCAACTGTCATTATTTGTACTTATTACCCCAAGAAGATCATCAGTCTTTTGACGACCACGTGCCTGAAAATGCCATCGATGAAAAACCACTACCTCTCCACACCTAGTCCCATTGCATTTGTCAGTTCAAGTGTAGGTAAGCACCCACCTACTTTGGCAGCAGAGTGATACAACTGCACAACCGAATGCTCGAACATATTCCGGCTTGACTACAGAGAACAATAACCAAACAGAAACAACCAGTGACGTCCTCGAGCGAACTCAATACAACTGCGGGAGACATAGCATTGCGTCAACCCGATTATAGCGTTCACTGTCATTTACGTCACAAACAGTCAAAGGCTAGTGAGATAGCGAATAACTCCTCTAAACGAGCAGCGAGTGACACTTTGAAATCACCAACCTCGACAACGAAAGCAAGAATGAGGCATTCCGAAAGATGGAGCCCAAAGTACAGTCAGCCACACAAGGCTTCCTAGGCCCCACACGCACTACTCGCAAGTAATCGAGTGATATACATTCCGTCAGACTTGTCCTGCTAACGTGTCTGTAATTGCTAACACTTGTGCATGAATCGGGTTATGTATGTTCCTTTGGTTTCATGATAATTTTTAATTTACCACTGAAAAGTAATAACCTTAATATGTACCAAAATACATCCAGAAATGTGAATGCGAACATAGAGGAAGAGATGAATTTCCCGAATCCCGTTTCAATGTTTTTGAAATCCCAATACCAAGAGAGATATGCTCACACGCCTTCAAATTTGGTCCACAGTTACGATGCAACACGAGAACTGAAATAGAAAATATTTGTGCAGGATATTCCACAGTGTTTCAAAATTCCGAAATCGAAAATTGTTCTCCTTTGGCTTGTTGGTTTCTGAATAAAGAAGCCAAAACTTTGGTGTGCATAGTGTATTCAGGATAATGTCCTTTTTATATTGCCGAATGGTGGAAAATCGCGATATCGTAAACGCAACTGATGACTGTGCTATCACATATTTTTCGTTTGGTAAAAAATGAATAAAATTCACTTTTCAGGGGGGCGTAAACTGAAACATTTTGGGCTCTATTTGTTTCTCCTGTGTTAACTACTTCCGTCCAAAAACTGCTATACATAGATTTGCTTCAGCTTGTTACGAAAATCGGGGTTGGAAAACATATCAGATGTCCATCGTTAAGCGAAAGTGGGTATGGGAGACGTGAGTTGACCGAGAGATAAACTATACAAAGCCTGGTATCTGATTCGAAGTATACTGCACGACATGTGAAGAAGCGTTTACATTTGATATTAAAAAATGAACAAAATTTTGAACCACAATAGACGAATGCCAACATGTGAGTGTGTGTAATAGTGTTACGTTCAGCGTTCGAAGTAGCTGATTGGGCCTAATTGGGTCTATATGGAAAGCAAAATTGATAACAAAAATATTCAGTGAAAAACATTTCAACACAAACCTTTGCAATCTGATTAGTCATGCCATTTCCATGGGTTCCCCTCAAATGAGATTTTTCGGTAAACCGAACCTTTAAGCGGATCGGACAAAAAACTGAAACACAACGATGAAGATGACGGTTTGTGGTATTCTTTCAGAATCTCCAAGATAAACTTCAACTGAACAGTGTGGGTCAGAAGATATCCCGGTACCGATGTGAAGCAAAAGTGTGGAACATGTCATCCAGCACACTAAATGTCGATTGAATTAGTTCAATCTGGTTCGATCTATAGAGTTATTGCAAGTGGAACTTAAATTTTGGAGTTAGCCATTGGGAGCAGATTTGGGGTCGTTGATTGACAGTTACGGTTTTTCTATTTACGTTTCTTAAGAGTTTTCACAAGTGTAAATTTGTGAATATTTTTTAATCGAACTGAATATTTACCTACAGTTGACACTGCCTCATGGTCAACCGCCTTACTAGTCATACAAACAACGACGCTATTTGCATGCAGCCGTATGCAGAATTTCAGTTCTTCACTGCCAATTTGCCTAACCGGTTTGACAATTCCATCCCCGTTGATTGATTCCATATTTTTTGGCCACAGCGCATGAAATTATATTTTCTTGTTATTCCATACTATACCTCGATGTGAATTCAATCTCTGGGAGAAAAACGAGCAAAACAGAAAACAAAGGGTCATCGGTTCGCACAACTAAAATCTTAGAGAAGGTACACACGATGATACCGCTCACCGCATTTACCACACGTCTCAACTGCCAATTGATTTTGATATACCTATATATAGCCAAGCAACTGCATGTAGCTGGTCATTACAGATTCCTTTATTATTTAGTTTTAAAACTTAGAATATTCGCATATCAAGTGTCCACACACTGTTCAGCAATCATGGCTTGAATCATACTTATCTATCGAACGGGGTGCAAATCTTCTCACTTCTAGTTTGAATTCAGCATGAATAAGATCAATTGCATTGTAATTCATGTAAAGTCACCTTTTCCAAATTCCTTTCAACATCTTGTCCTTTGCAATGCTTATGTTTTACTAGATTCTCCCGCTAATGATATCAGTCAGTTATTTGACAACCTTTCCAACTATTTAAATACGGATCTCAATCAGTCCTTGTTCATAAAAGCAGGTGATTTCAATGAACTGGACTTATCCTTTTCACTCACCATAGAGTTTTTCCAATCCTTCGCGTTTTCCAACTGCTTCGATACCCTTTAGAATTCAGTACCAGTGAAATATGAAAGTATTTTCACAGCATTTCAACGTTCCACTACTAGTTTTTCTGATTACTGTACTTTACTCCTTCACCCTCAAATTTGTTACATAGGAAAATCTTTGACCAGCTCTTTGCAACCATAGTGCAATCTCCTCAGAACAGCTTGCACCTTGGAGATTCTCAATAAAATTGGTGCAATGGTTACCTTCAATAATTGTATTATTTGTTTACACAAGGCTTCCTCATTCTATGAACATCTTACTGACTGCCCTAATTTCCATGATTTGCGTTGCCCTTTGGAAATATTTTATGTTCAACACAAAAGGGTTCCCTCTCCACGCTTGAAGACCCTCAGTGGAGCTAAGGGAAAGGCACAAACATCTGGCTGTCATCAAGCCGTATAAGACTACTCCACCTCATCAAGACTGAAGTACGAAATCTGATCCACCTGCAAGTAGACACAGTAGAGAGTAACGAGAAATGCCGTATAATTTGAAAGGCCCTTCAACTGTTCTGCTGTGCCAGACTCAAAGAGAACCTGCAGGTCGTATATTCGAATCACCAGTTCACTGTTAACTTCGACTCATCCTCACTTCCTCATCCATATAATTTGAATCCCATGAACTCAACTTCTTAACAACTCTATCTGTCCTTATTGTTCTGGGACAATCCCAGTGCCGTACGTTTGGTGGACCCCGACTAATTAACACAACCGTTTCTAATAGCTTGCTCTTCCGAGCACATATCCCATCTGAATGACCTATATATTCTTCGTATTATTTCCACCATATTATTCTTTGTCCCATCAGCTATACTCGCCCCAATACTCCACTTACTTTGGCTAACATATTTCGCAGCTACATTTCAACCATCTGCCGCCGGTAGCCGGACATTTTGGTCCTCTGCCAAAGCAGTCTCCCGCGAATTTGCCCTTCGAATTTGCTTCACATCTGTAATTCCTCTGGCGAATTTGTCCGTGAACCACATGAGAAAGTTGACAATGCGCTTCCTGGTTTGCCACTAAATCCATCCCACCAAAATATTCTACTCCTCCGTTTCTTTCTCTTCCCTCTGTCTCCCGTTTCCGACCTCATATTAGCATTGGAAAGATACGCCAAATGCTGCATTCTCTGGAATCATGCAAACCACCCGGTCAAAACAGAAGTATACTTACTGATATTCCCAGTAATTTCAACAGCTTCCGTTTCATCCGTACTAAATCACTCACTGGATTATTTGACAATTCGTGATTCAGAATAAACGTTGATTTGATGGTCGTTGACGTAATTTGATTGACTTTCGCATATGGATTTTTCAGATAAGGACGTTTGAACACAGTTTCTATCGGACCGATTTCCTTTTTCAAATTAAATTACCCAAATATCCGATTAGACATGTTTAAGACGCCTGACTGGCAATCACCCACAAACAAGGACTCATTCATCACATTTTTAAATCCAATTGACAGCTTTACGGACACCGAGTATCCTCAAAATTTCAACGAATTCTAATTGCTATCGATATGTTCCGGTAATTTTCCAACCGTGGTTGATGGTTTCTCATTTTATGTTGACGGAACACGTTTGATATCAGTTTTAGTACAAAACTTTGAAGATAGTTCCTTATTCTGTACGACATTCGGTTGTAACCGACGACCTATCTTCGGAGGAATCAACTTTTGATCCGAAAATTGGACCTCCGGTTAGTCTAAGCTCCATTTGACTCCATAGGGATTACAGCTGTAACCCAACTGTACATTGTTTTTAATTCGTGGAGGAAATTCTTGAGACTTGCTTAAGCTCATTCAAACCACTTTCAGCACCGGGATAATTTTATGGTTGTCAGTTGGCCAATTGCCGAAAATTGAGATATGCTTTTACCGAAATAATCTTGTAAAGAAAAGCCAGAGTTGCAACATAGCACGATTTATGTCCGGGACGATTTCGCTGCATCTCAACATGGTGCATACTGCAGAACGATACTGTTTATATAAGTTCATGTAAAACCCTTATGTTCGACAAATCTGGGAAATATTACAATAGTCAAGTTACGTCACCATGGTAAAGACACATCATTAAATAGCTGTTTCTGCTGACACAATGTAGGTTTCCATCGATGTATGGCAATCGCTTCGGCAAACCTCAAAAGCCTAGTATTCTTTGCCACGTAAATGACCCAAAACGCAGTGCTTCGGTCAGCTGGATGTTGCGTCATCAGAAGATGACGAGCGACGGCCGACGACGGGATCTTATGGTTTTGAACGTTGTCATTATGCCTTCGATCCGACCCTGATTGCACCACAAAACGTTGTACCCAATTTGGAATGTGTTCAACCACTCGGTTACGTAACTGCCGCTCTGTTCGACCCACGTAGGTTGCTCCACAACTACACTGAAATTGGTAAATCAGATTCGATTTGGTGTACAGAGATGGACGTTGTTTCACCGAGGGTGTGGGGATCTTAATCGTTCGTAGTCAATCGTGTCTTCTGTGCAGATACGTCGTGCTCTTTGAAATAGTGTTCGGACCAGGCCACGTTTATATTCCACAGGCACAAAGCTGTCAAAGTGCAAGTATTGGCCTGTCCAAGTTTCCTTTCGGTAAACAGATCTGGCGATTGTTCCATCATTCCTTCTAGTCATATTAATGTCGAGAAAGTGCAGTGTGTTTTCAATTTCTGCCTCCATCGTAAATCGTATATTCGGATGCAGACGATTGAGTTCATCCATAATCCATTTTGTCTCTTCTAGACTTCTTGTGATGCGCGGCAACCACAGTGGAACCGCAGAACTCCAAAAAATGCATGCTCGGCAGGAACTGTTTCTCATAAGTTGATCTGGCTGATGCATGTTTAGAATATCAACTATAACCAACCATGAACATCCCCTGGAGTATTCTCCAATATAATTTCTTGCTGTTCGGTATGCACGTGTCCGACGGGATATTTCGGGCCACAATATACAAGGTGATCCGCGGTATCAATGGGATGATGACATATCAAGATGGAAAGCTAATTTGTGGTTCCTCCTAAGAAAGAACATTTATGCAGGTTTTGACAGCCGCTGATGAGATTTACAGAATAAAGCGCATCGAAACAGCGCAAATTCGGTTTCACCAAACCTGATTTCCTAGGCTTCCCTGTCAATTCAAACGGATATCGACCCGATCCAGATAGTTCTAAACCAGTGATCGTCAACTAGTCACCGAAATATCAGGCTAAATAACGATCGATTCCAAATTCTTTGACACGAGCCGAACCTTTTTTTCTCGCCCGTTCGTCCCAAGCAGAGCAGTGAAACAAGCAATTTGGAAAAAAACACCACGTGGTCATGTTCAAAATATCGTTGGCCGAACGATACTAACCCCACCAGCGCCGTCTGAGTGGACCACACGGATCACCGACTCGTCCAAAGTGGCGATAGGTGCAGATCGGACTGAAGTTTACAATGGTCACCGACCGCCAAACTAATTAGCTTTCATTTGATGCAGATAAATTCGTCTCCAGTTCCATGGCTGCTATGATCTAACGATGAATCATTGACTGAGCTGCCTAAAGCTACGACCTCCTGCATCAAGGAGGCAAAATCGTCATGAAGACGGATTTCCTGGCAAAAAATACCATATCATTACTGTGACCGCTCTCATGTTCCCTTCAAAATTGAGGAAGCAGACAAAAGGATGCCACTTTTCGGTGACCTCGGCAATCAGAAAAGGGTGGCGACCCGGAGTGAAGCGGAATTTTCTTCCGTTTTTCGTACTGTGAGTGGCATTAGATATCCAACCCGATGGATGCCTTTGTTGAGGTGACCAACTTGAATTCCATTTCCATTTCACAAGTCGGGCTTGGTTCAACTGTATTTAGGCCATTTGGGTGTGAATAAAATGAAGTAACTGGCTTTACATATTTGTCGATGGTCGGAATTGTATGCGGACATTTGCACTTTGGCAATGAACCCGTGGTCCGAAATCAAGGGGTTCACGGACTCCTATTTCAGATGTCCACAAGTGTTCCTGACCAGTTGGCCAAGCAACGCGTTAGGAATCCAGGTTTTACGGAAGCGCCTCAGCCGAGAAGAAACTCGTCAAGTACTGGTCACCGAAAATGGATCGTAGTTTTGTGAGGCGGAGCTGAAAATTAGCTTGAGAAAATCGGATGTTGACATTTGTGTACAGCGCCACGCCACCCATGCTCTAAAGATGCATCATAAACCTTGGTGCGCTCCGTGAAAACTGTGCTGTAATCAGCGATTCCCAGATGGTTGCCATAATTGGAGGTATTCCTGGACAGTTTCCTGTTGCCATACCGAGACGCAGTGCACATGACCACCAGGGAGATTTCAACCGTTCTGTTTAGGTCCTGATAACTACGGTCATCGCTGACATGTCTTGATTCCGGCAACACATAACTCCATGGCAACGAACTTCGACCAACTTGCGGAATCATCTCCAGATAACTTGTTCAATCGATGGATGATGAATCGGTGCACCGGCACCACATCAGTCAAATCCATTTCAAATGGCGACCGCCAACGTGGCCGATCACACTGCTGAGACGACCGAGGACCTAGATGGTGACCGTGTTGATGACAGGGATCCATTTGTTCCTCCAACCAAAACGAAGGCTATGGCGGCCGAGCCAAAGCCACCAGCCCCAGTTCGGAGATCAGTGCTACTGGAGATGTCAATACCGAAGAGCACCTGAAGGTGGACAGATATGATGATTTAGTAGGCATCACACTTGATTTGGCCAGGTATATTTCCGTAGCTACACTCGCGTTTAGGATCCTCAACCGATAAAGATTGCCGCGGACGGGTACAGTTAGGCCCACTGGGATGGATCAAATTCTAACCTGTCACTTAAATGTTTTGCTTTTACATTGATACAAATCAGTTCTGGAATAAAATTATCGTGCTATTACACATCCTGGGCGTTCTTGCCATTTTGGACAAAGTGGTTTCGGATGGGAGCGATTTCAACACATTCTATCAGCTTGTATATTGTTAACATCACAAGAAACTTTATCTCTCTCTCTGTCTCTCTCTCTTGTATGACTTGAGAATATATATTTAGACTGGAAATCATAACAGAGGTTTTGTGAATAATAATGTGTAGTTGAGTTCTCCATGATGCAGTACCATGTGAAGCACGCGGCTTTCGTTTAGCATAAAAAGCCAAATGAGTCACTCACTTTTTTGAACCCTTGCATGGGGAAATACTGTCATTGATCAAATTCAAATGAAACTTATCTTTTTTCTGTCATGATATTTCATCCCTCACTCTTCAACTTTTCATTGGCAGGGTGCATTTAACCGTTCTCTCTACGACAACGTAATAGGTGAATCATAATCATCAGTACACTGTTGCCGCATGAGACCAACATGGTTCCACAATGTATTTGATTTGAAGTTCATTGAGGGAAATTGTATTATTTATTGTTTTTGGGTTTCACCACATGCAGGTATAGATGAGGAAGTGTATCATATTGATGTTTCAGTGACTAACGGATTGAATCGACTGACAGACACAATTTTCTGCCAAAAATTGTCATCATCACTTTTGAGGAGTTCACTTGAAATGAAATGTATTTCTGTTCCGAAGTATAACACTAACTCTAGAGAGAAGACTATTCTGCTTTCAGATCTGTTGTATGCTTATTACAAAAATCACAGTTTGCATACGATGAATGAGGATCATGACCATATCGTGGCCCGTACAATAAAAGGTTCAGCTGTTATTCTCGTTCAGCCTATCTGAGTGGGAGGGAACCCAATTTGTTCCTTCGGGTCAGATGACATTGAGCATTTGATTGGATCCTCGGTTTGCTTCATTCGCTCAAAATTTGTTCTCGTTTCAGGATAGGCGAAAACGTGCCGGCAGTTCCAAAACCTTCGAGCTGTATGGTAATGGAAAAAAGCTGTCTGTTGACAATGACCCAGATTCGAAAAAAAATGTCAAATAGAATATCGGTTTTTTATTGGTGCAGATGTTATAACTATTCCGATATGTCTATACGACAGGGCGAGGATGCACCTTGTACCGTGTCCCCATAATCCAATGAGCTATTCGGAATGGACTCATTAGGCCAGAGATGTAATCGTTACCGACAGGTCAATGGATAGAGGCCGGACGAAGTCCTGTCTCAAAACCAGTTGATGGGCAACATCGGATTCGATTCACTGTGCCCAGGGAGAAGACACTCCAGTGAAGGAACAAGGAGAGAAACAGTGGACCCACCTAAAAAATCTCCATTAGATGGACGTAGGAGTAGCGTATCCAGGTTTATATCGACGGCGAGGGATCATCGCACATCACTGAACAGCTATGGCCCACTTAAACCTGGCACCCCTCGATCAAAAAATGGTATCCCGTCCACGTTTCGCTTTCTCCATTGAATGCATGGGCCTAAGGACTGAATCCAAAAAGTGGATCGATAGAAAAGCATCAACAAAGTCAAGAAAGAATACTTGCACAATCAGAATTCACGCGACAGACCGGAAGAAGTTCCTCCACGGGTTCTTCGGTTATTTTCCTGTGTTTGGTAGCGCCCCATCATGTTCTTGGTCAGAGTTCCCAATGAAAAGTCCGTTGTGTCTTGTAGGTAGTCGTCAACATTGATATGCCCGAAAATCTCCATTGTTTATTTCGGGAAACAAAGTTCTCATTCATCTGCCCTTTACCTCTCTCATCCAAATTCTGAATAGATATGAGAGGCTACAATGAGTCGTGACCGTGAACTTCCAACTCTCGGGACCGGTAGCAAATAAGAGAGAAGAAAAAAGAGAATCGATGTTCATTATGTCCTCGAAACGCGCATAAAAGACCTTACTTACGTGTTATCACTAGGCTGTCCAGCTACAAACTGGGCTTCCCGTTTCCCTCTTCGCATGCCGGGTCATTCGGTGTCTAGTGCTTGTGGTAAGGCTGGCGTTGGTATCATTTTCGGCAAGAAAATTGAGCGTGTACTGCTCGAATGGATTCCAATGACCAGTCGTCTATGTGCGATTAGGGTGAATGGTTATATACATGTAAACATCACTAGACTGAGGCGTCTGTCTGTCTGTATGCCCCAAATGACTGCAACTCGTCTGAAGCTTAAGACGAATACTACCATGATTTGATGAATTGCTCCGTAGCATGCGTTCAACGGACATCACGGATGTTGTTGGTGAATTCAATGTTCAAGTTGAAAGCCTAGAAGAGATGGAGAGAAATAAAGGGAACCATTTCGACATTTTAACCGATGCAACCGATAACGGTGACCGACTCATTCAACTTTGTCCCGACCACGGACTATTCCGAGCGAGTACAATTTTCTGACACAATTAGCTCCACCAAGTAACCTGGCACACTGCTGCGTCTTCACAGCTTTGCACTCAGATGGAACATATTGCTCTTGGTTGCCGCTGGTACGGATCAACTCTAAACTGTTGATCATTTTGGTCCTCGTCTGTTGCCAACGATCACACGGTTGTCTGTGTGAATTCAAGTCGGTAGCCGAAAATACATCAAAGACGTTATCAAGGGATCAGCCTTAAAGCAGAAATATTGTGAAAATCAAGATTGCCAATTCCCATTTTATTTCACTGTATTCTCTCTGTTATAGTACATAAAGGTACCGTACATGATACCGCCCAGATGAAAAATTGAGCTACGTTCTATGCGTTCTTCATGTTCTCACTTCGCAGTGGTTGTGTGCAGAGTTCAGACTATTCAATCCATTTGATTTCACATTTGGCGTCACTCAATATATTCAAACAATGATTGCTTATTGAATGGAACCTCTTGATGTAAGTTCTACATCCTAACCGGTTGACGACTACATGGAAGGTTTCAATAAATCATATTAGGCCCGAAACCTTTTGCATGATGCGGAGAAAACAGTGTTTCCCTTCATCCCATTCGCAGAAATGCACACACTCCCATGAGAACGTCGTCTTTCCCGGATCCTACCATCAGTCTATTACACGACAAGTTAGGAATCATCATTTTATAGCATTTCAAGTCAATCAATTTCACTGCTGCTCAGAGAGCCAAATAAAACAGTCTCACCAAACTTGAAAACCGATCCGTTCGTGAATTCATTCTTCAGCTGGAGACACAGGCAGCGAAGTTCGACTAAGATCCGACATGGGAACATCAACTGTGCAATCGCTTGATTGTAGGAATCAACCTTCCAGTTTGGAACAGAGGCTGTTGCGTGCAACTGATCAGACCCTTCATCACGTTAGCCGAATTCGTGAAAAGTATCGGGGAGTAAATGCTGTTTCGGAGTCCACACTGTTCCATTCTTCTAAACTTCAAGTAGTTCAGCACACTCAAAATTTGCCTCAATTTATCAAGCCCTTAAGCTGTCGTGGCAATCAGCCCCACCTGAGTGATCGATTCATTCGAAATCTTACCATAAAGGTTCCGATTTGGGCAAGCGTATTCCATATGCCCCTAAAGCACGATTCACATGATAATATAACTTTGAAGCAAGGCAATTGGCGCCCTTAAATCACAAGATCAGGATTTCCGTGGAAGTCGGTCTTCATATTTCCTCCACTGCATTAAAGAAATTCAAATCTGGATAAATCAGTCGCACGTGGAGTTGGAAGTTCCTTAGAAAAATTGGAGTGAGATGGCGACCGATTGCAAGTAGGTTCACCTGCAACGGTCAATTACATATCGGGCTGGGCAACAAGCTTCCGGATAAGTTAGTGCGTGAAGCAAATGAACAAAGCTTGATCTCTCTACAAAGGTATGTTTTATACGGACTATGCTCAATGGCTCGACTGGAAGTTCCGTTTGCACAGGATCGGACGAAAGGGACCTTTACCATGGCCTCTGGATATAAATCCGACGGCATATTTCCTGGGCGCTTATGTTGAGTTGAAATTTCACGACCCCAAGGCGGAGAACCTGGATGAGTTGGAAAATCGGATCCAATCTGTATGTGATCCGATTCCAACATGAATGCTTGAGGCAGTTCAGCATAATATGATTCGACGGCTGACAATTTGCCTGGCTCAAGTTGGTGGCGTTTTTGAGCATCTGCCCTGACGGTAAATACGGTTCTTATCAGAAACAGAGAACGAACTTTTCCTTTTGTCTTTTTGAAGACCAACATAGCGTAATAGTCTTTGTTGATCCCGGTTTGTAAAACCAAGTTTGATTCACTCGTGGTCCAGTCTCAAAGGTCGTTTTCGCCTAATCGGTCCAAGAACCATAGTGGAAAATGGGGCAGTTCAATAGGCAACAGTCACGCTTCAATCGCCGAAATTTGACGATGACAAACAGTGGAACAGTCGGAGAGCTGGTGAGTTTGTCATAACGATTCAGTACGGAAACGACAAAGACAAAGTATTTGACGCTACATTTCAGGCAACAGTTCCCTGATGAAACATCCGCTGGATACTGATCAGTTGGAACATATCGTTACTCACGGTGTGATGTAGAGTTCCTTATGAGAGAAATTCCATTGGCCACAAAGGAGACGAATGGCACTGACATTATTAATTCACTGCAAAACAGTGGTGCATTCAGTCCATGGAACAAGACGATTTATATGCATTTGCTACTCCTGAGCAATGTCGTTCAAAACAGTGTTCCAAGAACAGCCGTAATCAATTCAGGTCACTGTATGGTGAGAGATTTGCACCGTGCTACCCGGGGTTGTCCCAATATGAAACGGCAAATAGGTCCACAGTCAGACTGGAACCGCAAGTACCCAACTGGACAATAAACAGTTCTTGATGCGGCACTATAGATGTGCAGCTCTACTGGCCAATACAGTGGGTATTTAGTTACCAGACGAATATGAATTATAGATTGTATGTTCTTCGACCATTTCGTCCATCTGCCTCGCGCACGTTCAACTGACTGACGGTCACAATCCAGACACTGGTTGCATACACCGCGAATGATCGGCCTTGCTGGCGGCAACATAAGAGAGACCAAACCCCAGGGATCATACAATGGAGCCACATGTTTTACGACAGATAAAAAGCAAGAGTTGTTACATGGCACGATTTACTTTCTTGACGATTTCGCTGCATCTCGACATGGAGCATACTGCAGATTTGTATATTTCAAATAAGTTAATGTGAAACAGTATTGTGCAGCAAATATAGAGGGAATTACAATTGTCACCATGTTAAAGACACATTACCAAACAGCTGTTTCTGCTGACACAATATGGTTTTTCATCGATGTATTGGTACGGCTTCGGCAAACCTCAATAGCCTTGCATTCCTTATCACTTATATGACCCGAGACGCAGTGTTTCGGTAAGCTGGATGTTGCGTCATCTGAAGATGACGAGCGATGGCAGACGACCAGAACTTTTGACTTCGAACGTTGTGAATATACGTTTGATCTGACCTCGAGTGCATCACAAGACATTGTGCCCAATTTGGAATGTGTTCAATTTCTTGGTTAGATAACTTTCGTTCTGTTCCACCCACGTAGGTTGCTCCGCAAATTCCTAAATCAGATTAGATTTGGTGTTCAAAGGTACACGTTATTTTTGCCGAGGTTTTGGGGATCCCAATCGTTCGATGAACAATTATAAGGTCAGTTGCATATTATGTTCTAGGAATCGCTGAACCAAATCGCCTTTTGAGCAGGCGATTGACATCAACACATTTGATTAGAAGACAGAGAATGACTAGTGATTTCTCTACTGAACAAGTCGTTTATCTGGTAACTATGGGCCTGCTGTGCCTTTTGATAAACGTAAAGGGATGACTGTTTTCGGTGGACGCCTCTTTCAGCTGTTGTAGTTCGCTGTCAATTATGTTTCCGTGCAAATTTGTCCTACTCTCCGAAATGGTGTTCGGACCAGGCTACGTTTATATTCCACAGGCTTAAAGCTGTCGGTGTGCAATTATAGGCTTGTCCAAGTTTCTTTTCTATGAGATCAGATTTGGCGATTGTTTCATCCTTCCTCCTGGTCATAATAATCTCAAGGAAGAGAAGTGCATTGTCCACATCTGCGCCCATCGTAGATCGTATATTTGAATGCAGAAGATTGAGTTGATCCATAATCCACGTCGTCTATTCTGGATTTTCGTGACGAAAAAAATATCATCAACGTATCTTTTGTAAAGGGCTATGCTTTCCAGGATTTTGCTCGCCCTCAAAAGTTGGCCGAACCAAATTTTCCGAAACAACCAGTAACTTTTGCGGTTGCACTGAATGAACTTCAATTGTGGGCTGTCTCTTGAGATCTAGGTTTCTGTATACCACCGAAGAAAATAAACAGCAAAGAGACACAGGCACAATTCGAATATCTATTCGAACATCCAAAAATATTCAAACAAACTTCAAAAGATGCGCAGACTTGGTTCCAAGTGGAGCTTGTTGACTTGGAACCACAGTAACTGGTAACGTCGTCCAGACATTAGTCACTCGTAACATCTGAGTGCATTTTTATTATTAAAAATCTACAGTTTCAAACTGGCTTGGTAATTTTATGCCCTACCAATGATTTCGGACCCGTGCTGACTCATTGGAGTGAATATGAGCAAATGGAGACCACTGTTGACCATCATAGCAAGTCTTTAGGCCAAGATAACTGCGATAATCCGGAACAACTAGAACAAGTGGTGTCGGCAGAAGCACACTTTCTACTAGGAGGACATTTTACCAGTGAGACCACCGCTCAACATCTGAAGCCAAAAGGAACTCAAAATCTACAATTGTACGGTCCACCAAAACTACACAAACTAGGATTCTCATTTCGACACATACTATCTATGATTAATTCATCACAGCACGAACTGGCAAAATGGGTGTTGAACTTGCTTAAGCCAGTTCATGGTTCAAGGGTAAGAGACACTATCAAAGAAAGTTTCGAAATAGTAGAGATCTTTGGACCAGATCCTTGTGAGAGGGAAACACACGGCCTCATTTGATATCCAATCACTGTTCACGAGAATAACCTACAGGGGGGCAATTTGTATCATCTGCTACCATGTCGAGCAAAACCAACTCAAAATGGGTTCAGCAGTGTCAGTTCAGGAACGACAAACACCAGCATGCTCAACAAATGGATCGTTTTCCTTCCCCGTCCGCGCTTACAGATAAGTTGACGCAGTTGCAATGGGATCCCATTTTATGAGATATATTTATGGCTCACTTTAAGGAAACTATGATCTTGTAGCCTCAAAAGCGCAGTGCACTATTAGGAATAACCGGAAACCAGAATCTAACGCTTGAAGTTTGGGTTCGCATAAGGTCCCAACAGGACAGGTGTGGTAACCAGCCCACTCACAATAGATTTCTCCTTGCCACGAAAATGATCGTCATTCAAGGGTGTGAAAACTCTGACTTCCGAAGTGTCAATTGAAAACTCTATGCCAGCGATCGCAGTTTGGTGTATCTTGCCCATAGAAAAGGCTTTCTTGCCAGGAAACAGCAGGATAATTGCCATTAGAAACAAACAGTTTGGTATTGATTTTCGAGTATCGCTTTTTTCTTTCGAATTGGTTCGATATAAAAAGCGAGTTCGGGGAATTCCTTGGATTATTGAGAAAATCTTCCACAGTGTGTTCTGGTCCTCACTGTAAATCTTGGATGAAGAAGGGCAACATTTGGTGGACTATCCGACAGCAAACCACGTGATCATACAAATGAATACCACGAATCTCCTAATCGACACGGAAATTCCAGAAATACAGGATGTTGGTCTCTCTGAAACGGTTTGCCCACCCATTTATCTGCTCAATTAAATCGTATTATCTGTTCTTTTTCTACAGAAAGAAATGGTATTGATGACGCTGACATTTTACCACATGCGATGACGTCGTGGAAACGCAATCTGGATCATTGGCTCCATAAATTTCAAATTAGACTAATTCATTTTGGACTATCGAAAAATGAACTATATGCTGATGTTTATCCGTCAATGAGCTTGGCTTTACAGTACATTTTACAGGCGAAAATGTTTTCAGAGCGCAGAATATAAGGCCAAGACAACAGGCCGGATGCTCGATGCCCATATAGATGTTGCGATATTGTGTCTAATGATAAGTAGCCCTGTTAAGAATGTCATTCAAGATGACTTGGAAATTCTTCACAATTTTTTTCACCACTTAAAAACAATCATTTATTTCTGGTGGTTCCTCACCAACTAAAAGGTCATTACCTTTTCAAAATTGCCGTCATTGCCGAATGAAGCTCTGTTACAGTTTCATTTCCAATGAGAAACCGATGTTGAATGAAATCATTTCGGCTACATGTACACTTTGATCTTTCCTCTATCTAATTATTTGTACATAGCTCTGCCTAATGTGTGGGCTAGAACGAACAATCGATCGTAGTTGCGTATTGGATCAGCAAGACAAACTCACAAAAAATGGAGAATCACATTCATGGGAGCTATTTTTGATATATTAAAAAACCTGTGCTGGAGTGATGGGTACAAGCCTAAAGATAGAGTAAGTTCATGGTTGACACAAGTGACACAAACTACATGAATAAAGAAGGGCATGACTATGGGGGAAGCGCGAAGCATACGACGCACACGCGAATCGGCAAAACAGAAGGGTGAGAAGGGTAGAGAAGTAAGGAAAAATTCAAACTGAATTCTGATTAAAATGTAAACGATAAAGCCCTTTACAATACAGAACCTTCTATGATCGAGACCTTTCTTCGTTGTTACAGTTCATCTCTGTTGTAAATCCGTAGTCAGTTTACTGTATCTTGTGCAACCGGATGTCCCAATTGTCCCAGTCATCTATACACGGAAATACGAAAATAATCTGAGTAGAAAAGCTGCTTGAATTTCACATATAATTCATTTAAACTATGGTTGAAAAATGTGAGGCGTTTGTTGGACTAGCTCGAATGTAAATCGACTACTGCAACACATTATTGAGGAAAAAAGAAATAGTGTTCCTGAATAGCAATAGAAGCGTTGATGTGCAAAATAAAATGTAAATGTATTGTCCGTGGCAAACGGGTGGATTTCGAACCGTTTATCTTCCCGGTTTGAGTAAGTGGCGCTCCATCTTCCATATCGTGTGTACTGTTCTTCCTTTGATGACAAAAGCGGTCGGATATGCCTTCAGGTCCGAAAAATTCTTTCGCTTGTGTGCTTGTATCTACTGTCGCAGTTGATGGGCGGTGTGGTGAATAGGGCTAACACATCCTTGTGGAATCTGACCTGCCTACAGTATGATATAGCATAGGACCTAAACGAAAAATAAGCTGCGTAATTTGTAAATCAAAGTTTGTCATGTTGCCGTGGCAGATGTTTTTTGTTACGAACGCACAAGTGATCCTCAACGAAGACTACGAAAAGCTTGTACCTTCTGTGGTTACAGCAACCGAATTGGCCTTTCCCGGGAAGCCAATCCGAATAATCACGAGCGGCAGATGGAGCGCCAGCTGTGTTTGAATGAGTGTGGACTTCAAGGCGCGGTACACCTTCCAACTGATGAGCTGAACAGTCTCTTTGTATATGTCTCTGTCAACCATATCCACTGCTGGGACATGAGATCAGTGCAGTCATCAGGTAACTTATTTGAACTCCATCAAATAATGTCATAACCCTCTCAGTTTCTTGTGTCATCGTCAGCAATATACTGAATCACAACTTTTGTGAAGTTTTGCAGCCTAATTCACTCAAAAAGCAATTGCCTTTCACCAGTCGAATAGAACACTTGTTAATGAACAACAGGACCGATTACTTACCATAATCTCCATCGGATGATACACACGTGGACAACCCATTGATCAATGAAACGAAGGACTGTTGCAGATTTGTGTGAGACAAGTCGTCAGCTGATCGAATAATGAAGACGAATTAGTGGATGAATAGTGTCTGTCAACCTGCCACAAATTAGTATGCTGCGAAATTTGACCGGATTATGGTTGGATCGGCTGTCGAGAATTGTGGTTACCATGCCTGTTTGGAATGAAATTGCTGCGCGCTCGTTTGGATTGGTGAACAGTTTACGTCATTACCTGAGTCGAGTCTGCGCAACTCTTCATTTGATAAACCTTCCCATGACCGACTATTCCACTAGTCAGATAAATCTTGCCCGATTTATTTGACGTCAGCTTCGATTTTGCTGACCTCATTACTTTCATTCTGTGGTTGCATATTTGATTTATTTACCCAACACTCAGTTGGTATTACTGAATTTCCTCTTCGAGGGACAAATTATTTGGTTTCAGAATTTGGTTGACCGTACTGAGTTTGGTTTGTTATTAGTTTACCTATTGTGTGCAAAAATGACCTCAGAGGTCAAACCTGGACTGTATTTGCATGTGCAAAGTAAAAGTCTTTGATCGTTCAAGGAATTCATAGTGGCCTCGATATAGTTGAGAGAAAGACCGTTATCTGGCCACCATATTTACCTGAAATAACGTTTCTGTTTCGGTCGGCCTCTTTATCAAATCCGACTGTACTCGGGCGCGTTTCGCTTTCTGATTCGTCGTTGAGTTCGTTTGCATTCCGTGTGTTACTCGTATCGGTACTGTTTGGGTTCCACGCCGAATAGAATACATTGTACCATCTTCTCCTTGGCGTGCATATTCTCTATTCATTCAACAGAGAGGATTACGTTGGAATTTCGATGTGAGACCGGAATAAAAACACGTTCATGAGCCTTGCTCAAACGTCTCCCGAAAGATGATGTTTAGCTTTAAAAGTCATTTAGTGGTATATTGTGCGGCGCAGTCAGTGATTATGCTCGCATGTTGCATCTGCCGCTCAATCTGCTAATCCTAATACGAATACGAAACAATAAGTTTGAAGTTATACTCGACAGACAGAAAATGAACGCAACCAGTGGTATAAGGTTTGTGGCTGGTGAACGAGATGAACATACAAGTGATCGATCACGATCTGCATTGTGCAAGCACGGAAACGTACAATAGAAAACATTGTCACATCTGTCCATCGACTAGCATCTTCTCTATCTTTCGAAAGAGGTTATTTTTTGGTAGTTCGCTGTGAGACCGGAATAAAGACATCTTCACAAGCCTTGCTCAAACGTCTCCCAAAGTTTGTTTAGCATTTGAGGTCATTCAGTGGTATATTATGTTGCGAAGTCAGTGATTATGCTCCCATGCAGCATCTGCCGCTCCGTCTGCTAATCGAAAATGGTTACGAAACAATGAGTTGAAAGTTATACTCGACAGTCAGGAAATGAACACAACCAGTGGTACCAGGTTTGTGGCTGGTGATTCAGATGAACATCCAAGTGATCGATCACGATCTGCATTATGCAAGCACGGGAAAGAGCGGTTCATTACAATGTAAACCGTTGGAGAAGCGGGTATCATTTCGTGGTTATTGACACGAGAACTAGTCAGACCAATTCACACGGAATTCATGCTTAGAAAAATGAAATTAGTGTATTTTATTTGAGTATTGACACGCCAGTATCAATCTGGTCGAGAGCAACCGTGCGATGTAAATTTACATTTGTCTTGATTGATTTGTACGAAATTCCGTTCCACAGGGAATCACCATCGAAACACAGGATCGCTTGTTTGGCAAGATTACATGAAACCAACACACTGGTGCAATCGTGTACCGAATTTCTTTTCACACAGTCACACAGCTTGAAATAGAATAGAATGGAACAGAAGCATGAAATTACAAATGGGAACGACTCAGTTATGAGTCATATAGCTGTCACCCTATGTCAACTCGTTTCTTCAAGTACGCCGATGAAAATAATTCACAAGAACAAAAATTTCCGAGCGGTTTCGTCTTCTGGTAAACAATCACAAATTTCTAGATTGCATTCATTCCACTGTGAGATCACGTTTTCTAGAAGACAGCATCACTGTTGAATCAACTCTTCTTACAAGTGTAAACCGTGTGAAATATCTCGCATTCGATCTTTACATACAGGCATTGCTGTCTAGAAAGTTCATCGATTGCCATTTCAAATTCCTGAAATCCAACGGTTCATTGCTTCGCAGTCTGCTATTTCTTCCTTCGTACATCAGTGTATGTTTCCAATGTTTCCACATTGTTCTGTCGTATTTATTTCTCGTTTGTTGAAAAGAGACTACATCACTGTTGGTAGAGGTCTGTACAGAATCGTTCTTTTTTTCTGGGTGTAGGCGATAAGCATATAAAATTGTCCATTTCAGTTGTCGGAAATATCAAAGTGGACTGTTCAAGGATGAAGTATTATCTGAACCGTTAACACTTTTTAACGTACGAAGACTTTTTTGATATGTTCAGGTAAAACATGCTCAATCCAGTGAATTAATAAATTCCTAGAAAAAAAATCCAAAGGAGGATTTTTTGATTCAGGAACTGGCAAAGAACGCGGCGTGAATACTGTATCAGCAATTTTTCTCGTGTCCCATGATAGAAAATTCCCATGAGTCTGTTGTTTTGGTTCATGGTTATATTTGAACAATATTTTCCTGCAACTAATGAATATCCATCTAATACGGCTAATACGGTTGAGTGAGGACACTCGATTAGGACATCAGAACAGTCGGTATCAAAAAAATTAGTTGTCACATGCCCACTTGTGATAAAATATTACACGCTTTAGAGATTTTGCACACTGGATGATAGAAAATCAGAAAGATAGTCTGTAATCTTGATCACAGCAATTGACAAATTCGTGTCTATACCGTAGCGGTGTTATCAGTTTTACGACAGATATTGTGGTAATAGCTATCAGTGGCTTGGGGTTAGTGATTTCGTCACATTATTTTTATGGGTAACCAGGATACACTCAGAGATCCAAAATGTTGCTTCTGAGCACACATTGTGGTGTTGTTTTGTGCGGATCGAGACTCAGTCGACGGTTGCCGAGATCTGGTCTTTGGCATTTCTTGCTGCTCTCACTTTGACAGTTTATTTGGGAAAAGGGAATCCATTAGTATTCATCCAATGATCCGATTCTATCGAATAGATGGTAAATGTCATTTGACCGCTTTTCACTGGTATCTTGTTTAACCAACTCGGATGATACGCCTTTGTTCGTCGAGATGGTTTTTCTGTGGTTCTGCCTACATCACCTGCCCCGCACTAAGAGCTGAAAGGCACGGATACTCTGCCTTTTATTTGTAAAATGAGAAATAGTCGAGAGCTGAAGAAAACATTCATTCCGGCAGCGTAATAACATCGTTCTGAGTTGGGATATTGAGGACAGGCGATTGAAATCCACTGTTTACCAAATCTGCTTCACTGCTACTTCTTAATCCAATTCATGGGTAGACAGATTTATTTTCGGCTGCTTGATGACAAAGTGTGCTATGGTAATTCGTCGTAACATCATTGACGAAGCAATCGCGTTGTGTATTCGGAATTAGAAATTATTTCATCCTTCTACTTATTCTTTACAGAACATATCTTTATTACATTATTGGTCAACCACTGTATAAAGTACCTTTTCTGTCTCAACCATACGAATCTGTGTTAGTGTATGCATGGACTTGACAAAATGTCCTTATTACTAAGTGATCGTCCTTGTGGGCCATCAGACTAATGTGACTGAAATGCGTCCGAGAAAAGCAAACAATATGTGGATTCTATTTTCAATGTGATTTTATACCTTTATAGGCCTAATTGAATTCACTTAATAAATTGAAAGAATCCATCCAAGTACCAAATCTAAAATCATGTGTATGCTCTTCCTAAAATGTATTGGGAGGGGTTATGTTTAAGACCAGTTCTAGACATGAGCACCTTGTTACATCATGTGATAGAAACGTATTGAAATGAAATTATCCAATGTAACAGATGGGAGATTCATTCCAATTTGCAGATGTGTCCAACAAGAGGGTCTACTCACTCAATGTATCTTCTCTACCTGCGAGTGTCTTTCGAAGAAACAATCAAAAATTTAAGGATATTAGATAGTAAATGAACCTCAAGTACCCTTCATATACACGGAGCCTGAAAGCATTTAAAAAGAAGTTTAAATCCTATTCTTCTTGGGACCTAAATTAGGAGATATCTGTATGGCCTATTTAGAGAATCGTATTATATCTGAATAACTCAGGCAGCTGCAAATGTAGGGGGGTATTTTATACTAGGCTCAACATCAACATGAGCAACATTACCGTAAGTGATTTGGTCGGGTCAACTTTGTGACCTCATTCAATTAGGTATTGCGCAATTGAAGAAACCGAATATTTGACGTCATTCTCTGTGTCCGCATTGCGCGATGTCATCGATTTTGCCAACCATTCGGGTATGTTCTCCGACGCTGGTTGAGCCAAGCAGCTATCCGTGCTGCCTGTGGATGCGTCTCCGTAGCTGTAAGTGAACTGGTAGAAAACATGTGAGACACTGGGATCGGCAAGACTGTCTGAATGACTTTTGAATCCTGATCTGTTGGTTATCGGTAACTGAAGTAGTTGCACCACAGTCTACGAGTGTCTTATGTTTGACCTAAGGTATACATATATTTTTCAATGAGGAAGTAGTCACCTCCGAATAATAAAACGATAGAAACTTGCTTCTTGTTGATTGTATTTGATGTGTATGGTCGGTTAACACTTACAACGCTTTCTGCCTAATTGCACGTGTTCATCAGTCTTTTCGACTATACATGGACCATGCATCCGTCACTTTGGTGTTTTGCATGAAAATGACGCGACAACCCGATTATCGTTTCCCGCGACTTTTGAGATGGAGAACACGGTCATTAGGGAGGGAATAATTTACGTGCATTGCTAGATCGTGATTGTAGCGTATACGTGCAACGGTCATATGACTACCGTGCTTGATAACGAGCCAGTTTGTGATATGCAAAATGAAGGCTTCAAAGAAACTCGTAACTTTTCAACTGCTGGTGATCCCGTCGAATAAGAACCCTGTTTCCCAATTGGTTTGAGTTGTTTATTATGTTTTTGGATAAGATTCCATGTAAGTTCAGAATTTGAAGATGTCTTGATATCATTTGTTTCTCTTTCAAGATGTTGTTATCCAATGTAGTGTCCCATTTGAAAGATTTTATGTCTGACGGTATGTCTTCCATCTTTCATGTGTGCATATCTTCTTCATGATTGCACTGCCTGATTCCTTATCTGGTTGGAGGAGCACCATTTGTTCTATTCTACCTAATCCCTCTGTTACTCACGAAGAAGAACTAGTCAATAGCATATCCCGTTTAGATGTTATAATATTCAGATGTTCGGTAAAATGTTGCCACGCACTTAATATCTCAAAAAAAATCAGGAAGGTCGCCTTTTCCACTTCTCCAGTTTTGCACCGAAGACCTACAATCATGGTTTGGTTCGAATCCGATTCATCTTCAAGCCCTTTACCTAATCATTGCATCTAGATGTTCTGCTTTTCGTCAATTTTGATGCACGTTTCTACCAGCTTATGTTTTACTGCACAAAGGAATGTGTTGAGAGAAGCAATTATAAATCACTAAGTAAAAGTGCGTGTGGGTGCCCTGGGTCTCGACACCCGGAGACTTACCATCTATCTTTAATGATACGTCCACCCTCCAACATGTATGTCAATATTTCCTCGCCGTTCAGTGGTTGATGTGAACTGACGGCCGACAATATCAGTCTAGCCACCACATATCTTGCATCTGTTGGCTGAATGTGTCAATCAGTTTCACAGTGTAACTTACCCTGTTGAAGATTTTCACGATCAATAGCAGACAACGCAGTTTTCATTGCACATTCTGCGGCCCAAAGTAAGATACACCATCATCACCATCACCTTAATTCTACTGCGTCTGGTTTTAAACCGTATCATTGCCATGAGAAATGTATTCGCAGTCATACTATATTCGATTCCAAGTGTATTGCTCGACACCCATATCTGTTGTGCTCACTTCAATCTACCTTGATACCAAACGGTCCGAAATATTTGACACCGCATTCCTCAAAGAGGTAGCTCCCACCTTTCCATAGGCAATCAGACAAGAGTGTTAATACTTCAGCTATGGGTTGGGCATATTCAGCACTCACTGAGGACGCGTCTGGCGGTTGGCATGGCGATTAAAATTCAGAAGTCTTTCCTGATGCGAGTTCAAACATGACTCGCGCCTAAATATCCTGGAATCCGGTGGTGGTGTTGCTTCAAATATTCCGTGAATTGTGGGCGGGCTGGTAGAACCATCAACCTACTATTTGGTAAACTGCAATGCAGAGTAGCTCTGCAACCAAGAAATCGCTTACAGTCGAGCAGACTTGGTTCTTACATGTTCACGTTGAGAATATTACCGCATCTGGCGTGATTTGTTTCCACTCATGTAAATTCTTCTCCGAAATGGTACGTCTGAATAAACTCGACTACAGTTCCCGTGGCTTCTGGCACTTCGAACACACACAACGGTCCCAGCCGGACAGTAATTGTTTGGAACATCGTAAATCGAGCAATCTCAGGCTTCATAAAACCACCAAACAGGTAAAAAATATTCGAGATTTCCCTGTTGCATACTGTAATTAGACTGATTGCTCTTCCCGAAGAACATACATTTTGACAGTCTTTGTTCCTTCATTGACCTACTCTAGATTCTTGTGACAAATATAACAAATATTCCTACGAGAAGGCAATGGAATGGGCACTGAAAACGATAATGGATCATAAAATTTGGAGAAAAATCATAGTAAATCCCTAGTCGTGATTGGAAATCCGGGTAAATGAATTGAAACCAGAAAACAGTCATCTTGAATATCCCACTGGAAACCTAATGCTCTGTGGTCCACAATGATCTGCTGATCTACTTTAAAGCACAAACTCGATTTTTCACCGTTCATCAATTCTACTCGTAGTCTAGGTCTTTACGACACCCATTCTGTTAAGTGATTCTAGGAACACGCCCTTTCTTGAGCATCTTCTTGTGGAATTATAGATGTCATTTATCCTTTTCAATCATGACCGCGAATAACATGACTGTACTTTGAGAGTAATTTCAAATTCCAGTCCAGGCATATCTTGAGAAACGACAAACAATGGTCTACAATTAGGTGATTAAAGGGAAGCTCATTTCTATCAAGAAGCCACGGTAAACCATCGATACACTTATTCCTTTCTTTACTTTACTTACTACCAACTATCTCCTACTAGGAGACGAGGCGGCTTCATGAATATATCACATATCATAGCCGATCGATCTGAAGCAGTGTAGAGTTTAAATAGGTGAATGATGGAACGCACTCTACCGGCTGGTCATTGATGGACAGCTTTTGAGCTGATGGCCATAAGTAAGATGATTTGCCTTCAGTTTTCGTGGTGTTTGATTCTAGCCAGATAGATTTTGGGAATAAATTGCTCCGGTCGAATACTAGTTAAAGCTTGGGATTCTGAGATGTCTGAGGGAGTAAGCCATTGTATGTTGATAGATTGTCGTATCCTTTAGGGCGTCAGTTACCATCAGTTACCCATCTCCCACTTGTGGACCCAAAAATCTGAAGCACGCATGACCAGCCACACCCCGGCGAACCGCTCAACAGGAGGGCTAAATCAGATAAGGGTAACTAAGGCCAAAATTCTCACAGATACGATGTTTGGCATACGGGGACAGATACTCCCAAATAGGCGGACAAGATCTACCGACCCACTGGCTGCACAGGAAAGTTATCCAATCTAACAAACCCGGTATTCCAGAATTGGCAAACTAGCCGCACAACACGCCACAGGCTCTGCAGCACAGTTGGTTGCATTTGGATGTGCAAAGCATGAAAGGAGATCGTCTGGATAAAGGCTGGATTAGTTACCGTTATCTCAATTTCCACTGCTGACTGGGCAATCGAGTGATACAACAGTCCTGAACACTGCTTGAGACACCAACCCGCACAGTTCTCCAGAGAACCTCTATGACTAATTCTGGAAATATGCGATCTGATCATGCCAAGGATTGTCCGGCAAGTGACGCTCCTCGTGCTCCAGTAATCGAGGTGACAAGACAACAAGCTGGAAAAGTGAACTTTAGGAAACAGGCTTGTGCAGCCTGTTGGAATGAAAGGACACTATTATACGTTGGCAGCCTCAGAATGACGACACTGTTGAACTTAAACTGAAACATCTACATGGGTTGTTTCTCAGAAGTCCGCATAGTAAACTGTGGCACTCGGTACATAAATATTTCAGGACACGAGACAGCTTGCTAGCTTTATCGCAGCCACAAGGTAGAACACTTTGGGAGCCACGATGTTACATTCGATACTAGCAATAAATCCAAAAGCACCGTGATCGCTTGGAAACCGATTTCCGTAAAACTTCGTTTTGCACGTTTCGAGGGCTTCCACAGAACCTCGACAGTGATTGCGATGATGAATTGAACGCCAAATTCCATGAGATAATGAATTGGGTCAAGAAATGTGACATTCCGGACATCGCTTGGAACTGGATTGCTCTCACAGGTCCCTCGGATGAGTCAATGCGAGACGTCCTAGAGAACGACGTTTACCAGATAGGATCTCCGAGAAGTCATGTAGGCTGTCAGCCAAAGAAAACGAAGCCCATTTATCAGGAAACGGCGAACACTAAACAGTGCAACGGGGAGCTTCGCTCTTCTGATTGAAAGCGGTAATGGATCAAAAATTCTGAAACTGTTGTGACTTCAGTAGGGATTAGTGACCTTAACAAGCTATTCCGCCTCATTTGCAACGCATCGGATAGGCGCCGCAAGGAGGAGTCGTTCCTGTGCAGCGCAGCCGGCCATCGTATACATGAGCACATAAGAAAAATAGAGTGATGAGTAGAGCAGGTCGATTGGTGGCTCAGTCGACCATCATACCACACGATGGACCCACAAACTCCAGTTATCGCAGAGCAGTACAATGTCGGCTGTGATCCGCCGAATACTAATGAGATTTCACAATCGACTGTCAGCTGAATAACGAGAAAGCCGCTTGCGGACAGCATTTACACTATCGCCATGCTCGGTACCGGACATGACCTATTTGGAACTTGTGTGGCTCTCCTCTCAAAACTCAAGGTCTGTTTGCCGGTTATCCCCGATTGTTGAGTGGGCTTTTGTGACCTGATGGTTCAGTTTGCTGGCCCACTGGAATCCTCGATGAAATACAATTAAATACATGTTCTTTCTGTTCAGATAACCATTACCAGGCATTGTATGTGGTGGCTTTGTTTGTTATCTCGTAGCCTCAATCTCAAAAAGGAAACACGGGAGGAGGAAAATAATGTGAAATAGGTACGTGGAGAACCACATTTTTGGAATAAGGTCGATGCAGAAAGTGCGTGGATGCAAGAGCACAAAGACTCAATTTCTGCAACAACAGGATCCTACAATTGCATTATTCGAACTCCAGTATGACTTCTAACAGCCTGCTCACTGCACTGCTCCTCCTCAAGGAAAGAAACACAGTGTCAGTGTTATTTACTCCTTCACCACACACGCACTGATATTTTTCGGTCCTCATTGTGAAGGTAATTTTACAAGACCACTGTCGATCATAATTGTTGTGTCTGGTTAGGGTCTCGCACTCTACGCGGACGACCGATCAATATTCCTCTCACGAATGGACAAACTCCCAATTCGCCGCGATATTTAACCATGCTTTAGCGCCAGCAGTATTGACCTATCGATTCTGCTGTGTACTGATTGGTCTGCCTCGGCTGCGCGTGACGGCACAAGTAGTTTAATTCTTTATGCCAACTCTTTTGCTTGTTTGCCGCTTAGACGCCGGCTACGGCCGGGTTTTGTGTTTACAATCGCATAAATAAGTGCAACGCCACCATTACGTGTTCTGCTACCGGTTGTGGACACAACAATAATGTATCGAAATCACTGAAATACAAGGCCACCCATTCCACTTGGTCCCGTTAGCAACTTGTCCGTATCAAGTAGAATAAGCCTATGTCCACCATATCTCATTACTCTTGCTAATGTGCTAGGTTATTTATCTCGACCCCACTGTTATCTACTTGCTTACTCTTTGAATCCAAAATAGGCCCACTGCAGCGTCGCAAAAACTCACAGAGGAGCGTTTAGTTAAAAAAGCTGCAGAGAACGTGTGCTTTTTAATGTACTTCGCATATCACCATGAGAAAAAACAACTCACTGAATTGTGTGTATTTGAGTTCTACATGAAGTAGTATCATGTGAAGCAGGCGTCTTTGGTTCAATGAAATAATCTGCATTGAGTTTGTACGGTGTCGAGTCATGAACCACGTAATATGCTTTACCGGTGATTCTTATCAAGATTATCTTCAGTAGTCTTCAGTATTCAACAGAACGTTTTACGCCTTACGAATCACTTTCAAACTGCGAACATTCACCGTTGGTTTTTTGTTTGCTTGTACCTCAATTTAGCATCCAGTTGATTGCCAAGTTATCTCGAAACTACACACCCATATTGGTTTGTATTTCATTCTAGAAAATTGACGTTCGAAAAAACGCTTTGTTCTAACTTTGTTGAAACTCATATAATGTGGAAAATCACCATTTTTTTAACAGTTCTGTAGCCAATTCCCCTGTATTAATGCATATGTAGTTATTTTCGCCAAGAACAGTCTCGTTTATTCATTCTAAACAGCATTCAGCTCACTGATTTTATCTGTGATGAACCAGCTTGTAATCTTTTCAATCAAAAAATCCAATTTTGGCCATCTTCCGCATAGCGGTAATCACTGTGTAGTTGAGTTCTACAGGATGCAGTATCATGTGAAGCACGCGGCTTTGGTTCACCATGAAAAGCCAAATGAGTCGCTCATGTTTTTGAACCTATTCATGGGGAAATACTATCATTGGTCAAATTCAAATGAAACCTAATCTTTTTTCTGTCATGATATTTCATCCCTCACTTTTCAGATTTCCATTGATAGGGTGTATTTTACCGTTCTCTTCACGAAAACGTAATAGGTGGATGATAATATTCAGTACACTGTTGTCGCATGAGACCAACAAGGTTGCCCATTGTATTTGATTCGAAGTTCATTGGGGAAAGTTATATTATTCATTGTATCATTGGGTTTCAAACTTTGCGGGTCCAGATGAAAAAGTGTATCATATTGATTTTTCAATGACTAACTTATCCAATCGACTGACAGACGCAATTTCTGCCACAAATTCTCATCAATTATGAGGAGTTCAATTAAAATTAAAATGCATCTCTTTTCTGAACTATCACACTAACTGTAGAGAGAAGACTATTCTGCTTTCAGATTATATCGATTTATTGGTACGAAAACTACAGATTTTATACGATAAATGAGGATCATAACCAAATCTTGGCCCGCACAATAGAAGGTTCAGCTGTTATTGTCCGTCAGCCCTTCTAAGTGGCAACAAACCCTATTGGTTCTTTCGGCTCAGGTGACGTTGGGCTTTTGATTGGTTCTCTGGTTGGCTTCGTTCGCTCCGAACTTGTCCTCGTTTCAGGATAGGCGAAAACGTGCCGGCAGTTCCAAAAACCTTCGCGCTGTCTGCTAAAGAAACCAAGCCATCTGTTGACAATGACTCAGGTTCGAAAAAAATGTCACATAGAAAATCGATTTTTCTTTGTGATGAAGATAATATCACTATTCCGATATGTCTTTTCGTCACGACGAGGATACACCTTGTACCGTGTGCCCATAATCCAATGAGCTAATCAGAATGGACTCAATTACCCGGAGATGTAATCGTTACTGACAGGTCAATGGATAGAGGCCGGACGAAGTCCTATCTCAAAACCAGTTGATGAGAAATATTGGGTTCTTACCATTGTCCTCAGGGAGAAGACACTCCAGTAAATGAACAAGGAGAGAAACAGTTCACAAATCTAAAAAGCTCCACTACATGGACGTAGGAGTAGCGTTCCCTTGGATTTAGGTCGACGGCGGTAGAGATCATCGCACATCATTGAACAGCTATCACCAAACTAATTTTGGCATCCTTTGACCCAAAAAATGCTATCCCTACCACGTTTCGCTTTCTCTATTGGATGCATGGGGCTGAGGACTGAATCCAAAAAGTAGATCGTTAACAAAGCACCATCGAAGACAAGGCAGAATACTTGCAACCAACAGACCTCACCCGACAGACCAGGAGAAGTTCCTTCACGGTTGCATCTGTTATTTTCCCGTGTTTGGTTACCGCTCAACTATGTTCTGGGTCAGAGTTCCCAATGAAAAGTCCGTTCTGTCTTGTGGGCAGTCGCCAAGTCTGACATGCGCCATCGTTCCTTCGGGAAACGCAATACTTATTTACCTGCTCTTTAACTTTCTCATCTCAATTCTGAATATGTAAAAGAGACCACAATGAGTTGCGACCGTGAACCTCCAACTCTCGGTAACGGTAACGAGTAAGACACAAGAAGAAGGAGAATCGATTCTCCATTGTAAGCATTCGTCTCATTCAGCTGCTTTCCGCATCCGCACACATTGCCAGACGGGGCAACAGTCTGCCCTACCTGGAATTCTTCTAAACGTTTAAAATGGATGTTCATTGTGTCCTCGAAACATGCATACAAAACCCAACTTCAGAGTTAACACTTTGCTTCCGAGCTACAAACTGGGGTTCCCGTTTCACCTTTCGCATGACGGGTCAGTTGGTGTCTAGTGCTTGTGGTCAGGCTGGCTTTGGCATCGTTCTCGGCATGAAAACTGAGCGTGCACTGCTCGACTGGATTCCAATGAGCAGTCGTCCGTTTGCGATTCGGGTGAATGGTTCTATACACGTAAACAGCATCAGACTGAGGCGTTCATGCCTGTTTGTTGTTTCTGTGTATGCTCCAAAAGACTGTTACTAGCCTGAGGCTAAAGACGAATACTATCATGTTTTGTATCAATTGCTCCGTAGCGTGCGGTCAACAGACATCATGTTTTTTGTTGGTTAAATAATTGTTCAAGTTGAAAGTCTACAGGAGACGGAGAGAAATAAGGGAAACTGTTTTGGCATTTCAACCGACCGAACCGATAAAAGTGACGGGCTCATAAACTATGTCCCTACTATGGACTGTTCCTTTACAGTACAAATTTCTGGCACAATAAGTGCCACCGTCTAACTTGGCATCCTGCCGCATCTTCACATATTTGCACTGAAATCGTACATATTGTTCTTGGTTACCGCTAACGCGGATCAACTCAAAACTGCTGATCATTTTTGTCCACGTCTGTTGACAATGACCACATGTTGTTGTCCGCGTGAATCTATGCCTACCTCTCGTCGGTGGCCGAAATTACACCAAAGACATTAATCCTCGGTGGCCGGTACTGGACGATGACCATCAATTTGCCTCCAAGCAGAAATATTGTAAAATTCTAGATTGACCCTTTATGTTTCCTTTCAATGTATTCTCTCGGTTATAATACAAAACTGTACCGTGCATGATACCACTCAGACGAAATATTGAGCTAAGTTCCATGCGTTCCTGAATTTCTCACTTCTCAGTAGTTCTGTGCGGGGTTCAGCCTATCCAACCAGTTTCATATCACATTTGGCGTCACTCAATAGATTCAAACAATGATTGCTTCTTGAATGGAACCTCATGATGTAAGTTCTACATCCAAACCGGTTGCCGAAGGACCACATATTTTGCCTGTGGTTGGTTTGGTCACAATGATAGTGCTTGCAGAATTAGCCCAGCATATCGACAGAAGATCTCACCAGCATCATCATACACCTCCCTTCTTGCTACCAGGTTTTCGACATTTGCATTAGCCCTCGTGTCAGAGAAGGTTCCACATATTACCAGAAATTGCATACTCCAGAAGGTAGTCAACACACTTTTATTGTTGACACTGAGCGAGTAGAATCCATCATTTCACCTCAGGCTATAAATTGCGTTTATCCCATAGATAAGAACAATCCTACCAGTGTGACTATTCCAGGTATTACTGGGTACAAGCTCCTACATGTCGGTCCATGTATGGTTCTAAATCAGCTACGTGACTCTGACCCTATTAAATGTAAGTTTTTGGTTTCTGATTCAGGGCTTCCACATATTGGTTTTAAAGTTGTTCGTGAATTGCACATTGATGTCACTCTCCTTACCTCTTCAACCGATTCATTGAATATATAACAGCTTCTTGTGATGCTAAACTATAGGATAAGTGGTTTAAAGGTTTGGTTGAAAATATCCATACACGTCCGCAATCTAATGGGCTTGCACAGGACTTTGTATGCAATTCGTTTTGTGAATCCCCTTTACCTTTTTCGAACCTGGTCTTGCCATTGACAACCCATTCGATGTCACAACTGTTTGCCGAGTTATGGACGCCCAGTTTTCAGTTAAGTACTGAACAAACATCCAGTGGGTTCTATTTGAGACTGTGACGGCTGACCAAGATCCAACAACCACGTACCCACAGAAGCGATGGACATCTGCATTCTCAGTTGCGCCGTTAGATGCTCGCAGAACGATTCCTCCGGATTCCAGATATGATGGAATACAGAGGTGCCTTAAACGCCAATTGATTCGGAGCCTGAGAAACGGCCGTGAATAGTAGTGGATTGTGGTAGTGGAAAAAGCTGCAGCGATGAACAGCAGCTGCAGCGATTGGCAGCAGATCCAACTTTAACCGTATAACCTGAAACACCGGCACTCGCAAGTCAGGCGTTATTGAACTGATCTAAGAGACGAACGGCAAACTGGTACGAACTCAGGAGCGTCGACTAGAATGTTGGGAAGGGCATTCCAAGAAGCAGTTCACTTGGCCAATATCCGCGAAAGCCGCGTTGAAAAGCGTTTAGGCTGAAAATCTGGTTGTAGATAATGGACCTCCGTCAGAAACGCAGGTTATTCGTGAACTGAGCCACATCGATGACATGAGACTTAATGACCGGAACAGTTGTCCCAGTAGATGCTCAAGGATGGTGGATCGAAATTGCATTTGAAGATGAAAAGTATCCTCCATTTCAAGGGGCACAGAAAACAAATTAAAAAAAATAAACAAAACCAGTCCATATGTAACGGAATGCGAGGAAAAATAAAAATAGCGATGCAGGTTAGAAAAAGGGGATAAGATGCCCTGATCCTGTGGTGAACACCTCATATGATGGCAGGCATTCGCTCGGCGTTAACCAGGATCGGAACCATGTCTCCATTTGGGGCTGTCATAGAGGTCGACATCTGAACAAGTTTAACATGGTGATTCGGATCAGCTCGGACGAGAGTGGGAAGGCGCAGTGGTAAGACTCACGCCTTCGAGATGGAAGGGCTCGAGTTCAAACCGTGAGTGTGTTGGAGGATATGCGTCAGTGATGAGCTCGAACAACAGCGAAACGCGAGTCTGGTGCTTCCGAGTTCAGGTTGGTTGGATGACCTGAGATTTTCGCGCGAAAAATGAAGTCCAATTGGACACTCAACCATTAAAAATAATTGATCATTGCCAAACTACGCGTAAGAAATTGCGTGATAAATTCAAGAACATATATGATATACCGCGAAGCAGGTTTGGAGAACGTGTATCCGATGCCCTGTTCTTTTGGAGAAGACCTGATATGGTGGGAGGCATTCGCTTGGAGTTGACAAGGTCTGGAACCGTGTCTCCATTTGAAGCTGTCGAGCATCTCAAGTTGTCAAAGTGGTCGACATGTGAACAAGCTTAACTTGGTGATTCGGCTCAGCTCGGACTGGAGTGGGAAGGCGCAGTGGTAACAAACACGCCTTCGAGATGGAAGGGCTCGAGTTCAAACCGTGAGTGTGTTGGAGGATATGCGTCACTGATGAGCTCGAACAACAGCGAAACGCGAGTCTGGTGCTTCCGAGTTCAGGTTGGTTGGATGACCTGAGATTTTCGCGTGAAAGATGAAGTCCAAAATGACAGTAAACCAAATGATAAAAAATTAAAACAATCCCAAATTACGCGCTAATAATTGCAAGATAGATATATATGTGTCTATCGAAATAACGCGAAGTAGGGTTGGAAACGTGTTTCCGATGCCCTGTTCTTTTGGAGAAGACCTGATATGGTGGGAGGCATTCGCTTGGAGTTGACTAGTTCTGGAACCGTGTCTCCATTTGCAGCTGTCGGGCATCTAAATCCCATAAGCTCAACTTCTTTTCGAATCTCTCCCTCCTTATAGTTCTAGGACAATCGTAGTGCCGTACATTTGGTGGACCCGACGAACTAACACGACCGTTTCCAATAGCTTGCTCTTCCGAGCACATATCCCATCTGAATGACGTATATATTCGTCGTATTATTTCCACCATATTATTCTTTGTCCCATCAGTTGTACTCGCCCCAATACTCCACTTACTTTGGTTAAATTATTTCGGAACTACATTTCAACCATCTTTCACCGGTAGCCGGACATTTTGGTCTTCTGCCAAAGCAGTCCACCGCGAATTTGCCCTTCGAATTTGCTTCACATCTGTAATTCCTCTGCCGATTTTGTTCGTGAACCACATGAGAACGTTGACAATTCGCTTCCTGGTTTGCCACTAAATCCATCTTACCAACATATTCTACTCCTTCGTTTCTTTCTCTTCCCTCTGTCACCCGTTTCCGCTCCCATATTAGCATTGGAAAGATACGCCAAATGCTGCATACCCTGGAATTATGAAAACCACCCGGTCAAAACGGAAGTATACTTACTGATATTCCCAGTAATTTCAACAGCTTCCGTTTCATCCGTACTAAATCACTCACTGGATTATTTGACAATTCGTGATTCAGAATAAACGTTGATTTGATGGTCGTTGACGTAATTTGATTGACTTTCGCATATGGATTTTTCAGATAAGGAAATTTGAACACAGTTGCTATCGGAAGGATTTCCTTTTTCAAATTAAATTACCAAAATATCCGATTAGACATGTTTAAGACGCCTGACTGGCAATCACCCATAAATAGGGTACCTTCATCACATTTTTAAATCCAATTGACAGCTTTACGGACACCGAGTATCCTCAAAATTTCAACGAATTCTAATTGCTATCGGTATGTTCCGGTAATTTTCCAACCGTGGTTGATGGTTTCTCATTTTATGTTGACGGAACACGTTTGATATCAGTTTTAGTACAAAACTTTGAAGATAGTTCCTTATTCTGTACGACATTCGGTTGTAACCGACGACCTATCTTCGGAGGAATCAACTTTTGATCCGAAAAATGGACCTCCGGTTAGTCCAAGCTCCATTTGACTCCAATGGGATTACAGCTGTAACCCAACTGTACATTGTTTTTAATTCGTGAAGGAAATTCTTGAGACTTGTCTAAGCCCATTCAAACTACTTTCAGCACCGGGCTACTTTCATGGTTGTCAGTTGGCCAATTACCGAAAAATCCTCTTGGGATGTGAGCGTCGGCCTGATTACCTAGGCCGTATATTTGCATGCTGGCAAAATTCTCACCGGTAACATTTGTCCAGCAGAATGCATGCAACCAGTGTCACCGCTTTTGTGGTGCGTGAGTGTGTGAGCACGCGTATGCGGACCGATGAAATATTCTCTGAATTGCCAGCTTAACCCGTATAACATGTGACTCCAGCGAGAGTGAGTAGCATTGGATGTGTGGAATGATGTACTAGTGAGACTGGTTGAAACACCTGTTGCGAAGGTCTGGCGATCAAAAAAACATAGAACAGATAGGCCTCGTGTGAGAGCTGGGTTGACTTAGTAGGCCCATTGTTGTGCGTGCGCACGTGGGCACAAGCTGGAAAAAGCAGGGCATATCAGGGATGGTGACTGGCGTACGCGTAAACCGCGCAGTGATGTGTAGACCCAGGTTGAGCAGCATGCACGTTGATGAAAGCACCACCACCAAACCACATACGCGTCAATCACTTTCAGACAAGTAATTATTGTGCTACGTTCAGGATAGGATGCCTCGGTCAAAGAAAATCATGTAACCAATTTCGCTGCTGCGTTTCCACTGTGCACGAGTGTGCGCGATTAGAGAAACGCCTAACCAGTCCCAGCTTTCAACCAAGGCCTGTCTACTCCGCGGTCCTTTTGACCATCAGGTTGCCAATATCATTTTAGTTGCATTTCGATAACAGACGGAGCTGAGCACGCTAACGGTGGTTTGTCTCGGTCGCTGTCGTACATGTGTGTCCCACATGACATGTTGGCGACGTGTGTATTGCATTCACCTTTCGAGCGTTAGAGCTGAGGAATAAAAAAACAGCACCATGACAAGATTATTGCAACAATATTCATTCCACTTGAAGCTAGGACGTTGTTAATTCAATTGAGTCACATGCAACTCCACGTGAAGCCATCATGTTTTTATTAAATATTAGGCTACAAATCCCATATGTTCTTGCTCGCGTAAAAATTCGGTTAGGAAGATATACGATTGACTACATTATTACCTTGAATTCTGCACTGATACCATGCAAAATATTACGAAGAAGCAATTGAGTAATTATGTTTCAAAATTCCGCTGAGAAACAAAAGATAAAAAGAGTGTCGCTTTACCGCGGAATTAAGTGAAAATAACCGGCTGAAATATCTGAACACTCGGTGGAGAACGAAATCGTTCTCGGTGCTTCACAAACGACGGAATATAAGCATTTTATTAGCACTTCAGTCAAGATGATAGAAAAAAGAGCAAGAAACTTAGTATTATTGGAGAGCCAACAAATGACAGTTTCATGTCCACATAGGTACAGTATTATCGGTGTCACGAGAGAAAGTGTGTGTTGATAATTGTAATGCAGAATTGCTTGAGCTATGGAATTTGAAAGATAAGTGAGAGCAATTCGAGTACACAACTGAAAATATGAGAATATCAGTGCTCAACATCACTCCTTGGTACTTAGGAGACTCGAATCTGTGTAATTGAACGGGGCACGGTGTATTCTCACCATTCGGGAAGGCTGAGTGAGATAAGGTGAAGATACACCTACAATACTACGGAGAGTTAGAAAGGATCACTTTGCTCACAATAACTCACAATATCTTGAGAATTATCAGACTGTTCACTTAGTCATCTTAGGTTGACACAAAATGGCACATACTTCTACTGTTAGCGTAATACGTTCCAGGTCCTGAGGAGCCATACGTTGGGTTGCTTATGTAAGTGAGGGGAGAGGAGCGAAAGCACAACAGCTTGAAGAGGGTTGAAGTGATTGTTCAGCAGTCTGGTTGACTTACCGGCATGCTGATTATTGGGGATTTGTCCTGAGAATTTATCCTTATATCAGAACGGGAAAATAATCCAAAATAAAACAACATTGGAATGCCAAAAATTGTTTTAAATGATTCCTAATCTTGCTCTTACATATCATATGGGTGACAGTTATGCATTTGATTGGCCGTTGGCTGCGTTCAAGGACATTTTTACATTAGGTGTGTGGTGTGTGGGCTGATATGATGGGCTCAAGCAATCGCCATACGTCTACTTAGCCCAGATCTGTGTGCGCAAAACGACTAGTTCATGCACCGCAGTTGTTTCGGCCAAAGACGGAGCATCCGGAACGAGAAACGACCTCTGAAAACCCACTAACAGTGGTGGATTCAGCATCACCACACGCTAACTGACAAACACCACACCATTTCCCCCCCCCTCCCTCCCAAACCAAACACGTACTGCAAAAATGCCCTTCAACACAGCCAACGGTCAATCAAATGCATACCTGTCACTTAAATGATGTGTAAGAGAAAGATTAGGAATCATTGAAAACAATTGTACGCTCTCCAATGTTGTTTTTTTAATGTGACCATGGGAAAATAATCTTTCTTTCAAAATACTTCAAGTCTGGTATAGGTTTCTCGTGCAGTGCAGTGCGGAACGATATAATTTATCATTCCCAATTCACACCATTCATCCTCGCAATGCTATTTAAAAGATGGAAGTTCATGCACCTCGTAAAGTAGACTCATGGAGCTAAACAGGAAGTATCAAGTAAAATTAGAGGGTAGTAAACGTGGATCACAATAACAGTGTCTGGTTTAGCGATCAGCGAAAGTATAACTAATTTGTGAATGAGGTGCTAGTTTTGTTTGACGGGTCAGTTCTCTATCACGTTCAATGCAATGATTTGACGGAGCAAACAAATTCAAATAATGCATAGACCTCACAATGATATGTGAATGGCGTTACCAATTACTGTGATGTCGTTGTTGGTAGAATGAAGTAGTACGACGGCACCCTCATGCTTAATACGTTTCAGGTCCTGAGGAGCCATACGTGCAACAAATTCTTTTCTGTTGATACTGAACACTATGTCAGAAACCAATGCAGGCGTAAGAAATGCAATTTCGTCAAGATTTTCGTGAGTTCCTGTTTATGCTGATCCAAAAACGCAATGAAAATCAAAAATATGCAGTAGTTAGCTGCGCTCTGCGAAATTGTATTTAGTATTTCCAACAGGAAAATGCACAGGGACGAAACCTGTGGGTTCTGCTATGATGGTCACACTGATCACGACTGTACTGACAACATCGAGAATGTTGAGCATCAACATTGCGGATTTTTTAAAATAATAAATCTGCCTTCATTCTGCTACCTAAATGGAGTCAAGTAGTATAGTCCACCTACTTTCGTGGACTATCCAAGTGACTCTCTCTAACGTCATTGGTTGTTCTGTTCAGTGGGGCACGTTACATCAAAATACGAAGTGTTGACAGTATAAGAGAATATCGTTATACATTCCATTGGGTTAAGTGAAATGGGTTAAATGTTTCACGTTGAATTCGGATTGACTTAAGTGAGTGCCACAGTTCGCTGAATCGTACAAATGTTTCACTACTGGTTCTGAAGCAAAACACCGGGATTCGGACACCGTCGATCACCTGATACTCACAACACCTCACAATTAGATGGACAACGTTGTTTTCTTCCACAACAGTCTGTTTTTCTCAACCAATTATGTAATCCCTGTGATCATGAGTACACCCAATCTCTGCGCTGTTGGAATTTTTCAGGGCCTTTCATCGACGTGAGGTTCGTTGGGGCTGCTTCTAACACATTCGCCTAACATGCAATTCATGTCGTAATCTCCTAATTTCTGTAAACTGCTCATCAAAGGTTTTCCATGGATATAGGTTTCTGCCTGATTTCTCTTTGTCACCACACAGCTAAAATGTTGTTCTTTCATGTAAATGGCAATTTATTAGACGTTTTGGAGGGTTTATCATCGTTGACTGATACACTTGAGAAAAAGACAATTACATTGCGCCAATGATCTGGTCGCTACAGAGATAACAGGGAGGTAACACTAGACGTTTGTTTGCCTCACATGTATGGTCCGTGAGAAAAGCAAGGTTGAATTCACATGGTACATCGCAAAACGTTGGGTAGGAAATTGGAAAATGCATGGTATCCACACACAATAAAATGTTCAGACCGAAGATTCATATCTGTCAAGTCCTTCAATGAGGAAACCTATTCCCCTGCAAGTTAATTGATGAAATAACCTCTAGACTGTTCTTCTTGCTTTCCTTTCATTTACGTTAACAGTGCAAAAATGTCCGACTAGAAATTCGATTAGTGTGCAACGCAAGGGGTATAAGATGTATTGTCACCGTGTGCATATTAACCTAGAACTAATATTTGTGGCCACATGCTTACCATCGGTGAGTTACACGAGTGCGCTGCTATCAGTTTGAGTTCCATTGGAAACACTGTGTGTGCGTTTTGTGCATATCGCAAGTGATTTAAAACAAACGGGGTAAAACAGCTGCACGCGGAGTGCCTTCGTGGGTTAATCTTGGTGAGTTCACAATAAACATCGTGTGGTTCATTAGTATGCTAAAGGGAACAATCTCACTGATAACTTTTAATAACTCACTGCATATCACTTCCTATAAAATGTTGTGTTCGGTGTTGTAAATGAAAGGTACACACACCAAAACGGAACTCCAGTCCCGGCTACTTTCTTTGCAAATTACATCCCTGGTTGGTATAAATGCAGGCTTGTTACCAGCACACATCACTTGATAATATATATGGAGGGTTTGTGTAATAGGAAATGCTGTATCTCACTCGGATCAGCAGGACAACAGCAAAAAATCAACAGCCGGTCTAGAAGGCAGAAATGAAGCACCACTTTGATTGGTTGTTATAATTGAATAGACAAAAATAGTTTGTTAGGTTTTTTTAATGAAGATGTGGACATGCACTTGATATAACAATAGCGAACTTAATTTTATACTTGACAATTTCATTTGGAAACAATTCTGATGAAGTCGTTCATCACCTAGAGGTTATCCATGCAGAAATGTATTTGTATTCTGGCATTCCGTGGAATCCAAATCTACTGGAATTCTCGGCTACCTAAACGGCACTCCTACTGTTGTTTCTGTCTTTTAGCTGGGTAGTCACAACTAATGATCACGTCAGTGTGTGTCATTTACTTCACGATAAGATTTGGTTTTACCAAGGAGTACACAGACTATAGAATGAAGTAAGGTCATTGCCTACCCAGTTGTGAATGAATAAAAAGAATGAACAATCTGGTGGAAACACCAAATTTACTGAAAGCGAAAATATTTTACCGACTCAGAATCGGGTTTCTTCAGCGTTATGCTCCAATTTCAGCCAGTAAGAAGACCGATTGGACTTGGTGCTTGTGTTAAAATGACGAACAATCACACACATAAGGGCAAAACACCTAACGTATTTTTAGGATGAAAAGACCACAATGAAACAACAAATAGCGAGACGATCACTGGATGTAGTACAAAACCCTAATGGCAACAAACATATCTTCAGATTGTGAGCATTGAATAAAGAGTAATCTTGTTGGACAGAACAATGATGTTTCGCAACAAATGTGTTTCGTGGCTAAATAAATCAGCGTCGTGGAATTCACTGCCAAATTTTGAATGACTCATCTAAGTGAAGTATCTACCAACCTAGTCTCGAGAGAGAAAACCCAGCAGGAAATCGTGTGAATACTCCACAATATAATTTTGGTATTCGGGCTGATTCGTAAGAGTTCCATCCATGTCACTTGTTACAGAAGTTTCCAATAAAAGTCATACGATAGTAGTTACAATCACGGAAATAGTATTTTGTTTCTCTCCTGTTAGAGTAACAGAAGCCGCAAGCGTCGATCACACGTGCAACAAAACTTGTCTGCCTGACGAAGTCATTCGATTCAGCGACATGAGCGACTGCAATCGATGTACCGAGCAATTCCCACATGGTCCGTGTCCTTCTCTTTCACAAGAGAAGCTCAGTCACACACACACACAGACACGTGAGTACACCGATGGAAGGAATATTTTGAATCAGCCCAAAAACTGGGAGCCTTGTAATCCTGCAAGCTATAGACTAACCGGTGAACATCATGTGCGAACCTGCAGAGTTAATGCACACATGCACTACTGAGCCTCCTGAAAATGATGAAATATTTCCCCGACCTTGCCATGCACAAGGATTTATTTCCTTCTTCAAGCGTACACCACTACATTTTAGCAGAACCATTCAGCTTCCAGTTAGGCAATTCAATAATCGTAATGACTTGGGTTTGTGTTTTTGGTCAGGCCGGCAAAGTAGACTTGTAGGTGCCCTTGGTGGGGTAGACCCAAACTGAAATAAAAAAACACAGAATCGTTGGTATTGCCAAAACAATGTCAGATGTCTCTGGTAAAAATTCTATAAAACAGTGTGAAGCTACTGTTGATGCATGACCCTAAATTATTTCAAAACTGTTCTCTGATAAAAAGAGAAATGAAACTCGTTTGAAGAAAAGAAATGACTTTCATGACAACTAAACACTTGATTTTCACGCTATTTAGGTTTGAATTATATATTATTGTAAGGAAAATGGAATCGTTGGTGAAGATGTTCACAAGATGGTGATTTCTGATATATTAGGAATTTAATGGTCCTTTCTGTAGCGTGATTATTTCGAGAAATCATGCGCGAATCACATTTCGAATGCTTCGCGTTCAAGAAGCCAAGTCAGAATAAGGCGCATTTGCAGGCACGTTCATGGAAAACTCACGTGTTCATTCTGAGTCAATTTTATCGTTGCATAGCTAGATAGATAAGTCAACACTACCCGGTATGAAGCATAATTACCTATCAATAAGATGCAGGCTGATGCCAAAATGTCAGAAGGATATTGACTGATTATCCACGTAGTGAGTGTGAACAATGACGTCTGCTAAGATGAAACACGATAAAATTAGTATTCCAGCATTCAAGACTTTCTGGAGTCGCAAGCAGTACATCTGACTGAGTGAAAACGTACCAATATATACATGAACTCGCTGCAGAAGGCATCTCGAATTAGTGATGTTCAGTGTAGCAAAGTGCGGACGTTGATCACACTGCTCCCGGTTACAGGTACATGATATATCCAAGTGCTTATCTTCCTGAAACTTTGTGTGACTTCGTACGCATAGAAAGGAATACAATTTATAACCATCCAGGACTGTCTAGACTAGACATTAGTGACACTAATTGCCTGGACTCAGTAGTAATGGGTACTCCCGATTATCAATATTTGATTTAGTAATTGAGATGGACTCGAATTATATCATACCACTTCTATATAAATGTGGATGGTTGGAACTGGAAGTTCGAGTGTAATACTACTTCGAAATATGGAAGTCGATCATTTGACGTTCCAGCTCAAATAACTTCTTTCACGTGATTTCATAACATGTATGACTTGAAGAATCTAATCGCCTCAGACCAGTGGGTTTTGTTTAGTGTTATTTCTTTTGCCTAAATAAGGAAGATTTTTCTCAAACTGTTGAATTTGACCAGATTAGTTTCATACCCAGATTTAAATGAATGGTGTTTTTTATTCATGATCTGTGACAGCGTAGTATACCGGAATCTCACCCAACGAACAAAAAGAAATGCATCCGAACTCCACATATGATGATGGATCTTTCACTACGAATATTGCCTGGATAGTTTTTTCGAATTAAGATCGTATTTTGATCGAGATTTTACCCGGACACTCATGCATGATGAACCTTGATAACTAGAAATTCAACAGCTTACTTCTATAAAATTTCTGAACGAATTTTCGGATAACAGCATGCCAGATCCACAAAATAAGTTTAGATTAAAAATCATAAACTGAAAGTATTCGAATGGTTCCAAATTTTCCTCAACATATCCGGGATCTGCATTTATCAACAGTGATTTTACAAATAATTGTATTAGCTGGTTTTGGTTATAAGTTAGGATTACCTACCATTGCAATGATGATGACGAGTTTTGCGTCATTTTTTGAAAACACTTTCAGGTAAATAAATGCTCAATCCACAGTTTCCCCATAGCCATAACGTGTTAGAATATAAATCAAACGGTAAAAATGTGAACAAGGCAAAGAGAAATATTGAAGCGATGCAACTGGTGAAAGGCTTATGGAGAAAATAAATTGAATGATCGTGAATAGGGACCTCGAGATTTGTACGCACACTTCTGAGTAACTATTTCAAGTCTATTTTCACCAAAGCTGATGTCATGCTAGCAAATTGTTCAAATCCGGATAAGGCTCGGACCATTTGAATATATGCCGAATTCGAAGAAAACAATTTCACACAGTGTGCAAATTGAAGAAATTTGCGCCTCATCCTCAATTATCTGCTTTTCAAGCAGTTATTGGCTTTTTTCATATGTAAGCTTGAGGAAAATGATAAATGAAGTTTAAATATCAGCCGTTAAGAAATGATGAACAAAAGACAAACCGACCAATTCTCTCTCACTTTATACATCTTTTTTGGAATAAATCTCTCACGTTAAATGCTGTATTTTACATAAGGAAATGCATAAGCAAAAACGACTATTGTTACCTCGAATTACTTGACCGGTAAGAGATTCGGTTGGATTAATAAATAACGCATCAACAGTTCACAAATCTTTGCTCTCCAATAAAAATTGCAGAGACACCGTTCGGCTGTTTCACCCTTGTTAGAAATTATCACCAATGCACATCAGTCGAGTCGTTATTGTGATTTTATCCCGTGAATAGACGATCATGAATTGAACACCTAACAACCAAGCTATCCGGCTCTCAACGTCACAAGTGCATGACATAGTGTCGTTCCATCACTGGTATTTCCGAGTTAACAACCTGTTGACCGCACAACAATCGACTCCTCGGATCAAGGACTTCGAAGGGAGATTTCGTGGAAACAAAGCCGTTACGTTGCAAACAACTTTAAGAGGGGGCTTGGACAAGTAATCAAAGTGAACAGCTGGAGATTCCATTTGACTTTCAAATGATTCATCATATGAAAAGAAATTACTGTAATCGTCCATCAGAAGAATCGACTGGTGTGAAGTGAACGGGTTTATTATGGTGAAGAGCCAGTACTGAAATAATACTGCATCAACCAGCGATGTAATTTGTATCTCATAAAATATGTGCAACGAACCGCAGAGACTAATCCAACAAAAAGTCTGGCGTCCCTATGATTCTCATAAAAGCTTCGTTCGCTGGAGTCAAACTGCCTCTCAATATAGGAACTCCTTTCAACACAAAAATCCCCGAATAAATGGAAACTCATTCCTCTACTATTTACAATTTCGTTTACAAGTTTAAGGAATTATTCTTCTTACTCGGAAGAATTTTTGAATGGCTAAAATGTTATTCTTCTTTCATCAATTCTCAATTTTCATTCACGTTCTTCAGTCTTCCGTGACTTTCAAATTGACCGGTTGCGGTTCTTTCATTCATCCCATTTGTACTGCAAGGTTCGATCTCATTTTGTGCAGTTAAATCTTCAGCTACTAACTCTAGATTCTTCTATTTTTTTCGTTCGTCATTAGTTTATTACACAGATTTACATGATCCAAGTCGAGGAATGGAGCCTCGATTTCCACTACTTCATTTCATTTCTTGATTATTCAAATACCCTATCCGTATTGCGGATTGTAGGCACGATGTGTTCATACCGTTGATGTTTTATAAAAATGTATAATTTCCCTCTTTTTCATGTGGCTATATCCTCGCACTAGATCATCATACCAAGGTCTCAAGCCCTCCTCTCTCACATCCATTGCAACCCCATCATTCTGTCGCATCTGACGCTACATAACTCCTGACTGATGGTAATTCCTTGATTTCGTTGTGTTTTCTCTTAGCCGCAATTGTGCCTTCTCATCTGACAGAAACACTTCTGATTCGAATATACTGGAGTTTGCTCTGAGATAAAAGGCAAAATTCATTCCAAATCAGCTCAATATTTGTCGGGGACCTTGGTAAGCTGCGAGATTTTCATGATTTAGGAAGGGACCTGTGTACCGAATCAGAGGCTGAAGAATATTCATGAAGTACACAACTGACAGATCGGACGGGTCTGTATTAGAACAGGGTAATGTGGTGTTTTTGAGGAATCTTTACTGTCAACGGTGGACCTCTTGGGTCTGCGGGCAAACTGATAATGACAAGAGGTGTGTTTCGAGACAACAAGAAATGAGTTTCTCGCTGCGTTAAGTTCTTCTAGTAAAAGACTGCTAGATGAGCGCATCTTTCTGTGTTAGTTGCGTCGAACAGTTTACCGAAGGGTTTACTTGACAAAGCTGACATGGGTTGCGCAAGCTGGTATTCTACTGTACCCAAGAATTACAGGGGATAGCCCATCCGGACAAGAGTAGGAATGAGAATATTTAGGCTCGAGAATAATTAGAAAAATGTCAGATTGAGAAAAGGTTTTAAAGTCTTCAATGGGTGAATATGAAAGAGGACGGTCACAAGAAGCAAGTATTTTAGTAGACTTGGGTTGATCCACAATATCGTCATCCGTGCCTGATTTAGTTTTTCTGACTAAGACGAAGCTTTGTGACGTGCCTTAGGAATTTGCAATTCTTAGTTCTGGAAGATTTTCCAACAAACGACATATTCTAGCGTTTTGTCTGTCTCGACTGGTGCAAGTTTTGTTTGATTTGGTTTGATTTTTCATTTCTTTCTTCCATGTCATCGACTGACTATCCTCACTCATTTTCCAACAGGTACTCGCTGCACCAAATATGGCGTGCCGAGGAATCCTGTCAAGGGATATGCACACATCGGCGTTCAGATATCAATAATCTTCTCATACTCTTCACCCGTAGAGGCCGTGTATCCTGACCACAGAAAAGTACGGGCTTGACTGCTGCAGCGTATGCCCGACTCTTGATTGATGACAAGATTTCGTATCAAATCCACAGATGACTCAGATTGGCAAATGCCAAGCAAAATATATGTATACACAATGACACCTGAACCGATATCTGTTCTCCCAGTAAAATCCAGCTGCCCAGAAAACAATTTATCAACCAAGTCTGTGGTTCTCCAGATAATGAAAGGTTTAGTGTACCAACCCAATCCTTCAACAGCATCTTACAAATCACATACCGAAATACGTTCCATTTCCCGGGAAGCCATACGTTGGGTTGCATATGTGAGTGAGGGGAAAGGAACGAAAGCACAACTGCTTGCAGAGTGTCAAAGTGATTGTTCAGGAGTCTGGACGACTTACCGGCATACCGAGTATTGGGAATTGGTCAAGAGAATTTATTCATACATCACGCCGATAAACTAGGTGAGCAACCGAAAGAGTGAGGTCCTTGTAGGTCTTGTAGTGTTAAAATGAAGTTAAAGGTTGAAGGCTAGTATTTGGATGTGTAACTTACAGATTTAACAGAGTAGTTTAGCAATTTATGTTCACAGTGTACTTTAAAGGATGTATCACATCATTATATTTGTGTGATTTGTTTACGGCATGCGTATGTGTTATTTTTTTCATCCAAAGAAAAATCTCGATGCTCGGACAATTCCATGCTAAAATATCATCGTTGGCTGTCGTGGTGGATAACCCAGCCCCCCTAAACCAGGAAAAATGATTTAACGCCCAAATCAGCGGTAGAAACTATCACTTAGTTTCGAAAAAGGGTTCATTCAGAACGGAAATATAATTGTTCTTTAAAAATACTTCAAGTCTGGTATAGGTTTCTCGTGCAGTGCAGTGCGGAACGATATAATTTATCATTCCCAATTCACACCATTCATCCACGCAATTCTATCTGAAAGATGGAAATTCATGCACCTCGTAAAAGTAGACTCATGGAGCTAAACGGGAACTATCAAGTAACATTAGAGGGTAGTAAACGTGGATGACAATAACAGTGTCTGGTTTAGCGATCAGCGAAAGTATAACTAATTTGTGAAGGAGGTGCTAGTTTTGTTCGACGCGTCAGTTCTCTTTCATGTCCAATGCAATGATTTGACGGAGCAAACAAATTCAAATAATACATAGACCTCACAATGATATGTAAATGGCGTTACCAATTATTGTGATGTCGTTGTTGGTAGAATGAAGTAGTACGAAAAAGTATAATTGACTTTCCGATCGAGAATATAAACCATTCCATTTATCCACAGATTCATAGCAGCCTCATGCTTATTGGAGAACTGGCTGTTGTTCCAGTAGTAAGAACTGAAATGCGATCGATATGGATTGTCACCGAAAGCAATTTAGTGGTCGATCACAGGAATGGTTGGGCGGATGAGCACAGGATAAGCTCGCCAGATGGGCGGCAACAACCGCAAAACCAACCGTGTGCATTTTTGACAATTCTATCCTGTCATCCATACAGACGATATTGTGGATCAACCCAAGTCTACTAAAATACTTGCTTCTTGTGACCGTCCTCTTTCATATTCACCCATTGAAGACTTTAAAACCTTTTCTCAATCTGACATTTTTCTAATTATTCTCGAGCCTAAATATTCTCATTCCTACTCTTGTCCGGATGGGCTATCCCCTGTAATTCTTGGGTACAGTAGAATACCAGCTTGCGCAACCCATGTCAGCTTTGTCAAGTAAACCCTTCGGTAAACTGTTCGACGCAACTAACACAGAAAGATGCGCTCATCTAGCAGTCTTTTACTAGAAGAACTTAACGCAGCGAGAAACTCATTTCTTGTTGTCTCGAAACACACCTCTTGTCATTATCAGTTTGCCCGCAGACCCAAGAGGTCCACCGTTGACAGTAAAGATTCCTCAAAAACACCACATTACCCTGTTCTAATACAGACCCGTCCGATCTGTCAGTTGTGTACTTCATGAATATTCTTCAGCCTCTGATTCGGTACACAGGTCCCTTCCTAAATCATGAAAATCTCGCAGCTTACCAAGGTCCCTGACAAATATTGAGCTGATTTGGAATGAATTTTGCCTTTTATCTCAGAGCAAACTCCAGTATATTCAAATCAGAAGTGTTTCTGTCAGATGAGAAGGCACAATTGCGGCTAAGAGAAAACACAACGAAATCAAGGAATTACCATCAGTCAGGAGTTATGTAGCGTCAGATGCGACAGAATGATGGGGTTGCAATGGATGTGAGAGAGGAGGGCTTGAGACCTTGGTATGATGATCTAGTGCGAGGATATAGCCACATGAAAAAGAGGGAAATTATACATTTTTATAAAACATCAACGGTATGAACACATCGTGCCTACAATCCGCAATACGGATAGGGTATTTGAATAATCAAGAAATGAAATGAAGTAGTGGAAATCGAGGCTCCATTCCTCGACTTGGATCATGTAAATCTGTGTAATAAACTAATGACGAACGAAAAAAATAGAAGAATCTAGAGTTAGTAGCTGAAGATTTAACTGCACAAAATGAGATCGAACCTTGCAGTACAAATGGGATGAATGAAAGAACCGCAACCGGTCAATTTGAAAGTCACGGAAGACTGAAGAACGTGAATGAAAATTGAGAATTGATGAAAGAAGAATAACATTTTAGCCATTCAAAAATTCTTCCGAGTAAGAAGAATAATTCCTTAAACTTGTAAACGAAATTGTAAATAGTAGAGGAATGAGTTTCCATTTATTCGGGGATTTTTGTGTTGAAAGGAGTTCCTATATTGAGAGGCAGTTTGACTCCAGCGAACGAAGCTTTTATGAGAATCATAGGGACGCCAGACTTTTTGTTGGATTAGTCTCTGCGGTTCGTTGCACATATTTTATGAGATACAAATTACATCGCTGGTTGATGCAGTATTATTTCAGTACTGGCTCTTCACCATAATAAACCCGTTCACTTCACACCAGTCGATTCTTCTGATGGACGATTACAGTAATTTCTTTTCATATGATGAATCATTTGAAAGTCAAATGGAATCTCCAGCTGTTCACTTTGATTACTTGTCCAAGCCCCCTCTTAAAGTTGTTTGCAACGTAACGGCTTTGTTTCCACGAAATCTCCCTTCGAAGTCCTTGATCCGAGGAGTCGATTGTTGTGCGGTCAACAGGTTGTTAACTCGGAAATACCAGTGATGGAACGACACTATGTCATGCACTTGTGACGTTGAGAGCCGGATAGCTTGGTTGTTAGGTGTTCAATTCATGATCGTCTATTCACGGGATAAAATCACAATAACGACTCGACTGATGTGCATTGGTGATAATTTCTAACAAGGGTGAAACAGCCGAACGGTGTCTCTGCAATTTTTATTGGAGAGCAAAGATTTGTGAACTGTTGATGCGTTATTTATTAATCCAACCGAATCTCTTACCGGTCAAGTAATTCGAGGTAACAATAGTCGTTTTTGCTTATGCATTTCCTTATGTAAAATACAGCATTTAACGTGAGAGATTTATTCCAAAAAAGATGTATAAAGTGAGAGAGAATTGGTCGGTTTGTCTTTTGTTCATCATTTCTTAACGGCTGATATTTAAACTTCATTTATCATTTTCCTCAAGCTTACATATGAAAAAAGCCAATAACTGCTTGAAAAGCAGATAATTGAGGATGAGGCGCAAATTTCTTCAATTTGCACACTGTGTGAAATTGTTTTCTTCGAATTCGGCATATATTCAAATGGTCCGAGCCTTATCCGGATTTGAACAATTTGCTAGCATGACATCAGCTTTGGTGAAAATAGACTTGAAATAGTTACTCAGAAGTGTGCGTACAAATCTCGAGGTCCCTATTCACGATCATTCAATTTATTTTCTCCATAAGCCTTTCACCAGTTGCATCGCTTCAATATTTCTCTTTGCCTTGTTCACATTTTTACCGTTTGATTTATATTCTAACACGTTATGGCTATGGGGAAACTGTGGATTGAGCATTTATTTACCTGAAAGTGTTTTCAAAAAATGACGCAAAACTCGTCATCATCATTGCAATGGTAGGTAATCCTAACTTATAACCAAAACCAGCTAATACAATTATTTGTAAAATCACTGTTGATAAATGCAGATCCCGGATATGTTGAGGAAAATTTGGAACCATTCGAATACTTTCAGTTTATGATTTTTAATCTAAACTTATTTTGTGGATCTGGCATGCTGTTATCCGAAAATTCGTTCAGAAATTTTATAGAAGTAAGCTGTTGAATTTCTAGTTATCAAGGTTCATCATGCATGAGTGTCCGGGTAAAATCTCGATCAAAATACGATCTTAATTCGAAAAAACTATCCAGGCAATATTCGTAGTGAAAGATCCATCATCATATGTGGAGTTCGGATGCATTTCTTTTTGTTCGTTGGGTGAGATTCCGGTATACTACGCTGTCACAGATCATGAATAAAAAACACCATTCATTTAAATCTGGGTATGAAACTAATCTGGTCAAATTCAACAGTTTGAGAAAAATCTTCCTTATTTAGGCAAAAGAAATAACACTAAACAAAACCCACTGGTCTGAGGCGATTAGATTCTTCAAGTCATACATGTTATGAAATCACGTGAAAGAAGTAATTTGAGCTGGAACGTCAAATGATCGACTTCCATATTTCGAAGTAGTATTACACTCGAACTTCCAGTTCCAACCATCCACATTTATATAGAAGTGGTATGATATAATTCGAGTCCATCTCAATTACTAAATCAAATATTGATAATCGGGAGTACCCATTACTACTGAGTCCAGGCAATTAGTGTCACTAATGTCTAGTCTAGACAGTCCTGGATGGTTATAAATTGTATTCCTTTCTATGCGTACGAAGTCACACAAAGTTTCAGGAAGATAAGCACTTGGATATATCATGTACCTGTAACCGGGAGCAGTGTGATCAACGTCCGCACTTTGCTACACTGAACATCACTAATTCGAGATGCCTTCTGCAGCGAGTTCATGTATATATTGGTACGTTTTCACTCAGTCAGATGTACTGCTTGCGACTCCAGAAAGTCTTGAATGCTGGAATACTAATTTTATCGTGTTTCATCTTAGCAGACGTCATTGTTCACACTCACTACGTGGATAATCAGTCAATATCCTTCTGACATTTTGGCATCAGCCTGCATCTTATTGATAGGTAATTATGCTTCATACCGGGTAGTGTTGACTTATCTATCTAGCTATGCAACGATAAAATTGACTCAGAATGAACACGTGAGTTTTCCATGAACGTGCCTGCAAATGCGCCTTATTCTGACTTGGCTTCTTGAACGCGAAGCATTCGAAATGTGATTCGCGCATGATTTCTCGAAATAATCACGCTACAGAAAGGACCATTAAATTCCTAATATATCAGAAATCACCATCTTGTGAACATCTTCACCAACGATTCCATTTTCCTTACAATAATATATAATTCAAACCTAAATAGCGTGAAAATCAAGTGTTTAGTTGTCATGAAAGTCATTTCTTTTCTTCAAACGAGTTTCATTTCTCTTTTTATCAGAGAACAGTTTTGAAATAATTTAGGGTCATGCATCAACAGTAGCTTCACACTGTTTTATAGAATTTTTACCAGAGACATCTGACATTGTTTTGGCAATACCAACGATTCTGTGTTTTTTTATTTCAGTTTGGGTCTACCCCACCAAGGGCACCTACAAGTCTACTTTGCCGGCCTGACCAAAAACACAAACCCAAGTCATTACGATTATTGAATTGCCTAACTGGAAGCTGAATGGTTCTGCTAAAATGTAGTGGTGTACGCTTGAAGAAGGAAATAAATCCTTGTGCATGGCAAGGTCGGGGAAATATTTCATCATTTTCAGGAGGCTCAGTAGTGCATGTGTGCATTAACTCTGCAGGTTCGCACATGATGTTCACCGGTTAGTCTATAGCTTGCAGGATTACAAGGCTCCCAGTTTTTGGGCTGATTCAAAATATCCCTTCCATCGGTGTACTCACGTGTCTGTGTGTGTGTGTGACTGAGCTTCTCTTGTGAAAGAGAAGGACACGGACCATGTGGGAATTGCTCGGTACATCGATTGCAGTCGCTCATGTCGCTGAATCGAATGACTTCGTCAGGCAGACAAGTTTTGTTGCACGTGTGATCGACGCTTGCGGCTTCTGTTACTCTAACAGGAGAGAAACAAAATACTATTTCCGTGATTGTAACTACTATCGTATGACTTTTATTGGAAACTTCTGTAACAAGTGACATGGATGGAACTCTTACGAATCAGCCCGAATACCAAAATTATATTGTGGAGTATTCACACGATTTCCTGCTGGGTTTTCTCTCTCGAGACTAGGTTGGTAGATACTTCACTTAGATGAGTCATTCAAAATTTGGCAGTGAATTCCACGACGCTGATTTATTTAGCCACGAAACACATTTGTTGCGAAACATCATTGTTCTGTCCAACAAGATTACTCTTTATTCAATGCTCACAATCTGAAGATATGTTTGTTGCCATTAGGGTTTTGTACTACATCCAGTGATCGTCTCGCTATTTGTTGTTTCATTGTGGTCTTTTCATCCTAAAAATACGTTAGGTGTTTTGCCCTTATGTGTGTGATTGTTCGTCATTTTAACACAAGCACCAAGTCCAATCGGTCTTCTTACTGGCTGAAATTGGAGCATAACGCTGAAGAAACCCGATTCTGAGTCGGTAAAATATTTTCGCTTTCAGTAAATTTGGTGTTTCCACCAGATTGTTCATTCTTTTTATTCATTCACAACTGGGTAGGCAATGACCTTACTTCATTCTATAGTCTGTGTACTCCTTGGTAAAACCAAATCTTATCGTGAAGTAAATGACACACACTGACGTGATCATTAGTTGTGACTACCCAGCTAAAAGACAGAAACAACAGTAGGAGTGCCGTTTAGGTAGCCGAGAATTCCAGTAGATTTGGATTCCACGGAATGCCAGAATACAAATACATTTCTGCATGGATAACCTCTAGGTGATGAACGACTTCATCAGAATTGTTTCCAAATGAAATTGTCAAGTATAAAATTAAGTTCGCTATTGTTATATCAAGTGCATGTCCACATCTTCATTAAAAAAACCTAACAAACTATTTTTGTCTATTCAATTATAACAACCAATCAAAGTGGTGCTTCATTTCTGCCTTCTAGACCGGCTGTTGATTTTTTGCTGTTGTCCTGCTGATCCGAGTGAGATACAGCATTTCCTATTACACAAACCCTCCATATATATTATCAAGTGATGTGTGCTGGTAACAAGCCTGCATTTATACCAACCAGGGATGTAATTTGCAAAGAAAGTAGCCGGGACTGGAGTTCCGTTTTGGTGTGTGTACCTTTCATTTACAACACCGAACACAACATTTTATAGGAAGTGATATGCAGTGAGTTATTAAAAGTTATCAGTGAGATTGTTCCCTTTAGCATACTAATGAACCACACGATGTTTATTGTGAACTCACCAAGATTAACCCACGAAGGCACTCCGCGTGCAGCTGTTTTACCCCGTTTGTTTTAAATCACTTGCGATATGCACAAAACGCACACACAGTGTTTCCAATGGAACTCAAACTGATAGCAGCGCACTCGTGTAACTCACCGATGGTAAGCATGTGGCCACAAATATTAGTTCTAGGTTAATATGCACACGGTGACAATACATCTTATACCCCTTGCGTTGCACACTAATCGAATTTCTAGTCGGACATTTTTGCACTGTTAACGTAAATGAAAGGAAAGCAAGAAGAACAGTCTAGAGGTTATTTCATCAATTAACTTGCAGGGGAATAAGTTTCCTCATTGAAGGACTTGACAGATATGAATCTTCGGTCTGAACATTTTATTGTGTGTGGATACCATGCATTTTCCAATTTCCTACCCAACGTTTTGCGATGTACCATGTGAATTCAACCTTGCTTTTCTCACGGACCATACATGTGAGGCAAACAAACGTCTAGTGTTACCTCCCTGTTATCTCTGTAGCGACCAGATCATTGGCGCAATGTAATTGTCTTTTTCTCAAGTGTATCAGTCAACGATGATAAACCCTCCAAAACGTCTAATAAATTGCCATTTACATGAAAGAACAACATTTTAGCTGTGTGGTGACAAAGAGAAATCAGGCAGAAACCTATATCCATGGAAAACCTTTGATGAGCAGTTTACAGAAATTAGGAGATTACGACATGAATTGCATGTTAGGCGAATGTGTTAGAAGCAGCCCCAACGAACCTCACGTCGATGAAAGGCCCTGAAAAATTCCAACAGCGCAGAGATTGGGTGTACTCATGATCACAGGGATTACATAATTGGTTGAGAAAAACAGACTGTTGTGGAAGAAAACAACGTTGTCCATCTAATTGTGAGGTGTTGTGAGTATCAGGTGATCGACGGTGTCCGAATCCCTGTGTTTTGCTTCAGAACCAGTAGTGAAACATTTGTACGATTCAGCGAACTGTGGCACTCACTTAAGTCAATCCGAATTCAACGTGAAACATTTAACCCATTTCACTTAACCCAATGGAATGTATAACGATATTCTCTTATACTGTCAACACTTCGTATTTTGATGTAACGTGCCCCACTGAACAGAACAACCAATGACGTTAGAGAGAGTCACTTGGATAGTCCACGAAAGTAGGTGGACTATACTACTTGACTCCATTTAGGTAGCAGAATGAAGGCAGATTTATTATTTTAAAAAATCCGCAATGTTGATGCTCAACATTCTCGATGTTGTCAGTACAGTCGTGATCAGTGTGACCATCATAGCAGAACCCACAGGTTTCGTCCCTGTGCATTTTTCTGTTGGAAATACTAAATACAATTTCGCAGAGCGCAGCTAACTACTGCATATTTTTGATTTTCATTGCGTTTTTGGATCAGCATAAACAGGAACTCACGAAAATCTTGACGAAAATGCATTTCTTATGCCTGCATTGGTTTCTGACATAGTGTTCAGTATCAACAGAAAAGAATTTGTTGCACGTATGGCTCCTCAGGACCTGAAACGTATTAAGCATGAGGGTGCCGTCGTACTACTTCATTCTACCAACAACGACATCACAGTAATTGGTAACGCCATTCACATATCATTGTGAGGTCTATGCATTATTTGAATTTGTTTGCTCCGTCAAATCATTGCATTGAACGTGATAGAGAACTGACCCGTCAAACAAAACTAGCACCTCATTCACAAATTAGTTATACTTTCGCTGATCGCTAAACCAGACACTGTTATTGTCATCCTTTCTAACTCTCCGTAGTATTGTAGGTGTATCTTCACCTTATCTCACTCAGCCTTCCCGAATGGTGAGAATACACCGTGCCCCGTTCAATTACACAGATTCGAGTCTCCTAAGTACCAAGGAGTGATGTTGAGCACTGATATTCTCATATTTTCAGTTGTGTACTCGAATTGCTCTCACTTATCTTTCAAATTCCATAGCTCAAGCAATTCTGCATTACAATTATCAACACACACTTTCTCTCGTGACACCGATAATACTGTACCTATGTGGACATGAAACTGTCATTTGTTGGCTCTCCAATAATACTAAGTTTCTTGCTCTTTTTTCTATCATCTTGACTGAAGTGCTAATAAAATGCTTATATTCCGTCGTTTGTGAAGCACCGAGAACGATTTCGTTCTCCACCGAGTGTTCAGATATTTCAGCCGGTTATTTTCACTTAATTCCGCGGTAAAGCGACACTCTTTTTATCTTTTGTTTCTCAGCGGAATTTTGAAACATAATTACTCAATTGCTTCTTCGTAATATTTTGCATGGTATCAGTGCAGAATTCAAGGTAATAATGTAGTCAATCGTATATCTTCCTAACCGAATTTTTACGCGAGCAAGAACATATGGGATTTGTAGCCTAATATTTAATAAAAACATGATGGCCTCACGTGGAGTTGCATGTGACTCAATTGAATTTACAACGTCCTAGCTTCAAGTGGAATGAATATTGTTGCAATAATCTTGTCATGGTGCTGTTTTTTTATTCCTCAGCTCTAACGCTCGAAAGCTGAATGCAATACACACGTCGCCAACATGTCATGTGGGACACACATGTACGACAGCGACCGAGACAAACCACCGTTAGCGTGCTCAGCTCCGTCTGTTATCGAAATGCAACTAAAATGATATTGGCAACCTGATGGTCAAAAGGACCGCGGAGTAGACAGGCCTTGGTTGAAAGCTGGGACTGGTTAGGCGTTTCTCTAATCGCGCACACTCGTGCACAGTGGAAACGCAGCAGCGAAATTGGTTACATGATTTTCTTTGACCGAGGCATCCTATCATGAACGTAGCACAATAATTACTTGTCTGAAAGTGATTGACGCGTATGTGGTTTGGTGGTGGTGCTTTCATCAACGTGCATGCTGCTCAACCTGGGTCTACACATCACTGCGCGGTTTACGCGTACGCCAGTCACCATCCCTGATATGCCCTGCTTTTTCCAGCTTGTGCCCACGTGCGCACGCACAACAATGGGCCTACTAAGTCAACCCAGCTCTCACACGAGGCCTATCTGTTCTATGTTTTTTTGATCGCCAGACCTTCGCAACAGGTGTTTCAACCAGTCTCACTAGTACATCATTCCACACATCCAATGCTACTCACTCTCGCTGGAGTCACATGTTATACGGGTTAAGCTGGCAATTCAGAGAATATTTCATCGGTCCGCATACGCGTGCTCACACACTCACGCACCACAAAAGCGGTGACACTGGTTGCATGCATTCTGCTGGACAAATGTTACCGGTGAGAATTTTGCCAGCATGCAAATATACGGCCTAGGTAATCAGGCCGACGCTCACATCCCAAGAGGATTTTTCGGTAATTGGCCAACTGACAACCATGAAAGTAGCCCGGTGCTGAAAGTAGTTTGAATGGGCTTAGACAAGTCTCAAGAATTTCCTTCACGAATTAAAAACAATGTACAGTTGGGTTACAGCTGTAATCCCATTGGAGTCAAATGGAGCTTGGACTAACCGGAGGTCCATTTTTCGGATCAAAAGTTGATTCCTCCGAAGATAGGTCGTCGGTTACAACCGAATGTCGTACAGAATAAGGAACTATCTTCAAAGTTTTGTACTAAAACTGATATCAAACGTGTTCCGTCAACATAAAATGAGAAACCATCAACCACGGTTGGAAAATTACCGGAACATACCGATAGCAATTAGAATTCGTTGAAAATTTGAGGATACTCGGTGTCCGTAAAGCTGTCAATTGGATTTAAAAATGTGATGAAGGTACCCTATTTATGGGTGATTGCCAGTCAGGCGTCTTAAACATGTCTAATCGGATATTTGGGTAATTTAATTTGAAAAAGGAAATCCTTCCGATAGCAACTGTGTTCAAATTTCCTTATCTGAAAAATCCATATGCGAAAGTCAATCAAATTACGTCAACGACCATCAAATCAACGTTTATTCTGAATCACGAATTGTCAAATAATCCAGTGAGTGATTTAGTACGGATGAAACGGAAGCTGTTGAAATTACTGGGAATATCAGTAAGTATACTTCCGTTTTGACCGGGTGGTTTTCATAATTCCAGGGTATGCAGCATTTGGCGTATCTTTCCAATGCTAATATGGGAGCGGAAACGGGTGACAGAGGGAAGAGAAAGAAACGAAGGAGTAGAATATGTTGGTAAGATGGATTTAGTGGCAAACCAGGAAGCGAATTGTCAACGTTCTCATGTGGTTCACGAACAAAATCGGCAGAGGAATTACAGATGTGAAGCAAATTCGAAGGGCAAATTCGCGGTGGACTGCTTTGGCAGAAGACCAAAATGTCCGGCTACCGGTGAAAGATGGTTGAAATGTAGTTCCGAAATAATTTAACCAAAGTAAGTGGAGTATTGGGGCGAGTACAACTGATGGGACAAAGAATAATATGGTGGAAATAATACGACGAATATATACGTCATTCAGATGGGATATGTGCTCGGAAGAGCAAGCTATTGGAAACGGTCGTGTTAGTTCGTCGGGTCCACCAAATGTACGGCACTAGGATTGTCCTAGAACTATAAGGAGGGAGAGATTCGAAAAGAAGTTGAGCTTATGGGATTTAGATGCCCGACAGCTGCAAATGGAGACACGGTTCCAGAACTAGTCAACTCCAAGCGAATGCCTCCCACCATATCAGGTCTTCTCCAAAAGAACAGGGCATCGGAAACACGTTTCCAACCCTACTTCGCGTTATTTCGATAGACACATATATATCTATCTTGCAATTATTAGCGCGTAATTTGGGATTGTTTTAATTTTTTATCATTTGGTTTACTGTCATTTTGGACTTCATCTTTCACGCGAAAATCTCAGGTCATCCAACCAACCTGAACTCGGAAGCACCAGACTCGCGTTTCGCTGTTGTTCGAGCTCATCAGTGACGCATATCCTCCAACACACTCACGGTTTGAACTCGAGCCCTTCCATCTCGAAGGCGTGTTTGTTACCACTGCGCCTTCCCACTCCAGTCCGAGCTGATCCGAATCAACAAATTACGCTTGTTCACATGTCGACCACTTTGACAACCAGAAATGCTCGACAGCTTCAAATGGAGACACTTTTCATGACCTACTCAACTCCAAGCGAATGACTCCCACCATATCAGGTCTTCTCCAAAAGAACGGGGCATCGGATACACGTTTCCAACCCTACTTCGCATTATTTCGATAGACACATATATATATCGATCTTGCAATCATTAGCGCGCAGTTTGGGATTGTTTAATTTCTTATCATTTGGTTGACTGTGTTTTTGGACTTCATGTTTCACGCGAAAATCTCAGGTCATCCAACCAACCTGAACTCGGAATCACCAGACTCGAGTTTCGCTGTTGTTCGAGCTCATCAGTGACGCATATCCTCCAACACAATCACGGTTTGAACTCGAGCCCTTCCATCTCGAAGGCGTGTTTGTTACCACTGCGCCTTCCCACTCTCGTCCGAGCTGAGCCGAATCAACACGTTACGCTTGTTCAGATGTCGACCACTTTGACAACCAGAAATGCTCGACAGCTTCAAATGGAGACACGGTTCCAGACCTTGTCAACTCCAAGCGAATACCTCCCACCATATCAGGTCTTCTCCAAAAGAACAGGGCATCGGATACACGTTCTCCAAACCTGCTTCGCGGTATTTCGATACCTACATAAATATCTATCTTGCAATCATTAGCGCGTAGTTTGGGATTGTTTATTTTTTTATCATTTGGTTGACTGTGTTTTTGGACTTCATGTTTTACGCGAAAAACTCAGGTCATCCAACCAACCTGAACTCGGAATCACCAGACTCGAGTTTCGCTGTTGTTCGAGCTCATCAGTGACGCATATCCTCCAACACACTCACGGTTTGAACTCGAGCCCTTCCATCTCGAAGGCGTGTTTGTTACCACTGCGCCTTCCCACTCCAGTCCGAGCTGATCCGAATCAACAAATTACGCTTGTTCACATGTCGACCACTTTGACAACCAGAAATGCTCGACAGCTTCAAATGGAGACACTTTTCATGACCTACTCAACTCCAAGCGAATGACTCCCACCATATCAGGTCTTCTCCAAAAGAACGGGGCATCGGATACACGTTTCCAACCCTACTTCGCATTATTTCGATAGACACATATATATCGATCTTGCAATCATTAGCGCGCAGTTTGGGATTGTTTAATTTCTTATCATTTGGTTGACTGTGTTTTTGGACTTCATGTTTCACGCGAAAATCTCAGGTCATCCAACCAACCTGAACTCGGAATCACCAGACTCGAGTTTCGCTGTTGTTCGAGCTCATCAGTGACGCATATCCTCCAACACAATCACGGTTTGAACTCGAGCCCTTCCATCTCGAAGGCGTGTTTGTTACCACTGCGCCTTCCCACTCTCGTCCTAGCTGAGCCGAATCAACACGTTACGCTTGTTCAGATGTCGACCACTTTGACAACCAGAAATGCTCGACAGCTTCAAATGGAGACACGGTTCCAGACCTTGTCAACTCCAAGCGAATACCTCCCACCATATCAGGTCTTCTCCAAAAGAACAGGGCATCGGATACACGTTCTCCAAACCTGCTTCGCGGTATTTCGATACCTACATAAATATCTATCTTGCAATCATTAGCGCGTAGTTTGGGATAGTTTATTTTTTTATCATTTGGTTGACTGTGTTTTTGGACTTCATGTTTTACGCGAAAAACTCAGGTCATCCAACCAACCTGAACTCGGAATCACCAGACTCGAGTTTCGCTGTTGTTCGAGCTCATCAGTGACGCATATCCTCCAACACACTCACGGTTTGAACTCGAGCCCTTCCATCTCGAAGGCGTGTTTGTTACCACTGCGCCTTCCCACTCCCGTCCGAGCTGATCCGGATCACCAAATTAAGCTTGTTCAGATGTCGACCACTTTGACAACCAGAAATGCTCGACGGCTTCAAATGGAGACACGGTTCCAGACCTAGTTAACTCCGAGCGAATGCCTCCCATCATATCAGGTCTCCTCCAAAAGAACAGGGCATCGGATACACGTTTCCAACCCTACTTCGCGTTATTTCGATACACACATAAAAATCTATCTTGCAATTATTAGCGCGTAGTTTGGGATAGTTTATTTTTTTATCATTTGGTTGACTGTGTTTTTGGACTTCATGTTTTACGCGAAAATCTCAGGTCATCCAACCAACCTGAACTCGGAAGCACCAGACTCGAGTTTCGCTGTTGTTCGAGCTCATCAGTGACGCATATCCTCCAACACACTCACGGTTTGAACTCGAGCCCTTCCATCTCGAAGGCGTGAGTCTTACCACTGCGCCTTCCCACTCTCGTCCGAGCTGATCCGAATCACCATGTTAAACTTGTTCAGATGTCGACCTCTATGACAGCCCCAAATGGAGACATGGTTCCGATCCTGGTTAACGCCGAGCGAATGCCTGCCATCATATGAGGTGTTCACCACAGGATCAGGGCATCTTATCCCCTTTTTCTAACCTGCATCGCTATTTTTATTTTTCCTCGCATTCCGTTACATATGGACTGGTTTTGTTTATTTTTTTTTTAATTTGTTTTCTGTGCCCCTTGAAATGGAGGATACTTTTCATCTTCAAATGCAATTTCGATCCACCATCCTTGAGCATCTACTGGGACAACTGTTCCGGTCATTAAGTCTCATGTCATCGATGTGGCTCAGTTCACGAATAACCTGCGTTTCTGACGGAGGTCCATTATCTACAACCAGATTTTCAGCCTAAACGCTTTTCAACGCGGCTTTCGCGGATATTGGCCAAGTGAACTGCTTCTTGGAATGCCCTTCCCAACATTCTAGTCGACGCTCCTGAGTTCGTACCAGTTTGCCGTTCGTCTCTTAGATCAGTTCAATAACGCCTGACTTGCGAGTGCCGGTGTTTCAGGTTATACGGTTAAAGTTGGATCTGCTGCCAATCGCTGCAGCTTTTTCCACCTCCACAATCCACTACTATTCACGGCCGTTTCTCAGGCTCCGAATCAATTGGCGTTTAAGGCACCTCTGTCTTCCATCATATCTGGAATCCGGAGGAATCGTTCTGCGAGCATCTAACGGCACAACTGAGAATGCAGATGTCCATCGCTTCTGTGGGTACGTGGTTGTTGGATCTTGGTCAGCCGTCACAGTCTCAAATAGAACCCACTGGATGTTTGTTCAGTACTTAACTGAAAACTGGGCGTCCATAACTCGGCAAACAGTTGTGACATCGAATGGGTTGTCAATGGCAAGACCAGGTTCGAAAAAGGTAAAGGGGATTCACAAAACGAATTGCATACAAAGTCCTGTGCAAGCCCATTAGATTGCGGACGTGTATGGATATTTTCAACCAAACCTTTAAACCACTTATCCTATAGTTTAGCATCACAAGAAGCTGTTATATATTCAATGAATCGGTTGAAGAGGTAAGGAGAGTGACATCAATGTGCAATTCACGAACAACTTTAAAACCAATATGTGGAAGCCCTGAATCAGAAACCAAAAACTTACATTTAATAGGGTCAGAGTCACGTAGCTGATTTAGAACCATACATGGACCGACATGTAGGAGCTTGTACCCAGTAATACCTGGAATAGTCACACTGGTAGGATTGTTCTTATCTATGGGATAAACGCAATTTATAGCCTGAGGTGAAATGATGGATTCTACTCGCTCAGTGTCAACAATAAAAGTGTGTTGACTACCTTCTGGAGTATGCAATTTCTGGTAATATGTGGAACCTTCTCTGACAAGAGGGCTAATGCAAATGTCGAAAACCTGGTAGCAAGAAGGGAGGTGTGTGATGATGCTGGTGAGATCTTCTGTCGATATGCTGGGCTAATTCTGCAAGCACTATCATTGTGACCAAACCAACCACAGGCAAAAGATGTGGTCCTTCGGCAACCGGTTTGGATGTAGAACTTACATCAAGAGGTTCCATTCAAGAAGCAATCATTGTTTGAATCTATTGAGTGACGCCAAATGTGATATGAAACTGGTTGGATAGGCTGAACCCCGCACAGAACTACTGAGAAGTGAGAAATTCAGGAACGCATGGAATTTAGCTCAATATTTCGTCTGAGTGGTATCATGCACGGTACAGTTTTGTATTATAACCGAGAGAATACATTGAAAGGAAACATAAAGGGTCAATCTAGAATTTTACAATATTTCTGCTTGGAGGCAAATTGATGGTCATCGTCCAGTACCGGCCACCGAGGATTAATGTCTTTGGTGTAATTTCGGCCACCGACGAGAGGTAGGCATAGATTCACGCGGACAACAACATGTGGTCATTGTCAACAGACGTGGACAAAAATGATCAGCAGTTTTGAGTTGATCCGCGTTAGCGGTAACCAAGAACAATATGTACGATTTCAGTGCAAATATGTGAAGATGCGGCAGGATGCCAAGTTAGACGGTGGCACTTATTGTGCCAGAAATTTGTACTGTAAAGGAACAGTCCATAGTAGGGACATAGTTTATGAGCCCGTCACTTTTATCGGTTCGGTCGGTTGAAATGCCAAAACAGTTTCCCTTATTTCTCTCCGTCTCCTGTAGACTTTCAACTTGAACAATTATTTAACCAACAAAAAACATGATGTCTGTTGACCGCACGCTACGGAGCAATTGATACAAAACATGATAGTATTCGTCTTTAGCCTCAGGCTAGTAACAGTCTTTTGGAGCATACACGGAAACAACAAACAGGCATGAACGCCTCAGTCTGATGCTGTTTACGTGTATAGAACCATTCACCCGAATCGCAAACGGACGACTGCTCATTGGAATCCAGTCGAGCAGTGCACGCTCAGTTTTCATGCCGAGAACGATGCCAAAGCCAGCCTGACCACAAGCACTAGACACCAACTGACCCGTCATGCGAAGAGTGAAACGGGAACCCCAGTTTGTAGCTCGGAAGCAAAGTGTTAACTCTGAAGTTGGGTTTTGTATGCATGTTTCGAGGACACAATGAACATCCATTTTAAACGTTTAGAAGAATTCCAGGTAGGGCAATGGCAATGTGTGCGGATGCGGAAAGCAGCTGAATGAGACGAATGCTTAGAATGGAGAATCGATTCTCCTTCTTCTTGTGTCTTACTCGTTACCGTTACCGAGAGTTGGAGGTTCACGGTCGCAACTCATTGTGGTCTCTTTTACATATTCAGAATTGAGATGAGAAAGTTAAAGGGCAGGTAAATAAGTATTGCGTTTCCCGAAGGAACGATGGCGCATGTCAGACTTGGCGACTGCCCACAAGACAGAACGGACTTTTCATTGGGAACTCTGACCCAGAACATAGTTGAGCGGTAACCAAACACGGGAAAATAACAGATGCAACCGTGAAGGAACTTCTCCTGGTCTGTCGGGTGAGGTCTGTTGGTTGCAAGTATTCTGCCTTGTCTTCGATGGTGCTTTGTTAACGATCTACTTTTTGGATTCAGTCCTCAGCCCCATGCATCCAATAGAGAAAGCGAAACGTGGTAGGGATAGCATTTTTTGGGTCAAAGGATGCCAAAATTAGTTTGGTGATAGCTGTTCAATGATGTGCGATGATCTCTACCGCCGTCGACCTAAATCCAAGGGAACGCTACTCCTACGTCCATGTAGTGGAGCTTTTTAGATTTGTGAACTGTTTCTCTCCTTGTTCATTTACTGGAGTGTCTTCTCCCTGAGTACAATGGTAAGAACCCAATGTTTCTCATCAACTGGTTTTGAGATAGGACTTCGTCCGGCCTCTATCCATTGACCTGTCAGTAACGATTACATCTCCGGGTAATTGAGTCCATTCTGATTAGCTCATTGGATTATGGGCACACGGTACAAGGTGTATCCTCGTCGTGACGAAAAGACATATCGGAATAGTGATATTATCTTCATCACAAAGAAAAATCGATTTTCTATGTGACATTTTTTTCGAACCTGAGTCATTGTCAACAGATGGCTTGGTTTCTTTAGCAGACAGCGCGAAGGTTTTTGGAACTGCCGGCACGTTTTCGCCTATCCTGAAACGAGGACAAGTTCGGAGCGAACGAAGCCAACCAGAGAACCAATCAAAAGCCCAACGTCACCTGAGCCGAAAGAACCAATAGGGTTTGTTGCCACTTAGAAGGGCTGACGGACAATAACAGCTGAACCTTCTATTGTGCGGGCCAAGATTTGGTTATGATCCTCATTTATCGTATAAAATCTGTAGTTTTCGTACCAATAAATCGATATAATCTGAAAGCAGAATAGTCTTCTCTCTACAGTTAGTGTGATAGTTCAGAAAAGAGATGCATTTTAATTTTAATTGAACTCCTCATAATTGATGAGAATTTGTGGCAGAAATTGCGTCTGTCAGTCGATTGGATAAGTTAGTCATTGAAAAATCAATATGATACACTTTTTCATCTGGACCCGCAAAGTTTGAAACCCAATGATACAATGAATAATATAACTTTCCCCAATGAACTTCGAATCAAATACAATGGGCAACCTTGTTGGTCTCATGCGACAACAGTGTACTGAATATTATCATCCACCTATTACGTTTTCGTGAAGAGAACGGTAAAATACACCCTATCAATGGAAATCTGAAAAGTGAGGGATGAAATATCATGACAGAAAAAAGATTAGGTTTCATTTGAATTTGACCAATGATAGTATTTCCCCATGAATAGGTTCAAAAACATGAGCGACTCATTTGGCTTTTCATGGTGAACCAAAGCCGCGTGCTTCACATGATACTGCATCCTGTAGAACTCAACTACACAGTGATTACCGCTATGCGGAAGATGGCCAAAATTGGATTTTTTGATTGAAAAGATTACAAGCTGGTTCATCACAGATAAAATCAGTGAGCTGAATGCTGTTTAGAATGAATAAACGAGACTGTTCTTGGCGAAAATAACTACATATGCATTAATACAGGGGAATTGGCTACAGAACTGTTAAAAAAATGGTGATTTTCCACATTATATGAGTTTCAACAAAGTTAGAACAAAGCGTTTTTTCGAACGTCAATTTTCTAGAATGAAATACAAACCAATATGGGTGTGTAGTTTCGAGATAACTTGGCAATCAACTGGATGCTAAATTGAGGTACAAGCAAACAAAAAACCAACGGTGAATGTTCGCAGTTTGAAAGTGATTCGTAAGGCGTAAAACGTTCTGTTGAATACTGAAGACTACTGAAGATAATCTTGATAAGAATCACCGGTAAAGCATATTACGTGGTTCATGACTCGACACCGTACAAACTCAATGCAGATTATTTCATTGAACCAAAGACGCCTGCTTCACATGATACTACTTCATGTAGAACTCAAATACACACAATTCAGTGAGTTGTTTTTTCTCATGGTGATATGCGAAGTACATTAAAAAGCACACGTTCTCTGCAGCTTTTTTAACTAAACGCTCCTCTGTGAGTTTTTGCGACGCTGCAGTGGGCCTATTTTGGATTCAAAGAGTAAGCAAGTAGATAACAGTGGGGTCGAGATAAATAACCTAGCACATTAGCAAGAGTAATGAGATATGGTGGACATAGGCTTATTCTACTTGATACGGACAAGTTGCTAACGGGACCAAGTGGAATGGGTGGCCTTGTATTTCAGTGATTTCGATACATTATTGTTGTGTCCACAACCGGTAGCAGAACACGTAATGGTGGCGTTGCACTTATTTATGCGATTGTAAACACAAAACCCGGCCGTAGCCGGCGTCTAAGCGGCAAACAAGCAAAAGAGTTGGCATAAAGAATTAAACTACTTGTGCCGTCACGCGCAGCCGAGGCAGACCAATCAGTACACAGCAGAATCGATAGGTCAATACTGCTGGCGCTAAAGCATGGTTAAATATCGCGGCGAATTGGGAGTTTGTCCATTCGTGAGAGGAATATTGATCGGTCGTCCGCGTAGAGTGCGAGACCCTAACCAGACACAACAATTATGATCGACAGTGGTCTTGTAAAATTACCTTCACAATGAGGACCGAAAAATATCAGTGCGTGTGTGGTGAAGGAGTAAATAACACTGACACTGTGTTTCTTTCCTTGAGGAGGAGCAGTGCAGTGAGCAGGCTGTTAGAAGTCATACTGGAGTTCGAATAATGCAATTGTAGGATCCTGTTGTTGCAGAAATTGAGTCTTTGTGCTCTTGCATCCACGCACTTTCTGCATCGACCTTATTCCAAAAATGTGGTTCTCCACGTACCTATTTCACATTATTTTCCTCCTCCCGTGTTTCCTTTTTGAGATTGAGGCTACGAGATAACAAACAAAGCCACCACATACAATGCCTGGTAATGGTTATCTGAACAGAAAGAACATGTATTTAATTGTATTTCATCGAGGATTCCAGTGGGCCAGCAAACTGAACCATCAGCCGAAAAGGAGCAAAATTGATTTTTGCTAAAGTAAGATGAATAGGGGGAAGATTTTTCCGAAGATAAAAGGGAGGATTTCCGAAGTTCCTCGGTGCATTTCATTTAGTACACCAGAAGAAGTGTTAAATTATACATTGTAGATGCGCACTGGATATTTACACGAAATGCGATAAGTTCAAACGCGAAAACTGTAAATGAAAAGGAACTGGTGACGGGTGGTGGTCAAGCGATCATCATAAATGCCTCAAACCAAGAGGCTGAAAATTGAACGAAATGCTGTTTTGTAAAATGTTGCGAGCTTGATGTTTGGAAATAGGTATACTGAGGCCGGCTTTCTCGGGGTATTCTGGGTAAAAAATTCATCGGGGGCAACGGGAATCAGTAATAAGTAGTGGTGACAATGAAACAAACGGGAAGAAACAAACTAAAATTTGGACATTGACTATCGGGTCATAAGCTTCTCAACCAGGTTAGATCAGTGTGGAATTTCATGCTGGACGAAATTAGTTTCGTCTAAAATATTACCATATCCACCAGCTGTAGATATTTCGTAATGCGCGGAATCGTGTGTGTGGAATGTTTGTACTGATTATGTAGACTTTATTCCGTAGAAACTAGTACACTCTTGTGTGTTGGATGTTTTTGATTTGCCTCATTCATGGTGCTCCCGGATTGGTCACAGAGTGACTTTTGATTGGTGCACTGTAAATCGAGCAATGTGACTGGTGCAAGTGACTTCATAAACCATCGAATATTTACCAATATCGAGATTTCTTTGTTACACACTCTATCAATATACTGACTGCTTTTCACGAAGAACTGACTTTTGACATCATAGAGGTTTGCACTTCAACTTTAGCTACTGGAAATGGCAGCAGCAGACACGTTCTGACATTTTCTATTATCAGGCAAGAAAAATCGCGTTTTATTGTCTGTTTGGTATTAACGGTATTCTGATAAAACAGAAAACGGTCCTACGGCCTTGTAGTCTTCTGGTTATGCGATTTTGGATATAGTTCATGCTTGCGCTTGATTGTGGTGGAAGAGGTAAATATCCCATGGTCACAAAAGCCCACTCAACAATCGGGGATAACCGGCAAACAGACCTTGAGTTTTGAGAGGAGAGCCACACAAGTTCCAAATAGGTCATGTCCGGTACCGAGCAGGGCGATAGTGTAAATGCTGTCCGCAAGCGGCTTTCTCGTTATTCAGCTGACAGTCGATTGTGAAATCTCATTAGTATTCGGCGGATCACAGCCGACATTGTACTGCTCTGCGATAACTGGAGTTTGTGGGTCCATCGTGTGGTATGATGGTCGACTGAGCCACCAATCGACCTGCTCTACTCATCACTCTATTTTTCTTATGTGCTCATGTATACGATGGCCGGCTGCGCTGCACAGGAACGACTCCTCCTTGCGGCGCCTATCCGATGCGTTGCAAATGAGGCGGAATAGCTTGTTAAGGTCACTAATCCCTACTGAAGTCACAACAGTTTCAGAATTTTTGATCCATTACCGCTTTCAATCAGAAGAGCGAAGCTCCCCGTTGCACTGTTTAGTGTTCGCCGTTTCCTGATAAATGGGCTTCGTTTTCTTTGGCTGACAGCCTACATGACTTCTCGGAGATCCTATCTGGTAAACGTCGTTCTCTAGGACGTCTCGCATTGACTCATCCGAGGGACCTGTGAGAGCAATCCAGTTCCAAGCGATGTCCGGAATGTCACATTTCTTGACCCAATTCATTATCTCATGGAAATTGGCGTTCAATTCATCATCGCAATCACTGTCGAGGTTCTGTGGAAGCCCTCGAAACGTGCAAAACGAAGTTTTACGGAAATCGGTTTCCAAGCGATCACGGTGCTTTTGGATTTATTGCTAGTATCGAATGTAACATCGTGGCTCCCAAAGTGTTCTACCTTGTGGCTGCGATAAAGCTAGCAAGCTGTCTCGTGTCCTGAAATACTTATGTACCGAGTGCCACAGTTTACTATGCGGACTTCTGAGAAACAACCCATGTAGATGTTTCAGTTTAAGTTCAACAGTGTCGTCATTCTGAGGCTGCCAACGTATAATAGTGTCCTTTCATTCCAACAGGCTGCACAAGCCTGTTTCCTAAAGTTCACTTTTCCAGCTTGTTGTCTTGTCACCTCGATTACTGGAGCACGAGGAGCGTCACTTGCCGGACAATCCTTGGCATGATCAGATCGCATATTTCCAGAATTAGTCATAGAGGTTCTCTGGAGAACTGTGCGGGTTGGTGTCTCAAGCAGTGTTCAGGACTGTTGTATCACTCGATTGCCCAGTCAGCAGTGGAAATTGAGATAACGGTAACTAATCCAGCCTTTATCCAGACGATCTCCTTTCATGCTTTGCACATCCAAATGCAACCAACTGTGCTGCAGAGCCTGTGGCGTGTTGTGCGGCTAGTTTGCCAATTCTGGAATACCGGGTTTGTTAGATTGGATAACTTTCCTGTGCAGCCAGTGGGTCGGTAGATCTTGTCCGCCTATTTGGGAGTATCTGTCCCCGTATGCCAAACATCGTATCTGTGAGAATTTTGGCCTTAGTTACCCTTATCTGATTTAGCCCTCCTGTTGAGCGGTTCGCCGGGGTGTGGCTGGTCATGCGTGCTTCAGATTTTTGGGTCCACAAGTGGGAGATGGGTAACTGATGGTAACTGACGCCCTAAAGGATACGACAATCTATCAACATACAATGGCTTACTCCCTCAGACATCTCAGAATCCCAAGCTTTAACTAGTATTCGACCGGAGCAATTTATTCCCAAAATCTATCTGGCTAGAATCAAACACCACGAAAACTGAAGGCAAATCATCTTACTTATGGCCATCAGCTCAAAAGCTGTCCATCAATGACCAGCCGGTAGAGTGCGTTCCATCATTCACCTATTTAAACTCTACACTGCTTCAGATCGATCGGCTATGATATGTGATATATTCATGAAGCCGCCTCGTCTCCTAGTAGGAGATAGTTGGTAGTAAGTAAAGTAAAGAAAGGAATAAGTGTATCGATGGTTTACCGTGGCTTCTTGATAGAAATGAGCTTCCCTTTAATCACCTAATTGTAGACCATTGTTTGTCGTTTCTCAAGATATGCCTGGACTGGAATTTGAAATTACTCTCAAAGTACAGTCATGTTATTCGCGGTCATGATTGAAAAGGATAAATGACATCTATAATTCCACAAGAAGATGCTCAAGAAAGGGCGTGTTCCTAGAATCACTTAACAGAATGGGTGTCGTAAAGACCTAGACTACGAGTAGAATTGATGAACGGTGAAAAATCGAGTTTGTGCTTTAAAGTAGATCAGCAGATCATTGTGGACCACAGAGCATTAGGTTTCCAGTGGGATATTCAAGATGACTGTTTTCTGGTTTCAATTCATTTACCCGGATTTCCAATCACGACTAGGGATTTACTATGATTTTTCTCCAAATTTTATGATCCATTATCGTTTTCAGTGCCCATTCCATTGCCTTCTCGTAGGAATATTTGTTATATTTGTCACAAGAATCTAGAGTAGGTCAATGAAGGAACAAAGACTGTCAAAATGTATGTTCTTCGGGAAGAGCAATCAGTCTAATTACAGTATGCAACAGGGAAATCTCGAATATTTTTTACCTGTTTGGTGGTTTTATGAAGCCTGAGATTGCTCGATTTACGATGTTCCAAACAATTACTGTCCGGCTGGGACCGTTGTGTGTGTTCGAAGTGCCAGAAGCCACGGGAACTGTAGTCGAGTTTATTCAGACGTACCATTTCGGAGAAGAATTTACATGAGTGGAAACAAATCACGCCAGATGCGGTAATATTCTCAACGTGAACATGTAAGAACCAAGTCTGCTCGACTGTAAGCGATTTCTTGGTTGCAGAGCTACTCTGCATTGCAGTTTACCAAATAGTAGGTTGATGGTTCTACCAGCCCGCCCACAATTCACGGAATATTTGAAGCAACACCACCACCGGATTCCAGGATATTTAGGCGCGAGTCATGTTTGAACTCGCATCAGGAAAGACTTCTGAATTTTAATCGCCATGCCAACCGCCAGACGCGTCCTCAGTGAGTGCTGAATATGCCCAACCCATAGCTGAAGTATTAACACTCTTGTCTGATTGCCTATGGAAAGGTGGGAGCTACCTCTTTGAGGAATGCGGTGTCAAATATTTCGGACCGTTTGGTATCAAGGTAGATTGAAGTGAGCACAACAGATATGGGTGTCGAGCAATACACTTGGAATCGAATATAGTATGACTGCGAATACATTTCTCATGGCAATGATACGGTTTAAAACCAGACGCAGTAGAATTAAGGTGATGGTGATGATGGTGTATCTTACTTTAAGGCCGCAGAATGTGCAATGAAAACTGCGTTGTCTGCTATTGATCGTGAAAATCTTCAACAGGGTAAGTTACACTGTGAAACTGATTGACACATTCAGCCAACAGATGCAAGATATGTGGTGGCTAGACTGATATTGTCGGCCGTCAGTTCACATCAACCACTGAACGGCGAGGAAATATTGACATACATGTTGGAGGGTGGACGTATCATTAAAGATAGATGGTAAGTCTCCGGGTGTCGAGACCCAGGGCACCCACACGCACTTTTACTTAGTGATTTATAATTGCTTCTCTCAACACATTCCTTTGTGCAGTAAAACATAAGCTGGTAGAAACGTGCATCAAAATTGACGAAAAGCAGAACATCTAGATGCAATGATTAGGTAAAGGGCTTGAAGATGAATCGGATTCGAACCAAACCATGATTGTAGGTCTTCGGTGCAAAACTGGAGAAGTGGAAAAGGCGACCTTCCTGATTTTTTTTGAGATATTAAGTGCGTGGCAACATTTTACCGAACATCTGAATATTATAACATCTAAACGGGATATGCTATTGACTAGTTCTTCTTCGTGAGTAACAGAGGGATTAGGTAGAATAGAACAAATGGTGCTCCTCCAACCAGATAAGGAATCAGGCAGTGCAATCATGAAGAAGATATGCACACATGAAAGATGGAAGACATACCGTCAGACATAAAATCTTTCAAATGGGACACTACATTGGATAACAACATCTTGAAAGAGAAACAAATGATATCAAGACATCTTCAAATTCTGAACTTACATGGAATCTTATCCAAAAACATAATACACAACTCAAACCAATTGGGAAACAGGGTTCTTATTCGACGGGATCACCAGCAGTTGAAAAGTTACGAGTTTCTTTGAAGCCTTCATTTTGCATATCACAAACTGGCTCGTTATCAAGCACGGTAGTCATATGACCGTTGCACGTATACGCTACAATCACGATCTAGCAATGCACGTAAATTATTCCCTCCCTAATGACCGTGTTCTCCATCTCAAAAGTCGCGGGAAACGATAATCGGGTTGTCGCGTCATTTTCATGCAAAACACCAAAGTGACGGATGCATGGTCCATGTATAGTCGAAAAGACTGATGAACACGTGCAATTAGGCAGAAAGCGTTGTAAGTGTTAACCGACCATACACATCAAATACAATCAACAAGAAGCAAGTTTCTATCGTTTTATTATTCGGAGGTGACTACTTCCTCATTGAAAAATATATGTATACCTTAGGTCAAACATAAGACACTCGTAGACTGTGGTGCAACTACTTCAGTTACCGATAACCAACAGATCAGGATTCAAAAGTCATTCAGACAGTCTTGCCGATCCCAGTGTCTCACATGTTTTCTACCAGTTCACTTACAGCTACGGAGACGCATCCACAGGCAGCACGGATAGCTGCTTGGCTCAACCAGCGTCGGAGAACATACCCGAATGGTTGGCAAAATCGATGACATCGCGCAATGCGGACACAGAGAATGACGTCAAATATTCGGTTTCTTCAATTGCGCAATACCTAATTGAATGAGGTCACAAAGTTGACCCGACCAAATCACTTACGGTAATGTTGCTCATGTTGATGTTGAGCCTAGTATAAAATACCCCCCTACATTTGCAGCTGCCTGAGTTATTCAGATATAATACGATTCTCTAAATAGGCCATACAGATATCTCCTAATTTAGGTCCCAAGAAGAATAGGATTTAAACTTCTTTTTAAATGCTTTCAGGCTCCGTGTATATGAAGGGTACTTGAGGTTCATTTACTATCTAATATCCTTAAATTTTTGATTGTTTCTTCGAAAGACACTCGCAGGTAGAGAAGATACATTGAGTGAGTAGACCCTCTTGTTGGACACATCTGCAAATTGGAATGAATCTCCCATCTGTTACATTGGATAATTTCATTTCAATACGTTTCTATCACATGATGTAACAAGGTGCTCATGTCTAGAACTGGTCTTAAACATAACCCCTCCCAATACATTTTAGGAAGAGCATACACATGATTTTAGATTTGGTACTTGGATGGATTCTTTCAATTTATTAAGTGAATTCAATTAGGCCTATAAAGGTATAAAATCACATTGAAAATAGAATCCACATATTGTTTGCTTTTCTCGGACGCATTTCAGTCACATTAGTCTGATGGCCCACAAGGACGATCACTTAGTAATAAGGACATTTTGTCAAGTCCATGCATACACTAACACAGATTCGTATGGTTGAGACAGAAAAGGTACTTTATACAGTGGTTGACCAATAATGTAATAAAGATATGTTCTGTAAAGAATAAGTAGAAGGATGAAATAATTTCTAATTCCGAATACACAACGCGATTGCTTCGTCAATGATGTTACGACGAATTACCATAGCACACTTTGTCATCAAGCAGCCGAAAATAAATCTGTCTACCCATGAATTGGATTAAGAAGTAGCAGTGAAGCAGATTTGGTAAACAGTGGATTTCAATCGCCTGTCCTCAATATCCCAACTCAGAACGATGTTATTACGCTGCCGGAATGAATGTTTTCTTCAGCTCTCGACTATTTCTCATTTTACAAATAAAAGGCAGAGTATCCGTGCCTTTCAGCTCTTAGTGCGGGGCAGGTGACGTAGGCAGAACCACAGAAAGACCATCTCGACGAACAAAGGCGTATCATCCGAGTTGGTTAAACAAGATACCAGTGAAAAGCGGTCAAATGACATTTACCATCTATTCGATAGAATCGGATCATTGGATGAATACTAATGGATTCCCTTTTCCCAAATAAACTGTCAAAGTGAGAGCAGCAAGAAATGCCAAAGACCAGATCTCGGCAACCGTCGACTGAGTCTCGATCCGCACAAAACAACACCACAATGTGTGCTCAGAAGCAACATTTTGGATCTCTGAGTGTATCCTGGTTACCCATAAAAATAATGTGACGAAATCACTAACCCCAAGCCACTGATAGCTATTACCACAATATCTGTCGTAAAACTGATAACACCGCTACGGTATAGACACGAATTTGTCAATTGCTGTGATCAAGATTACAGACTATCTTTCTGATTTTCTATCATCCAGTGTGCAAAATCTCTAAAGCGTGTAATATTTTATCACAAGTGGGCATGTGACAACTAATTTTTTTGATACCGACTGTTCTGATGTCCTAATCGAGTGTTCTCACTCAACCGTATTAGCCGTATTAGATGGATATTCATTAGTTGCAGGAAAATATTGTTCAAATATAACCATGAACCAAAACAACAGACTCATGGGAATTTTCAATCATGGGACACGAGAAAAATTGCTGATACAGTATTCACGCCGCGTTCTTTGCCAGTTCCTGAATCAAAAAATCCTCCTTTGGATTTTTTTTCTAGGAATTTATTAATTCACTGGATTGAGCATGTTTTACCTGAACATATCAAAAAAGTCTTCGTACGTTAAAAAGTGTTAACGGTTCAGATAATACTTCATCCTTGAACAGTCCGCTTTGATATTTCCGACAACTGAAATGGACAATTTTATATGCTTATCGCCTACACCCAGAAAAAAGACCGATTCTGTACAGACCTCTACCAACAGTGATGTAGTCTCTTTTCAACAAACGAGAAATAAATACGACAGAACAATGTGGAAACATTGGAAACATACACTGATGTACGAAGGAAGAAATAGCAGACTGCGAAGCAATGAACCGTTGGATTTCAGGAATTTGAAATGGCAATCGATGAACTTTCTAGACAGCAATGCCTGTATGTAAAGATCGAATGCGAGATATTTCACACGGTTTACACTTGTAAGAAGAGTTGATTCAACAGTGATGCTGTCTTCTAGAAAACGTGATCTCACAGTGGAATGAATGCAATCTAGAAATTTGTGATTGTTTACCAGAAGACGAAACCGCTCGGAAATTTTTGTTCTTGTGAATTATTTTCATCGGCGTACTTGAAGAAACGAGTTGACATAGGGTGACAGCTATATGACTCATAACTGAGTCGTTCCCATTTGTAATTTCATGCTTCTGTTCCATTCTATTCTATTTCAAGCTGTGTGACTGTGTGAAAAGAAATTCGGTACACGATTGCACCAGTGTGTTGGTTTCATGTAATCTTGCCAAACAAGCGATCCTGTGTTTCGATGGTGATTCCCTGTGGAACGGAATTTCGTACAAATCAATCAAGACAAATGTAAATTTACATCGCACGGTTGCTCTCGACCAGATTGATACTGGCGTGTCAATACTCAAATAAAATACACTAATTTCATTTTTCTAAGCATGAATTCCGTGTGAATTGGTCTGACTAGTTCTCGTGTCAATAACCACGAAATGATACCCGCTTCTCCAACGGTTTACATTGTAATGAACCGCTCTTTCCCGTGCTTGCATAATGCAGATCGTGATCGATCACTTGGATGTTCATCTGAATCACCAGCCACAAACCTGGTACCACTGGTTGTGTTCATTTCCTGACTGTCGAGTATAACTTTCAACTCATTGTTTCGTAACCATTTTCGATTAGCAGACGGAGCGGCAGATGCTGCATGGGAGCATAATCACTGACTTCGCAACATAATATACCACTGAATGACCTCAAATGCTAAACAAACTTTGGGAGACGTTTGAGCAAGGCTTGTGAAGATGTCTTTATTCCGGTCTCACAGCGAACTACCAAAAAAATAACCTCTTTCGAAAGATAGAGAAGATGCTAGTCGATGGACAGATGTGACAATGTTTTCTATTGTACGTTTCCGTGCTTGCACAATGCAGATCGTGATCGATCACTTGTATGTTCATCTCGTTCACCAGCCACAAACCTTATACCACTGGTTGCGTTCATTTTCTGTCTGTCGAGTATAACTTCAAACTTATTGTTTCGTATTCGTATTAGGATTAGCAGATTGAGCGGCAGATGCAACATGCGAGCATAATCACTGACTGCGCCGCACAATATACCACTAAATGACTTTTAAAGCTAAACATCATCTTTCGGGAGACGTTTGAGCAAGGCTCATGAACGTGTTTTTATTCCGGTCTCACATCGAAATTCCAACGTAATCCTCTCTGTTGAATGAATAGAGAATATGCACGCCAAGGAGAAGATGGTACAATGTATTCTATTCGGCGTGGAACCCAAACAGTACCGATACGAGTAACACACGGAATGCAAACGAACTCAACGACGAATCAGAAAGCGAAACGCGCCCGAGTACAGTCGGATTTGATAAAGAGGCCGACCGAAACAGAAACGTTATTTCAGGTAAATATGGTGGCCAGATAACGGTCTTTCTCTCAACTATATCGAGGCCACTATGAATTCCTTGAACGATCAAAGACTTTTACTTTGCACATGCAAATACAGTCCAGGTTTGACCTCTGAGGTCATTTTTGCACACAATAGGTAAACTAATAACAAACCAAACTCAGTACGGTCAACCAAATTCTGAAACCAAATAATTTGTCCCTCGAAGAGGAAATTCAGTAATACCAACTGAGTGTTGGGTAAATAAATCAAATATGCAACCACAGAATGAAAGTAATGAGGTCAGCAAAATCGAAACTGACGTCAAATAAATCGGGCAACATTTATCTGACTAGTGGAATAGTCGGTCATGGGAAGGTTTATCAAATGAAGAGTTGCGCAGACTCGACTCAGGTAATGACGTAAACTGTTCACCAATCCAAACGAGCGCGCAGCAATTTCATTCCAAACAGGCATGGTAACCACAATTCTCGACAGCCGATCCAACCATAATCCGGTCAAATTTCGCAGCATACTAATTTGTGGCAAGTTGACAGACACTATTCATCCACTAATTCGTCTTCATTATTCGATCAGCTGACGACTTGTCTCACACAAATCTGCAACAGTCCTTCGTTTCATTGATCAATGGGTTGTCCACGTGTGTATCATCCGATGGAGATTATGGTAAGTAATCGGTCCTGTTGTTCATTAACAAGTGTTCTATTCGACTGGTGAAAGGCAATTGCTTTTTGAGTGAATTAGGCTGCAAAACTTCACAAAAGTTGTGATTCAGTATATTGCTGACGATGACACAAGAAACTGAGAGGGTTATGACATTATTTGATGGAGTTCAAATAAGTTACCTGATGACTGCACTGATCTCATGTCCCAGCAGTGGATATGGTTGACAGAGACATATACAAAGAGACTGTTCAGCTCATCAGTTGGAAGGTGTACCGCGCCTTGAAGTCCACACTCATTCGAACACAGCTGGCGCTCCATCTGCCGCTCGTGATTATTCGGATTGGCTTCCCGGGAAAGGCCAATTCGGTTGCTGTAACCACAGAAGGTACAAGCTTTTCGTAGTCTTCGTTGAGGATCACTTGTGCGTTCGTAACAAAAAACATCTGCCACGGCAACATGACAAACTTTGATTTACAAATTACGCAGCTTATTTTTCGTTTAGGTCCTATGCTATATCATACTGTAGGCAGGTCAGATTCCACAAGGATGTGTTAGCCCTATTCACCACACCGCCCATCAACTGCGACAGTAGATACAAGCACACAAGCGAAAGAATTTTTCGGACCTGAAGGCATATCCGACCGCTTTTGTCATCAAAGGAAGAACAGTACACACGATATGGAAGATGGAGCGCCACTTACTCAAACCGGGAAGATAAACGGTTCGAAATCCACCCGTTTGCCACGGACAATACATTTACATTTTATTTTGCACATCAACGCTTCTATTGCTATTCAGGAACACTATTTCTTTTTTCCTCAATAATGTGTTGCAGTAGTCGATTTACATTCGAGCTAGTCCAACAAACGCCTCACATTTTTCAACCATAGTTTAAATGAATTATATGTGAAATTCAAGCAGCTTTTCTACTCAGATTATTTTCGTATTTCCGTGTATAGATGACTGGGACAATTGGGACATCCGGTTGCACAAGATACAGTAAACTGACTACGGATTTACAACAGAGATGAACTGTAACAACGAAGAAAGGTCTCGATCATAGAAGGTTCTGTATTGTAAAGGGCTTTATCGTTTACATTTTAATCAGAATTCAGTTTGAATTTTTCCTTACTTCTCTACCCTTCTCACCCTTCTGTTTTGCCGATTCGCGTGTGCGTCGTATGCTTTGCGCTTCCCCCATAGTCATGCCCTTCTTTATTCATGTAGTTTGTGTCACTTGTGTCAACCATGAACTTACTCTATCTTTAGGCTTGTACCCATCACTCCAGCACAGGTTTTTTAATATATCAAAAATAGCTCCCATGAATGTGATTCTCCATTTTTTGTGAGTTTGTCTTGCTGATCCAATACGCAACTACGATCGATTGTTCGTTCTAGCCCACACATTAGGCAGAGCTATGTACAAATAATTAGATAGAGGAAAGATCAAAGTGTACATGTAGCCGAAATGATTTCATTCAACATCGGTTTCTCATTGGAAATGAAACTGTAACAGAGCTTCATTCGGCAATGACGGCAATTTTGAAAAGGTAATGACCTTTTAGTTGGTGAGGAACCACCAGAAATAAATGATTGTTTTTAAGTGGTGAAAAAAATTGTGAAGAATTTCCAAGTCATCTTGAATGACATTCTTAACAGGGCTACTTATCATTAGACACAATATCGCAACATCTATATGGGCATCGAGCATCCGGCCTGTTGTCTTGGCCTTATATTCTGCGCTCTGAAAACATTTTCGCCTGTAAAATGTACTGTAAAGCCAAGCTCATTGACGGATAAACATCAGCATATAGTTCATTTTTCGATAGTCCAAAATGAATTAGTCTAATTTGAAATTTATGGAGCCAATGATCCAGATTGCGTTTCCACGACGTCATCGCATGTGGTAAAATGTCAGCGTCATCAATACCATTTCTTTCTGTAGAAAAAGAACAGATAATACGATTTAATTGAGCAGATAAATGGGTGGGCAAACCGTTTCAGAGAGACCAACATCCTGTATTTCTGGAATTTCCGTGTCGATTAGGAGATTCGTGGTATTCATTTGTATGATCACGTGGTTTGCTGTCGGATAGTCCACCAAATGTTGCCCTTCTTCATCCAAGATTTACAGTGAGGACCAGAACACACTGTGGAAGATTTTCTCAATAATCCAAGGAATTCCCCGAACTCGCTTTTTATATCGAACCAATTCGAAAGAAAAAAGCGATACTCGAAAATCAATACCAAACTGTTTGTTTCTAATGGCAATTATCCTGCTGTTTCCTGGCAAGAAAGCCTTTTCTATGGGCAAGATACACCAAACTGCGATCGCTGGCATAGAGTTTTCAATTGACACTTCGGAAGTCAGAGTTTTCACACCCTTGAATGACGATCATTTTCGTGGCAAGGAGAAATCTATTGTGAGTGGGCTGGTTACCACACCTGTCCTGTTGGGACCTTATGCGAACCCAAACTTCAAGCGTTAGATTCTGGTTTCCGGTTATTCCTAATAGTGCACTGCGCTTTTGAGGCTACAAGATCATAGTTTCCTTAAAGTGAGCCATAAATATATCTCATAAAATGGGATCCCATTGCAACTGCGTCAACTTATCTGTAAGCGCGGACGGGGAAGGAAAACGATCCATTTGTTGAGCATGCTGGTGTTTGTCATTCCTGAACTGACACTGCTGAACCCATTTTGAGTTGGTTTTGCTCGACATGGTAGCAGATGATACAAATTGCCCCCCTGAAGGTTATTCTCGTGAACAGTGATTGGATATCAAATGAGGCCGTGTGTTTCCCTCTCACAAGGATCTGGTCCAAAGATCTCTACTATTTCGAAACTTTCTTTGATAGTGTCTCTTACCCTTGAACCATGAACTGGCTTAAGCAAGTTCAACACCCATTTTGCCAGTTCGTGCTGTGATGAATTAATCATAGATAGTATGTGTCGAAATGAGAATTCTAGTTTGTGTAGTTTTGGTGGACCGTACAATTGTAGATTTTGAGTTCCTTTTGGCTTCAGATGTTGAGCGGTGGTCTCACTGGTAAAATGTCCTCCTAGTAGAAAGTGTGCTTCTGCCGACACCACTTGTTCTAGTTGTTCCGGATTATCGCAGTTATCTTGGCCTAAAGACTTGCTATGATGGTCAACAGTGGTCTCCATTTGCTCATATTCACTCCAATGAGTCAGCACGGGTCCGAAATCATTGGTAGGGCATAAAATTACCAAGCCAGTTTGAAACTGTAGATTTTTAATAATAAAAATGCACTCAGATGTTGCGAGTGACTAATGTCTGGACGACGTTACCAGTTACTGTGGTTCCAAGTCAACAAGCTCCACTTGGAACCAAGTCTGCGCATCTTTTGAAGTTTGTTTGAATATTTTTGGATGTTCGAATAGATATTCGAATTGTGCCTGTGTCTCTTTGCTGTTTATTTTCTTCGGTGGTATACAGAAACCTAGATCTCAAGAGACAGCCCACAATTGAAGTTCATTCAGTGCAACCGCAAAAGTTACTGGTTGTTTCGGAAAATTTGGTTCGGCCAACTTTTGAGGGCGAGCAAAATCCTGGAAAGCATAGCCCTTTACAAAAGATACGTTGATGATATTTTTTTCGTCACGAAAGTCCAGAATAGACGACGTGGATTATGGATCAACTCAATCTTCTGCATTCAAATATACGATCTACGATGGGCGCAGATGTGGACAATGCACTTCTCTTCCTTGAGATTATTATGACCAGGAGGAAGGATGAAACAATCGCCAAATCTGATCTCATAGAAAAGAAACTTGGACAAGCCTATAATTGCACACCGACAGCTTTAAGCCTGTGGAATATAAACGTAGCCTGGTCCGAACACCATTTCGGAGAGTAGGACAAATTTGCACGGAAACATAATTGACAGCGAACTACAACAGCTGAAAGAGGCGTCCACCGAAAACAGTCATCCCTTTACGTTTATCAAAAGGCACAGCAGGCCCATAGTTACCAGATAAACGACTTGTTCAGTAGAGAAATCACTAGTCATTCTCTGTCTTCTAATCAAATGTGTTGATGTCAATCGCCTGCTCAAAAGGCGATTTGGTTCAGCGATTCCTAGAACATAATATGCAACTGACCTTATAATTGTTCATCGAACGATTGGGATCCCCAAAACCTCGGCAAAAATAACGTGTACCTTTGAACACCAAATCTAATCTGATTTAGGAATTTGCGGAGCAACCTACGTGGGTGGAACAGAACGAAAGTTATCTAACCAAGAAATTGAACACATTCCAAATTGGGCACAATGTCTTGTGATGCACTCGAGGTCAGATCAAACGTATATTCACAACGTTCGAAGTCAAAAGTTCTGGTCGTCTGCCATCGCTCGTCATCTTCAGATGACGCAACATCCAGCTTACCGAAACACTGCGTCTCGGGTCATTTAAGTGATAAGGAATGCAAGGCTATTGAGGTTTGTCGAAGCCGTACCAATACATCGATGAAAAACCATATTGTGTCAGCAGAAACAGCTGTTTGGTAATGTGTCTTTACCATGGTGACAATTGTAATTCCCTCTATATTTGCTGCACAATACTGTTTCACATTAACTTATTTGAAATATACAAATCTGCAGTATGTTCCATGTCGAGATGCAGCGAAATCGTCAAGAAAGTAAATCGTGCCATGTAACAACTCTTGCTTTTTATCTGTCGTAAAACATGTGGCTCCATTGTATGATCCCTGGGGTTTGGTCTCTCTTATGTTGCCGCCAGCAAGGCCGATCATTCGCGGTGTATGCAACCAGTGTCTGGATTGTGACCGTCAGTCAGTTGAACGTGCGCGAGGCAGATGGACGAAATGGTCGAAGAACATACAATCTATAATTCATATTCGTCTGGTAACTAAATACCCACTGTATTGGCCAGTAGAGCTGCACATCTATAGTGCCGCATCAAGAACTGTTTATTGTCCAGTTGGGTACTTGCGGTTCCAGTCTGACTGTGGACCTATTTGCCGTTTCATATTGGAAAAACCCCGGGTGGCACGGTGCAAATCTCTCACCATACAGTGACCTGAATTGATTACGGCTGTTCTTGGAACACTGTTTTGAACGACATTGCTCAGGAGTAACAAATGCATATAAATCGTCTTGTTCCATGGACTGAATGCACCACTGTTTTGCAGTGAATTAATAATGTCAGTGCCATTCGTCTCCTTTGTGGCCAATGGAATTTCTCTCATAAGGAACTCTACATCACACCGTGAGTAACGATATGTTCCAACTGATGAGTATCCAGCGGATGTTTCATCAGGGAACTGTTGCCTGAAATGTAGCGTCAAATACTTTGTCTTTGTCGTTTCCGTACTGAATCGTTATGACAAACTCACCAGCTCTCCGACTGTTCCACTGTTTGTCATCGTCAAATTTCGGCGATTGAAGCGTGACTGTTGCCTATTGAACTGCCCCATTTTCCACTATGGTTCTTGGACCGATTAGGCGAAAACGACCTTTGAGACTGGACCACGAGTGAATCAAACTTGGTTTTACAAACCGGGATCAACAAAGACTATTACGCTATGTTGGTCTTCAAAAAGACAAAAGGAAAAGTTCGTTCTCTGTTTCTGATAAGAACCGTATTTACCGTCAGGGCAGATGCTCAAAAACGCCACCAACTTGAGCCAGGCAAATTGTCAGCCGTCGAATCATATTATGCTGAACTGCCTCAAGCATTCATGTTGGAATCGGATCACATACAGATTGGATCCGATTTTCCAACTCATCCAGGTTCTCCGCCTTGGGGTCGTGAAATTTCAACTCAACATAGGCGTCCAGGAAATATGCCGTCGGATTTATATCCAGAGGCCATGTCAAAGGTCCCTTTCGTCCGATCCTGTGCAAACGGAACTTCCAGTCGAGCCATTGAGCATAGTCCGTATAAAACATACCTTTGTAGAGAGATCAAGCTTTGTTCATTTGCTTCACGCACTAACTTATCCGGAAGCTTGTTGCCCAGCCCGATATGTAATTGACCGTTGCAGGTGAACCTACTTGCAATCGGTCGCCATCTCACTCCAATTTTTCTAAGGAACTTCCAACTCCACGTGCGACTGATTTATCCAGATTTGAATTTCTTTAATGCAGTGGAGGAAATATGAAGACCGACTTCCACGGAAATCCTGATCTTGTGATTTAAGGGCGCCAATTGCCTTGCTTCAAAGTTATATTATCATGTGAATCGTGCTTTAGGGGCATATGGAATACGCTTGCCCAAATCGGAACCTTTATGGTAAGATTTCGAATGAATCGATCACTCAGGTGGGGCTGATTGCCACGACAGCTTAAGGGCTTGATAAATTGAGGCAAATTTTGAGTGTGCTGAACTACTTGAAGTTTAGAAGAATGGAACAGTGTGGACTCCGAAACAGCATTTACTCCCCGATACTTTCTACAAATTCAGCTAACTTGATGAAGGCTCTGATCAGTTGCACGCAACAGCCTCTGTTCCAAACTGGAAGGTTGATTCCTACAATCAAGCGATTGCACAGTTGATGTTCCCATGTCGGATCTTAGTCGAACTTCGCTGCCTGTGTCTCCAGCTGAAGAATGAATTCACGAACGGATCGGTTTTCAAGTTTGGTGAGGCTGTTTTATTTGGCTCTCTGAGCAGCAGTGAAATTGATTGACTTGAAATGCTATAAAATGATGATTCTTAACTTGTCGTGTAATAGACTGATGGTAGGATCCGGGAAAGACGACGTTCTCATGGGAGTGTGTGCATTTCTGCGAATGGGATGAAGGGAAACACTGTTTTCTCCGCATCATGCAAAAGGTTTCGGGCCTAATACGATTTATTGAAACCTTCCATGTAGTCGTCAACCGGTTAGGATGTAGAACTTACATCAAGAGGTTCCATTCAATAAGCAATCATTGTTTGAATATATTGAGTGACGCCAAATGTGAAATCAAATGGATTGAATAGTCTGAACTCTGCACACAACCACTGCGAAGTGAGAACATGAAGAACGCATAGAACGTAGCTCAATTTTTCATCTGGGCGGTATCATGTACGGTACCTTTATGTACTATAACAGAGAGAATACAGTGAAATAAAATGGGAATTGGCAATCTTGATTTTCACAATATTTCTGCTTTAAGGCTGATCCCTTGATAACGTCTTTGATGTATTTTCGGCTACCGACTTGAATTCACACAGACAACCGTGTGATCGTTGGCAACAGACGAGGACCAAAATGATCAACAGTTTAGAGTTGATCCGTACCAGCGGCAACCAAGAGCAATATGTTCCATCTGAGTGCAAAGCTGTGAAGACGCAGCAGTGTGCCAGGTTACTTGGTGGAGCTAATTGTGTCAGAAAATTGTACTCGCTCGGAATAGTCCGTGGTCGGGACAAAGTTGAATGAGTCGGTCACCGTTATCGGTTGCATCGGTTAAAATGTCGAAATGGTTTCCTTTATTTCTCTCCATCTCTTCTAGGCTTTCAACTTGAACATTGAATTCACCAACAACATCCGTGATGTCCGTTGAACGCATGCTACGGAGCAATTCATCAAATCATGGTAGTATTCGTCTTAAGCTTCAGACGAGTTGCAGTCATTTGGGGCATACAGACAGACAGACGCCTCAGTCTAGTGATGTTTACATGTATATAACCATTCACCCTAATCGCACATAGACGACTGGTCATTGGAATCCATTCGAGCAGTACACGCTCAATTTTCTTGCCGAAAATGATACCAACGCCAGCCTTACCACAAGCACTAGACACCGAATGACCCGGCATGCGAAGAGGGAAACGGGAAGCCCAGTTTGTAGCTGGACAGCCTAGTGATAACACGTAAGTAAGGTCTTTTATGCGCGTTTCGAGGACATAATGAACATCGATTCTCTTTTTTCTTCTCTCTTATTTGCTACCGGTCCCGAGAGTTGGAAGTTCACGGTCACGACTCATTGTAGCCTCTCATATCTATTCAGAATTTGGATGAGAGAGGTAAAGGGCAGATGAATGAGAACTTTGTTTCCCGAAATAAACAATGGAGATTTTCGGGCATATCAATGTTGACGACTACCTACAAGACACAACGGACTTTTCATTGGGAACTCTGACCAAGAACATGATGGGGCGCTACCAAACACAGGAAAATAACCGAAGAACCCGTGGAGGAACTTCTTCCGGTCTGTCGCGTGAATTCTGATTGTGCAAGTATTCTTTCTTGACTTTGTTGATGCTTTTCTATCGATCCACTTTTTGGATTCAGTCCTTAGGCCCATGCATTCAATGGAGAAAGCGAAACGTGGACGGGATACCATTTTTTGATCGAGGGGTGCCAGGTTTAAGTGGGCCATAGCTGTTCAGTGATGTGCGATGATCCCTCGCCGTCGATATAAACCTGGATACGCTACTCCTACGTCCATCTAATGGAGATTTTTTAGGTGGGTCCACTGTTTCTCTCCTTGTTCCTTCACTGGAGTGTCTTCTCCCTGGGCACAGTGAATCGAATCCGATGTTGCCCATCAACTGGTTTTGAGACAGGACTTCGTCCGGCCTCTATCCATTGACCTGTCGGTAACGATTACATCTCTGGCCTAATGAGTCCATTCCGAATAGCTCATTGGATTATGGGGACACGGTACAAGGTGCATCCTCGCCCTGTCGTATAGACATATCGGAATAGTTATAACATCTGCACCAATAAAAAACCGATATTCTATTTGACATTTTTTTTCGAATCTGGGTCATTGTCAACAGACAGCTTTTTTCCATTACCATACAGCTCGAAGGTTTTGGAACTGCCGGCACGTTTTCGCCTATCCTGAAACGAGAACAAATTTTGAGCGAATGAAGCAAACCGAGGATCCAATCAAATGCTCAATGTCATCTGACCCGAAGGAACAAATTGGGTTCCCTCCCACTCAGATAGGCTGAACGAGAATAACAGCTGAACCTTTTATTGTACGGGCCACGATATGGTCATGATCCTCATTCATCGTATGCAAACTGTGATTTTTGTAATAAGCATACAACAGATCTGAAAGCAGAATAGTCTTCTCTCTAGAGTTAGTGTTATACTTTGGAACAGAAATACATTTCATTTCAAGTGAACTCCTCAAAAGTGATGATGACAATTTTTGGCAGAAAATTGTGTCTGTCAGTCGATTCAATCCGTTAGTCACTGAAACATCAATATGATACACTTCCTCATCTATACCTGCATGTGGTGAAACCCAAAAACAATAAATAATACAATTTCCCTCAATGAACTTCAAATCAAATACATTGTGGAACCATGTTGGTCTCATGCGGCAACAGTGTACTGATGATTATGATTCACCTATTACGTTGTCGTAGAGAGAACGGTTAAATGCACCCTGCCAATGAAAAGTTGAAGAGTGAGGGATGAAATATCATGACAGAAAAAAGATAAGTTTCATTTGAATTTGATCAATGACAGTATTTCCCCATGCAAGGGTTCAAAAAAGTGAGTGACTCATTTGGCTTTTTATGCTAAACGAAAGCCGCGTGCTTCACATGGTACTGCATCATGGAGAACCCAAATTCATCTATTAACTCACATGGGCATGTTCACCAGTTTGCATAGACAGAAATGGGAGAAAAAAGCGTCACCAAATAAATGATCAAATTCCGGTATGACCTCAAAAGATGACGGATGGCAAGTTCACACAAATGATGACGTCTACGAAATCAAATGCAATCAAACCATCAATTGGGCCTCATATAACTGAACAGAAACAGTATGTAAATTCTGAAAACTAGCGTCAATTCATGTGCAACATTACAAACACCAGATTATTCAGATATGCTGAGGCCCTTGCCATTCCTGAGCATAAACCGGAGCTGTGTTCGAACAGCGTGAATGTCTTACCAGTTTAGTCCCACGTTGGTGAAACAATTTATTCCCCATCTCCTTATTGTTGGTTCCTATCCCTTAATACTGACCTCAGTCTTATCTCGGTCTCAACAGTTGCTTCCCTGATAATGAAAAAATCACACTGACCGCAGTATACTCGTTTACAGATGCAGGGCAATTGTCCAGGATACATTGTAAAAGCCTCTTTTCGACTCTTTCATTGAAATTGTAGAGGACAGTCATTGCTTTCAATTATGGTGAGAGTATGCCGGTAAATTTATGACACTTATTTTGCTGTTTGAGATTCATATTCTCACATGTTCGTGGATCAGCGCCATTTACGAAATAGTAAATTTGTTGAAGTTGTCATGCTTACGGAGAGGAAATTAACCGAAAAGACTTTGTATGTAATAGTCATCAAGTGGTAAGATTATGGGGACTAACAAGTTTGTGTAGAGTCCAACATTCCATTCGGAGCATGGAATTACTCAAAACTCTAAATTTTCATCTGAATTCCGATAATTCCTTGATTTTGTTCCAACAGTAGGAGATGCGAACCGGGATTCTGCGATGAATTGCAACAAACCAAGATGCGAAGAACTAGAAAGATCCAGAGGATTCTTGGGCGTTCAACATTTTGTTCGAAAGAGCGGACTTTTCGCGACTGAAGCTTCTATCAGCATCAGTGCAAACAGTGGATTCCCAAGTCTTGCAGTATCCTACCACCTGCCACTTTTTGCTCTTGTATTCACTTTATTCTATTTTTACGCTGCTAGCTCATTCGAGAGAATGAGCCAAGACGGCCCGTACCTGTCCTCGGCAGTACGTACGCGGTGTGTGTAGATGAACAGTTTAACAGGATCTTGGGAATTATGTACGAAGTGACGTCCCTAGCACCGTTCATCTATCAATATGTTCAACTTGTACTTATCAAGAATTCCTTCATATTATCTATTGTGACCCGAACAGATGACCTACAGTATTGTTTCGTGAAATGACTCCTCATTCAGTATCCACACTCAACTCACCAATAACAACACAGCATCGCTGTTCCATACATGTTAGGATTCATTAGAAGTACACACCTGCTGAGTTCACTCTAGGAGTGGAAACAGAACCTGAGCAACCCGAGCTACCTCTCTCAACGAACTGATTCACATCAACACCTAATAAAAAAGGAACCATATCTCATGCCTCTTCGAAGATTCGCAAAGTAAGACTGCTATTCATGCATATTTTGAACCCTTTCAAATGACGTCGAACTTGAAAATGGTCAAATCTCTCAGTTAAGCTATGAAAACAGTGACAGAATATTGCATCTCGTGCACTGAACTCCACCTGCGTTCCACCTACTGCTTCCGTCATGCAGGATGTGGTAAGAATGGTCGTATTTGCAAAGCCTGCCGCCAGTCAAAAAGCGTTGTCATAAATGTAACCGCTGTGTATCCGTAAAATGAATACAATCCGGTATACACACTAGAGATTCCGAGTGAATCCAACCGATTCGTGTACAGATCACTCGAGTTCCACTGAGACATGGGACGTCGATTCATGTTGGATATCAGGAGCTTCTAGTCCATCATTCGGAAATCACTTTTTGACTTTATTGTACCCAGTGTAGCCATATAACACACTGATGTGCGCATTCACGATGTTTCTGATCGTCGAATTCTACTGTTGCGCGTGACTACATGATGATTTGTTTGGAAGGTGAATATATCCTGATAAGTTTCCCGATTTCCATAGACAGTCCCTTGATTTTAGGTTGAAGGCCCCGCGTACATTGGAGCAATAGGGAACAATCCGAAAGGCATCCAATATTCCGGTGGATCAGGTTGTTCTCCAGCATTTGATCACACAATGCTTGAATACCGAATACGGCATGCAGTTGAGCCCCCGAACATGGGAGTGAGTGGTGATGCGGAGCTCTTGAAGCACTGAGTGTTGTCGTATGGTCAGATCGAAGATGTTCTGAAGGTGCTTTCCCAAGTGGAACAGGACGGTGTCATTGTGTGTGTCGTCTCCCTCCACTTGGGTGACTCAGATTGTGATGGCGATGATGAATGATGAACAGACACTTCGAACATGTGGTGATCATCGACTGTTCTTGAATCCACGTTCAAAAAGATGCGCGGCAACCACAGTGGAACCGCAGAACTCCAAAAAATGCATGCTCGGCAGGAACTGTTTCTCATAAGTTGATCTGGCTGATGCATGTTTAGAATATCAACTATAACCAACCATGAACATCCCCTGGAGTATTCTCCAATATAATTTCTCGCTGTTCGGTATGCACGTGTCCGACGGGATATTTCGGGCCACAATATACAAGGTGATCCGCGGTATCAATGGGATGATGACATATCAAGATGGAAAGCTAATTTGTGGTTCCTCCTAAGAAAGAACATTTATGCAGGTTTTGACAGCCGCTGATGAGATTTACAGAATAAAGCGCATCGAAACAGCGCAAATTCGGTTTCACCAAACCTGATTTCCTAGGCTTCCCTGTCAATTCAAACGGATATCGACCCGATCCAGATAGTTCTAAACCAGTGATCGTCAACTAGTCACCGAAATATCAGGCTAAATAACGATCGATTCCAAATTCTTTGACACGAGCCGAACCTTTTTTTCTCGCCCGTTCGTCCCAAGCAGAGCAGTGAAACAAGCAATTTGGAAAAAAACACCACGTGGTCATGTTCAAAATATCGTTGGCCGAACGATACTAACCCCACCAGCGCCGTCTGAGTGGACCACACGGATCACCGACTCGTCCAAAGTGGCGATAGGTGCAGATCGGACTAAAGTTTACAATTGTCACCGACCACCAAACTAATCAGCTCTCATTTGATGCAGATAAATTCGTCTCCAGTTCCATGGCTGCTATGATCTAACGATGAATCATTGACTGAGCTGCCTAAAGCTACGACCTCCTGCATCAAGGAGGCAAATTCGTCATGAAGACGGATTTCCTGGCAAAAAATACCATATCATTACTGTGACCGCTCTCATGTTCCCTTCAAAATTGAGGAAGCAGACAAAAGGATGCCACTTTTCGGTGACCTCGGCAATCAGAAAAGGGTGGCGACCCGGAGTGAAGCGGAATTTTCTTCCGTTTTTCGTACTGTGAGTGGCATTAGATATCCAACCCGATGGATGCCTTTGTTGAGGTGACCAACTTGAATTCCATTTCCATTTCACAAGTCGGGCTTGGTTCAACTGTATTTAGGCCATTTGGGTGTGAATAAAATGAAGTAACTGGCTTTACATATTTGTCGATGGTCGGAATTGTATGCGGACATTTGCACTTTGGCAATGAACCCGTGGTCCGAAATCAAGGGGTTCACGGACTCCTATTTCAGATGTCCACAAGTGTTCCTGACCAGTTGGCCAAGCAACGCGTTAGGAATCCAGGTTTTACGGAAGCGCCTCAGCCGAGAAGAAACTCGTCAAGTACTGGTCACCGAAAATGGATCGTAGTTTTGTGAGGCGGAGCTGAAAATTAGCTTGAGAAAATCGGATGTTGACATTTGTGTACAGCGCCACGCCACCCATGCTCTAAAGATGCATCATAAACCTTGGTGCGCTCCGTGAAAACTGTGCTGTAATCAGCGATTCCCAGATGGTTGCCATAATTGGAGGTATTCCTGGACAGTTTCCTGTTGCCATACCGAGACGCAGTGCACATGACCACCAGGGAGATTTCAACCGTTCTGTTTAGGTCCTGATAACTACGGTCATCGCTGACATGTCTTGATTCCGGCAACACATAACTCCATGGCAACGAACTTCGACCAACTTGCGGAATCATCCCCAGATAACTTGCTCAATCGATGGTCCAGATTACCTAGAGGGATGATCAATCGGTGCACCGGCGCCACATCAGTCAAATCCATTTCAAATGGCGACCGCCAACGTGGCCGATCACACTGCTGAGACGACCGAGGACCTAGATGGTGACCGTGTTGATGACAGGGATCCATTTGTTCCTCCAACCAAAACGAAGGCTATGGCGGCCGAGCCAAAGCCACCAGCCCCAGTTCGGAGATCAGTGCTACTGGAGATGTCAATACCGAAGAGCACCTGAAGGTGGACAGATATGATGATTTAGTAGGCATCACACTTGATTTGGCCAGGTATATTTCCGTAGCTACACTCGCGTTTAGGATCCTCAACCGATAAAGATTGCCGCGGACGGGTACAGTTAGGCCCACTGGGATGGATCAAATTCTAACCTGTCACTTAAATGTTTTGCTTTTACATTGATACAAATCAGTTCTGGAATAAAATTATCGTGCTATTACACATCCTGGGCGTTCTTGCCATTTTGGACAAAGTGGTTTCGGATGGGAGCGATTTCAACACATTCTATCAGCTTGTATATTGTTAACATCACAAGAAACTTTATCTCTCTCTCTGTCTCTCTCTCTTGTATGACTTGAGAATATATATTTAGACTGGAAATCATAACAGAGGTTTTGTGAATAATAATGTGTAGTTGAGTTCTCCATGATGCAGTACCATGTGAAGCACGCGGCTTTCGTTTAGCATAAAAAGCCAAATGAGTCACTCACTTTTTTGAACCCTTGCATGGGGAAATACTGTCATTGATCAAATTCAAATGAAACTTATCTTTTTTCTGTCATGATATTTCATCCCTCACTCTTCAACTTTTCATTGGCAGGGTGCATTTAACCGTTCTCTCTACGACAACGTAATAGGTGAATCATAATCATCAGTACACTGTTGCCGCATGAGACCAACATGGTTCCACAATGTATTTGATTTGAAGTTCATTGAGGGAAATTGTATTATTTATTGTTTTTGGGTTTCACCACATGCAGGTATAGATGAGGAAGTGTATCATATTGATGTTTCAGTGACTAACGGATTGAATCGACTTACAGACACAATTTTCTGCCAAAAATTGTCATCATCACTTTTGAGGAGTTCACTTGAAATGAAATGTATTTCTGTTCCAAAGTATAACACTAACTCTAGAGAGAAGACTATTCTGCTTTCAGATCTGTTGTATGCTTATTACAAAAATCACAGTTTGCATACGATGAATGAGGATCATGACCATATCGTGGCCCGTACAATAAAAGGTTCAGCTGTTATTCTCGTTCAGCCTATCTGAGTGGGAGGGAACCCAATTTGTTCCTTCGGGTCAGATGACATTGAGCATTTGATTGGATCCTCGGTTTGCTTCGTTCGCTCAAAATTTGTTCTCGTTTCAGGATAGGCGAAAACGTGCCGGCAGTTCCAAAACCTTCGAGCTGTATGGTAATGGAAAAAAGCTGTCTGTTGACAATGACCCAGATTCGAAAAAAAATGTCAAATAGAATATCGGTTTTTTATTGGTGCAGATGTTATAACTATTCCGATATGTCTATACGACAGGGCGAGGATGCACCTTGTACCGTGTCCCCATAATCCAATGAGCTATTCGGAATGGACTCATTAGGCCAGAGATGTAATCGTTACCGACAGGTCAATGGATAGAGGCCGGACGAAGTCCTGTCTCAAAACCAGTTGATGGGCAACATCGGATTCGATTCACTGTGCCCAGGGAGAAGACACTCCAGTGAAGGAACAAGGAGAGAAACAGTGGACCCACCTAAAAAATCTCCATTAGATGGACGTAGGAGTAGCGTATCCAGGTTTATATCGACGGCGAGGGATCATCGCACATCACTGAACAGCTATGGCCCACTTAAACCTGGCACCCCTCGATCAAAAAATGGTATCCCGTCCACGTTTCGCTTTCTCCATTGAATGCATGGGCCTAAGGACTGAATCCAAAAAGTGGATCGATAGAAAAGCATCAACAAAGTCAAGAAAGAATACTTGCACAATCAGAATTCACGCGACAGACCGGAAGAGGTTCCTCCACGGGTTCTTCGGTTATTTTCCTGTGTTTGGTAGCGCCCCATCATGTTCTTGGTCAGAGTTCCCAATGAAAAGTCCGTTGTGTCTTGTAGGTAGTCGTCAACATTGATATGCCCGAAAATCTCCATTGTTTATTTCGGGAAACAAAGTTCTCATTCATCTGCCCTTTACCTCTCTCATCCAAATTCTGAATAGATATGAGAGGCTACAATGAGTCGTGACCGTGAACTTCCAACTCTCGGGACCGGTAGCAAATAAGAGAGAAGAAAAAAGAGAATCGATGTTCATTATGTCCTCGAAACGCGCATAAAAGACCTTACTTACGTGTTATCACTAGGCTGTCCAGCTACAAACTGGGCTTCCCGTTTCCCTCTTCGCATGCCGGGTCATTCGGTGTCTAGTGCTTGTGGTAAGGCTGGCGTTGGTATCATTTTCGGCAAGAAAATTGAGCGTGTACTGCTCGAATGGATTCCAATGACCAGTCGTCTATGTGCGATTAGGGTGAATGGTTATATACATGTAAACATCACTAGACTGAGGCGTCTGTCTGTCTGTATGCCCCAAATGACTGCAACTCGTCTGAAGCTTAAGACGAATACTACCATGATTTGATGAATTGCTCCGTAGCATGCGTTCAACGGACATCACGGATGTTGTTGGTGAATTCAATGTTCAAGTTGAAAGCCTAGAAGAGATGGAGAGAAATAAAGGAAACCATTTCGACATTTTAACCGATGCAACCGATAACGGTGACCGACTCATTCAACTTTGTCCCGACCACGGACTATTCCGAGCGAGTACAATTTTCTGACACAATTAGCTCGACCAAGTAACCTGGCACACTGCTGCGTCTTCACAGCTTTGCACTCAGATGGAACATATTGCTCTTGGTTGCCGCTGGTACGGATCAACTCTAAACTGTTGATCATTTTGGTCCTCGTCTGTTGCCAACGATCACACGGTTGTCTGTGTGAATTCAAGTCGGTAGCCGAAAATACATCAAAGACGTTATCAAGGGATCAGCCTTAAAGCAGAAATATTGTGAAAATCAAGATTGCCAATTCCCATTTTATTTCACTGTATTCTCTCTGTTATAGTACATAAAGGTACCGTACATGATACCGCCCAGATGAAAAATTGAGCTACGTTCTATGCGTTCTTCATGTTCTCACTTCGCAGTGGTTGTGTGCAGAGTTCAGACTATTCAATCCATTTGATTTCACATTTGGCGTCACTCAATATATTCAAACAATGATTGCTTATTGAATGGAACCTCTTGATGTAAGTTCTACATCCTAACCGGTTGACGACTACATGGAAGGTTTCAATAAATCGTATTAGGCCCGAAACCTTTTGCATGATGCGGAGAAAACAGTGTTTCCCTTCATCCCATTCGCAGAAATGCACACACTCCCATGAGAACGTCGTCTTTCCCGGATCCTACCATCAGTCTATTACACGACAAGTTAAGAATCATCATTTTATAGCATTTCAAGTCAATCAATTTCACTGCTGCTCAGAGAGCCAAATAAAACAGCCTCACCAAACTTGAAAACCGATCCGTTCGTGAATTCATTCTTCAGCTGGAGACACAGGCAGCGAAGTTCGACTAAGATCCGACATGGGAACATCAACTGTGCAATCGCTTGATTGTAGGAATCAACCTTCCAGTTTGGAACAGAGGCTGTTGCGTGCAACTGATCAGAGCCTTCATCAAGTTAGCTGAATTTGTAGAAAGTATCGGGGAGTAAATGCTGTTTCGGAGTCCACACTGTTCCATTCTTCTAAACTTCAAGTAGTTCAGCACACTCAAAATTTGCCTCAATTTATCAAGCCCTTAAGCTGTCGTGGCAATCAGCCCCACCTGAGTGATCGATTCATTCGAAATCTTACCATAAAGGTTCCGATTTGGGCAAGCGTATTCCATATGCCCCTAAAGCACGATTCACATGATAATATAACTTTGAAGCAAGGCAATTGGCGCCCTTAAATCACAAGATCAGGATTTCCGTGGAAGTCGGTCTTCATATTTCCTCCACTGCATTAAAGAAATTCAAATCTGGATAAATCAGTCGCACGTGGAGTTGGAAGTTCCTTAGAAAAATTGGAGTGAGATGGCGACCGATTGCAAGTAGGTTCACCTGCAACGGTCAATTACATATCGGGCTGGGCAACAAGCTTCCGGATAAGTTAGTGCGTGAAGCAAATGAACAAAGCTTGATCTCTCTACAAAGGTATGTTTTATACGGACTATGCTCAATGGCTCGACTGGAAGTTCCGTTTGCACAGGATCGGACGAAAGGGACCTTTACCATGGCCTCTGGATATAAATCCGACGGCATATTTCCTGGGCGCTTATGTTGAGATGAAATTTCACGACCCCAAGGCGGAGAACCTGGATGAGTTGGAAAATCGGATCCAATCTGTATGTGATCCGATTCCAACATGAATGCTTGAGGCAGTTCAGCATAATATGATTCGACGGCTGACAATTTGCCTGGCTCAAGTTGGTGGCGTTTTTGAGCATCTGCCCTGACGGTAAATACGGTTCTTATCAGAAACAGAGAACGAACTTTTCCTTTTGTCTTTTTGAAGACCAACATAGCGTAATAGTCTTTGTTGATCCCGGTTTGTAAAACCAAGTTTGATTCACTCGTGGTCCAGTCTCAAAGGTCGTTTTCGCCTAATCGGTCCAAGAACCATAGTGGAAAATGGGGCAGTTCAATAGGCAACAGTCACGCTTCAATCGCCGAAATTTGACGATGACAAACAGTGGAACAGTCGGAGAGCTGGTGAGTTTGTCATAACGATTCAGTACGGAAACGACAAAGACAAAGTATTTGACGCTACATTTCAGGCAACAGTTCCCTGATGAAACATCCGCTGGATACTCATCAGTTGGAACATATCGTTACTCACGGTGTGATGTAGAGTTCCTTATGAGAGAAATTCCATTGGCCACAAAGGAGACGAATGGCACTGACATTATTAATTCACTGCAAAACAGTGGTGCATTCAGTCCATGGAACAAGACGATTTATATGCATTTGTTACTCCTGAGCAATGTCGTTCAAAACAGTGTTCCAAGAACAGCCGTAATCAATTCAGGTCACTGTATGGTGAGAGATTTGCACCGTGCCACCCGGGGTTGTCCCAATATGAAACGGCAAATAGGTCCACAGTCAGACTGGAACCGCAAGTACCCAACTGGACAATAAACAGTTCTTGATGCGGCACTATAGATGTGCAGCTCTACTGGCCAATACAGTGGGTATTTAGTTACCAGACGAATATGAATTATAGATTGTATGTTCTTCGACCATTTCGTCCATCTGCCTCGCGCACGTTCAACTGACTGACGGTCACAATCCAGACACTGGTTGCATACACCGCGAATGATCGGCCTTGCTGGCGGCAACATAAGAGAGACCAAACCCCAGGGATCATACAATGGAGCCACATGTTTTACGACAGATAAAAAGCAAGAGTTGTTACATGGCACGATTTACTTTCTTGACGATTTCGCTGCATCTCGACATGGAACATACTGCAGATTTGTATATTTCAAATAAGTTAATGTGAAACAGTATTGTGCAGCAAATATAGAGGGAATTACAATTGTCACCATGGTAAAGACACATTACCAAACAGCTGTTTCTGCTGACACAATATGGTTTTTCATCGATGTATTGGTACGGCTTCGGCAAACCTCAATAGCCTTGCATTCCTTATCACTTAAATGACCCGAGACGCAGTGTTTCGGTAAGCTGGATGTTGCGTCATCTGAGGATGACGAGCGATGGCAGACGACCAGAACTTTTGACTTCGAACGTTGTGAATATACGTTTGATCTGACCTCGAGTGCATCACAAGACATTGTGCCCAATTTGGAATGTGTTCAATTTCTTGGTTAGATAACTTTCGTTCTGTTCCACCCACGTAGGTTGCTCCGCAAATTCCTAAATCAGATTAGATTTGGTGTTCAAAGGTACACGTTATTTTTGCCGAGGTTTTGGGGATCCCAATCGTTCGATGAACAATTATAAGGTCAGTTGCATATTATGTTCTAGGAATCGCTGAACCAAATCGCCTTTTGAGCAGGCGATTGACATCAACACATTTGATTAGAAGACAGAGAATGACTAGTGATTTCTCTACTGAACAAGTCGTTTATCTGGTAACTATGGGCCTGCTGTGCCTTTTGATAAACGTAAAGGGATGACTGTTTTCGGTGGACGCCTCTTTCAGCTGTTGTAGTTCGCTGTCAATTATGTTTCCGTGCAAATTTGTCCTACTCTCCGAAATGGTGTTCGGACCAGGCTACGTTTATATTCCACAGGCTTAAAGCTGTCGGTGTGCAATTATAGGCTTGTCCAAGTTTCTTTTCTATGAGATCAGATTTGGCGATTGTTTCATCCTTCCTCCTGGTCATAATAATCTCAAGGAAGAGAAGTGCATTGTCCACATCTGCGCCCATCGTAGATCGTATATTTGAATGCAGAAGATTGAGTTGATCCATAATCCACGTCGTCTATTCTGGACTTTCGTGACGAAAAAAATATCATCAACGTATCTTTTGTAAAGGGCTATGCTTTCCAGGATTTTGCTCGCCCTCAAAAGTTGGCCGAACCAAATTTTCCGAAACAACCAGTAACTTTTGCGGTTGCACTGAATGAACTTCAATTGTGGGCTGTCTCTTGAGATCTAGGTTTCTGTATACCACCGAAGAAAATAAACAGGTAAAGAGACACAGGCACAATTCGAATATCTATTCGAACATCCAAAAATATTCAAACAAACTTCAAAAGATGCGCAGACTTGGTTCCAAGTGGAGCTTGTTGACTTGGAACCACAGTAACTGGTAACGTCGTCCAGACATTAGTCACTCGCAACATCTGAGTGCATTTTTATTATTGAAAATCTACAGTTTCAAACTGGCTTGGTAATTTTATGCCCTACCAATGATTTCGGACCCGTGCTGACTCATTGGAGTGAATATGAGCAAATGGAGACCACTGTTGACCATCATAGCAAGTCTTTAGGCCAAGATAACTGCGATAATCCGGAACAACTAGAACAAGTGGTGTCGGCAGAAGCACACTTTCTACTAGGAGGACATTTTACCAGTGAGACCACCGCTCAACATCTGAAGCCAAAAGGAACTCAAAATCTACAATTGTACGGTCCACCAAAACTACACAAACTAGAATTCTCATTTCGACACATACTATCTATGATTAATTCATCACAGCACGAACTGGCAAAATGGGTGTTGAACTTGCTTAAGCCAGTTCATGGTTCAAGGGTAAGAGACACTATCAAAGAAAGTTTCGAAATAGTAGAGATCTTTGGACCAGATCCTTGTGAGAGGAAAACACACAGCCTCATTTGATATCCAATCACTGTTCACGAGAATAACCTTCAGGGGGGCAATTTGTATCATCTGCTACCATGTCGAGCAAAACCAACTCAAAATGGGTTCAGCAGTGTCAGTTCAGGAACGACAAACACCAGCATGCTCAACAAATGGATCGTTTTCCTTCCCAGTCCGCGCTTACAGATAAGTTGACGCAGTCGCAATGGGATCCCATTTTATGAGATATATTTATGGCTCACTTTAAGGAAACTATGATCTTGTAGCCTCAAAAGCGCAGTGCACTATTAGGAATAACCGGAAACCAGAATCTAACGCTTGAAGTTTGGGTTCGCATAAGGTCCCAACAGGACAGGTGTGGTAACCAGCCCACTCACAATAGATTTCTCCTTGCCACGAAAATGATCGTCATTCAAGGGTGTGAAAACTCTGACTTCCGAAGTGTCAATTGAAAACTCTATGCCAGCGATCGCAGTTTGGTGTATCTTGCCCATAGAAAAGGCTTTCTTGCCAGGAAACAGCAGGATAATTGCCATTAGAAACAAACAGTTTGGTATTGATTTTCGAGTATCGCTTTTTTCTTTCGAATTGGTTCGATATAAAAAGCGAGTTCGGGGAATTCCTTGGATTATTGAGAAAATCTTCCACAGTGTGTTCTGGTCCTCACTGTAAATCTTGGATGAAGAAGGGCAACATTTGGTGGACTATCCGACAGCAAACCACGTGATCATACAAATGAATACCACGAATCTCCTAATCGACACGGAAATTCCAGAAATACAGGATGTTGGTCTCTCTGAAACGGTTTGCCCACCCATTTATCTGCTCAATTAAATCGTATTATCTGTTCTTTTTCTACAGAAAGAAATGGTATTGATGACGCTGACATTTTACCACATGCGATGACGTCGTGGAAACGCAATCTGGATCATTGGCTCCATAAATTTCAAATTAGACTAATTCATTTTGGACTATCGAAAAATGAACTATATGCTGATGTTTATCCGTCAATGAGCTTGGCTTTACAGTACATTTTACAGGCGAAAATGTTTTCAGAGCGCAGAATATAAGGCCAAGACAACAGGCCGGATGCTCGATGCCCATATAGATGTTGCGATATTGTGTCTAATGATAAGTAGCCCTGTTAAGAATGTCATTCAAGATGACTTGGAAATTCTTCACAATTTTTTTCACCACTTAAAAACAATCATTTATTTCTGGTGGTTCCTCACCAACTAAAAGGTCATTACCTTTTCAAAATTGCCGTCATTGCCGAATGAAGCTCTGTTACAGTTTCATTTCCAATGAGAAACCGATGTTGAATGAAATCATTTCGGCTACATGTACACTTTGATCTTTCCTCTATCTAATTATTTGTACATAGCTCTGCCTAATGTGTGGGCTAGAACGAACAATCGATCGTAGTTGCGTATTGGATCAGCAAGACAAACTCACAAAAAATGGAGAATCACATTCATGGGAGCTATTTTTGATATATTAAAAAACCTGTGCTGGAGTGATGGGTACAAGCCTAAAGATAGAGTAAGTTCATGGTTGACACAAGTGACACAAACTACATGAATAAAGAAGGGCATGACTATGGGGGAAGCGCAAAGCATACGACGCACACGCGAATCGGCAAAACAGAAGGGTGAGAAGGGTAGAGAAGTAAGGAAAAATTCAAACTGAATTCTGATTAAAATGTAAACGATAAAGCCCTTTACAATACAGAACCTTCTATGATCGAGACCTTTCTTCGTTGTTACAGTTCATCTCTGTTGTAAATGCGTAGTCAGTTTACTGTATCTTGGGCAACCGGATGTCCCAATTGTCCCAGTCATCTATACACGGAAATACGAAAATAATCTGAGTAGAAAAGCTGCTTGAATTTCACATATAATTCATTTAAACTATGGTTGAAAAATGTGAGGCGTTTGTTGGACTAGCTCGAATGTAAATCGACTACTGCAACACATTATTGAGGAAAAAAGAAATAGTGTTCCTGAATAGCAATAGAAGCGTTGATGTGCAAAATAAAATGTAAATGTATTGTCCGTGGCAAACGGGTGGATTTCGAACCGTTTATCTTCCCGGTTTGAGTAAGTGGCGCTCCATCTTCCATATCGTGTGTACTGTTCTTCCTTTGATGACAAAAGCGGTCGGATATGCCTTCAGGTCCGAAAAATTCTTTCGCTTGTGTGCTTGTATCTACTGTCGCAGTTGATGGGCGGTGTGGTGAATAGGGCTAACACATCCTTGTGGAATCTGACCTGCCTACAGTATGATATAGCATAGGACCTAGACGAAAAATGAGCTGCGTAATTTGTAAATCAAAGTTTGTCATGTTGCCGTGGCAGATGTTTTTTGTTACGAACGCACAAGTGATCCTCAACGAAGACTACGAAAAGCTTGTACCTTCTGTGGTTACAGCAACCGAATTGGCCTTTCCCGGGAAGCCAATCCGAATAATCACGAGCGGCAGATGGAGCGCCAGCTGTTTGAATGAGTGTGGACTTCAAGGCGCGGTACACCTTCCAACTGATGAGCTGAACAGTCTCTTTGTATATGTCTCTGTCAACCATATCCACTGCTGGGACATGAGATCAGTGCAGTCATCAGGTAACTTATTTGAACTCCATCAAATAATGTCATAACCCTCTCAGTTTCTTGTGTCATCGTCAGCAATATACTGAATCACAACTTTTGTGAAGTTTTGCAGCCTAATTCACTCAAAAAGCAATTGCCTTTCACCAGTCGAATAGAACACTTGTTAATGAACAACAGGACCGATTACTTACCATAATCTCCATCGGATGATACACACGTGGACAACCCATTGATCAATGAAACGAAGGACTGTTGCAGATTTGTGTGAGACAAGTCGTCAGCTGATCGAATAATGAAGACGAATTAGTGGATGAATAGTGTCTGTCAACTTGCCACAAATTAGTATGCTGCGAAATTTGACCGGATTATGGTTGGATCGGCTGTCGAGAATTGTGGTTACCATGCCTGTTTGGAATGAAATTGCTGCGCGCTCGTTTGGATTGGTGAACAGTTTACGTCATTACCTGAGTCGAGTCTGCGCAACTCTTCATTTGATAAACCTTCCCATGACCGACTATTCCACTAGTCAGATAAATGTTGCCCGATTTATTTGACGTCAGTTTCGATTTTGCTGACCTCATTACTTTCATTCTGTGGTTGCATATTTGATTTATTTACCCAACACTCAGTTGGTATTACTGAATTTCCTCTTCGAGGGACAAATTATTTGGTTTCAGAATTTGGTTGACCGTACTGAGTTTGGTTTGTTATTAGTTTACCTATTGTGTGCAAAAATGACCTCAGAGGTCAAACCTGGACTGTATTTGCATGTGCAAAGTAAAAGTCTTTGATCGTTCAAGGAATTCATAGTGGCCTCGATATAGTTGAGAGAAAGACCGTTATCTGGCCACCATATTTACCTGAAATAACGTTTCTGTTTCGGTCGGCCTCTTTATCAAATCCGACTGTACTCGGGCGCGTTTCGCTTTCTGATTCGTCGTTGAGTTCGTTTGCATTCCGTGTGTTACTCGTATCGGTACTGTTTGGGTTCCACGCCGAATAGAATACATTGTACCATCTTCTCCTTGGCGTGCATATTCTCTATTCATTCAACAGAGAGGATTACGTTGGAATTTCGATGTGAGACCGGAATAAAAACACGTTCATGAGCCTTGCTCAAACGTCTCCCGAAAGATGATGTTTAGCTTTAAAAGTCATTTAGTGGTATATTGTGCGGCGCAGTCAGTGATTATGCTCGCATGTTGCATCTGCCGCTCAATCTGCTAATCCTAATACGAATACGAAACAATAAGTTTGAAGTTATACTCGACAGACAGAAAATGAACGCAACCAGTGGTATAAGGTTTGTGGCTGGTGAACGAGATGAACATACAAGTGATCGATCACGATCTGCATTGTGCAAGCACGGAAACGTACAATAGAAAACATTGTCACATCTGTCCATCGACTAGCATCTTCTCTATCTTTCGAAAGAGGTTATTTTTTTGGTAGTTCGCTGTGAGACCGGAATAAAGACATCTTCACAAGCCTTGCTCAAACGTCTCCCAAAGTTTGTTTAGCATTTGAGGTCATTCAGTGGTATATTATGTTGCGAAGTCAGTGATTATGCTCCCATGCAGCATCTGCCGCTCCGTCTGCTAATCGAAAATGGTTACGAAACAATGAGTTGAAAGTTATACTCGACAGTCAGGAAATGAACACAACCAGTGGTACCAGGTTTGTGGCTGGTGATTCAGATGAACATCCAAGTGATCGATCACGATCTGCATTATGCAAGCACGGGAAAGAGCGGTTCATTACAATGTAAACCGTTGGAGAAGCGGGTATCATTTCGTGGTTATTGACACGAGAACTAGTCAGACCAATTCACACGGAATTCATGCTTAGAAAAATGAAATTAGTGTATTTTATTTGAGTATTGACACGCCAGTATCAATCTGGTCGAGAGCAACCGTGCGATGTAAATTTACATTTGTCTTGATTGATTTGTACGAAATTCCGTTCCACAGGGAATCACCATCGAAACACAGGATCGCTTGTTTGGCAAGATTACATGAAACCAACACACTGGTGCAATCGTGTACCGAATTTCTTTTCACACAGTCACACAGCTTGAAATAGAATAGAATGGAACAGAAGCATGAAATTACAAATGGGAACGACTCAGTTATGAGTCATATAGCTGTCACCCTATGTCAACTCGTTTCTTCAAGTACGCCGATGAAAATAATTCACAAGAACAAAAATTTCCGAGCGGTTTCGTCTTCTGGTAAACAATCACAAATTTCTAGATTGCATTCATTCCACTGTGAGATCACGTTTTCTAGAAGACAGCATCACTGTTGAATCAACTCTTCTTACAAGTGTAAACCGTGTGAAATATCTCGCATTCGATCTTTACATACAGGCATTGCTGTCTAGAAAGTTCATCGATTGCCATTTCAAATTCCTGAAATCCAACGGTTCATTGCTTCGCAGTCTGCTATTTCTTCCTTCGTACATCAGTGTATGTTTCCAATGTTTCCACATTGTTCTGTCGTATTTATTTCTCGTTTGTTGAAAAGAGACTACATCACTGTTGGTAGAGGTCTGTACAGAATCGGTCTTTTTTCTGGGTGTAGGCGATAAGCATATAAAATTGTCCATTTCAGTTGTCGGAAATATCAAAGCGGACTGTTCAAGGATGAAGTATTATCTGAACCGTTAACACTTTTTAACGTACGAAGACTTTTTTGATATGTTCAGGTAAAACATGCTCAATCCAGTGAATTAATAAATTCCTAGAAAAAAAATCCAAAGGAGGATTTTTTGATTCAGGAACTGGCAAAGAACGCGGCGTGAATACTGTATCAGCAATTTTTCTCGTGTCCCATGATTGAAAATTCCCATGAGTCTGTTGTTTTGGTTCATGGTTATATTTGAACAATATTTTCCTGCAACTAATGAATATCCATCTAATACGGCTAATACGGTTGAGTGAGAACACTCGATTAGGACATCAGAACAGTCGGTATCAAAAAAATTAGTTGTCACATGCCCACTTGTGATAAAATATTACACGCTTTAGAGATTTTGCACACTGGATGATAGAAAATCAGAAAGATAGTCTGTAATCTTGATCACAGCAATTGACAAATTCGTGTCGATACCGTAGCGGTGTTATCAGTTTTACGACAGATATTGTGGTAATAGCTATCAGTGGCTTGGGGTTAGTGATTTCGTCACATTATTTTTATGGGTAACCAGGATACACTCAGAGATCCAAAATGTTGCTTCTGAGCACACATTGTGGTGTTGTTTTGTGCGGATCGAGACTCAGTCGACGGTTGCCGAGATCTGGTCTTTGGCATTTCTTGCTGCTCTCACTTTGACAGTTTATTTGGGAAAAGGGAATCCATTAGTATTCATCCAATGATCCGATTCTATCGAATAGATGGTAAATGTCATTTGACCGCTTTTCACTGGTATCTTGTTTAACCAACTCGGATGATACGCCTTTGTTCGTCGAGATGGTCTTTCTGTGGTTCTGCCTACGTCACCTGCCCCGCACTAAGAGCTGAAAGGCACGGATACTCTGCCTTTTATTTGTAAAATGAGAAATAGTCGAGAGCTGAAGAAAACATTCATTCCGGCAGCGTAATAACATCGTTCTGAGTTGGGATATTGAGGACAGGCGATTGAAATCCACTGTTTACCAAATCTGCTTCACTGCTACTTCTTAATCCAATTCATGGGTAGACAGATTTATTTTCGGCTGCTTGATGACAAAGTGTGCTATGGTAATTCGTCGTAACATCATTGACGAAGCAATCGCGTTGTGTATTCGGAATTAGAAATTATTTCATCCTTCTACTTATTCTTTACAGAACATATCTTTATTACATTATTGGTCAACCACTGTATAAAGTACCTTTTCTGTCTCAACCATACGAATCTGTGTTAGTGTATGCATGGACTTGACAAAATGTCCTTATTACTAAGTGATCGTCCTTGTGGGCCATCAGACTAATGTGACTGAAATGCGTCCGAGAAAAGCAAACAATATGTGGATTCTATTTTCAATGTGATTTTATACCTTTATAGGCCTAATTGAATTCACTTAATAAATTGAAAGAATCCATCCAAGTACCAAATCTAAAATCATCTTTATGCTCTTCCTAAAATGTATTGGGAGGGGTTATGTTTAAGACCAGTTCTAGACATGAGCACCTTGTTACATCATGTGATAGAAACGTATTGAAATGAAATTATCCAATGTAACAGATGGGAGATTCATTCCAATTTGCAGATGTGTCCAACAAGAGGGTCTACTCACTCAATGTATCTTCTCTACCTGCGAGTGTCTTTCGAAGAAACAATCAAAAATTTAAGGATATTAGATAGTAAATGAACCTCAAGTACCCTTCATATACACGGAGCCTGAAAGCATTTAAAAAGAAGTTTAAATCCTATTCTTCTTGGGACCTAAATTAGGAGATATCTGTATTATATCTGAATAACTCAGGCAGCTGCAAATGTAGGGGGGTATTTTATACTAGGCTCAACATCAACATGAGCAACATTACCGTAAGTGATTTGGTCGGGTCAACTTTGTGACCTCATTCAATTAGGTATTGCGCAATTGAAGAAACCGAATATTTGACGTCATTCTCTGTGTCCGCATTGCGCGATGTCATCGATTTTGCCAACCATTCGGGTATGTTCTCCGACGCTGGTTGAGCCAAGCAGCTATCCGTGCTGCCTGTGGATGCGTCTCCGTAGCTGTAAGTGAACTGGTAGAAAACATGTGAGACACTGGGATCGGCAAGACTGTCTGAATGACTTTTGAATCCTGATCTGTTGGTTATCGGTAACTGAAGTAGTTGCACCACAGTCTACGAGTGTCTTATGTTTGACCTAAGGTATACATATATTTTTCAATGAGGAAGTAGTCACCTCCGAATAATAAAACGATAGAAACTTGCTTCTTGTTGATTGTATTTGATGTGTATGGTCGGTTAACACTTACAACGCTTTCTGCCTAATTGCACGTGTTCATCAGTCTTTTCGACTATACATGGACCATGCATCCGTCACTTTGGTGTTTTGCATGAAAATGACGCGACAACCCGATTATCGTTTCCCGCGACTTTTGAGATGGAGAACACGGTCATTAGGGAGGGAATAATTTACGTGCATTGCTAGATCGTGATTGTAGCGTATACGTGCAACGGTCATATGACTACCGTGCTTGATAACGAGCCAGTTTGTGATATGCAAAATGAAGGCTTCAAAGAAACTCGTAACTTTTCAACTGCTGGTGATCCCGTCGAATAAGAACCCTGTTTCCCAATTGGTTTGAGTTGTTTATTATGTTTTTGGATAAGATTCCATGTAAGTTCAGAATTTGAAGATGTCTTGATATCATTTGTTTCTCTTTCAAGATGTTGTTATCCAATGTAGTGTCCCATTTGAAAGATTTTATGTCTGACGGTATGTCTTCCATCTTTCATGTGTGCATATCTTCTTCATGATTGCACTGCCTGATTCCTTATCTGGTTGGAGGAGCACCATTTGTTCTATTCTACCTAATCCCTCTGTTACTCACGAAGAAGAACTAGTCAATAGCATATCCCGTTTAGATGTTATAATATTCAGATGTTCGGTAAAATGTTGCCACGCACTTAATATCTCAAAAAAAATCAGGAAGGTCGCCTTTTCCACTTCTCCAGTTTTGCACCGAAGACCTACAATCATGGTTTGGTTCGAATCCGATTCATCTTCAAGCCCTTTACCTAATCATTGCATCTAGATGTTCTGCTTTTCGTCAATTTTGATGCACGTTTCTACCAGCTTATGTTTTACTGCACAAAGGAATGTGTTGAGAGAAGCAATTATAAATCACTAAGTAAAAGTGCGTGTGGGTGCCCTGGGTCTCGACACCCGGAGACTTACCATCTATCTTTAATGATACGTCCACCCTCCAACATGTATGTCAATATTTCCTCGCCGTTCAGTGGTTGATGTGAACTGACGGCCGACAATATCAGTCTAGCCACCACATATCTTGCATCTGTTGGCTGAATGTGTCAATCAGTTTCACAGTGTAACTTACCCTGTTGAAGATTTTCACGATCAATAGCAGACAACGCAGTTTTCATTGCACATTCTGCGGCCTTAAAGTAAGATACACCATCATCACCATCACCTTAATTCTACTGCGTCTGGTTTTAAACCGTATCATTGCCATGAGAAATGTATTCGCAGTCATACTATATTCGATTCCAAGTGTATTGCTCGACACCCATATCTGTTGTGCTCACTTCAATCTACCTTGATACCAAACGGTCCGAAATATTTGACACCGCATTCCTCAAAGAGGTAGCTCCCACCTTTCCATAGGCAATCAGACAAGAGTGTTAATACTTCAGCTATGGGTTGGGCATATTCAGCACTCACTGAGGACGCGTCTGGCGGTTGGCATGGCGATTAAAATTCAGAAGTCTTTCCTGATGCGAGTTCAAACATGACTCGCGCCTAAATATCCTGGAATCCGGTGGTGGTGTTGCTTCAAATATTCCGTGAATTGTGGGCGGGCTGGTAGAACCATCAACCTACTATTTGGTAAACTGCAATGCAGAGTAGCTCTGCAACCAAGAAATCGCTTACAGTCGAGCAGACTTGGTTCTTACATGTTCACGTTGAGAATATTACCGCATCTGGCGTGATTTGTTTCCACTCATGTAAATTCTTCTCCGAAATGGTACGTCTGAATAAACTCGACTACAGTTCCCGTGGCTTCTGGCACTTCGAACACACACAACGGTCCCAGCCGGACAGTAATTGTTTGGAACATCGTAAATCGAGCAATCTCAGGCTTCATAAAACCACCAAACAGGTAAAAAATATTCGAGATTTCCCTGTTGCATACTGTAATTAGACTGATTGCTCTTCCCGAAGAACATACATTTTGACAGTCTTTGTTCCTTCATTGACCTACTCTAGATTCTTGTGACAAATATAACAAATATTCCTACGAGAAGGCAATGGAATGGGCACTGAAAACGATAATGGATCATAAAATTTGGAGAAAAATCATAGTAAATCCCTAGTCGTGATTGGAAATCCGGGTAAATGAATTGAAACCAGAAAACAGTCATCTTGAATATCCCACTGGAAACCTAATGCTCTGTGGTCCACAATGATCTGCTGATCTACTTTAAAGCACAAACTCGATTTTTCACCGTTCATCAATTCTACTCGTAGTCTAGGTCTTTACGACACCCATTCTGTTAAGTGATTCTAGGAACACGCCCTTTCTTGAGCATCTTCTTGTGGAATTATAGATGTCATTTATCCTTTTCAATCATGACCGCGAATAACATGACTGTACTTTGAGAGTAATTTCAAATTCCAGTCCAGGCATATCTTGAGAAACGACAAACAATGGTCTACAATTAGGTGATTAAAGGGAAGCTCATTTCTATCAAGAAGCCACGGTAAACCATCGATACACTTATTCCTTTCTTTACTTTACTTACTACCAACTATCTCCTACTAGGAGACGAGGCGGCTTCATGAATATATCACATATCATAGCCGATCGATCTGAAGCAGTGTAGAGTTTAAATAGGTGAATGATGGAACGCACTCTACCGGCTGGTCATTGATGGACAGCTTTTGAGCTGATGGCCATAAGTAAGATGATTTGCCTTCAGTTTTCGTGGTGTTTGATTCTAGCCAGATAGATTTTGGGAATAAATTGCTCCGGTCGAATACTAGTTAAAGCTTGGGATTCTGAGATGTCTGAGGGAGTAAGCCATTGTATGTTGATAGATTGTCGTATCCTTTAGGGCGTCAGTTACCATCAGTTACCCATCTCCCACTTGTGGACCCAAAAATCTGAAGCACGCATGACCAGCCACACCCCGGCGAACCGCTCAACAGGAGGGCTAAATCAGATAAGGGTAACTAAGGCCAAAATTCTCACAGATACGATGTTTGGCATACGGGGACAGATACTCCCAAATAGGCGGACAAGATCTACCGACCCACTGGCTGCACAGGAAAGTTATCCAATCTAACAAACCCGGTATTCCGGAATTGGCAAACTAGCCGCACAACACGCCACAGGCTCTGCAGCACAGTTGGTTGCATTTGGATGTGCAAAGCATGAAAGGAGATCGTCTGGATAAAGGCTGGATTAGTTACCGTTATCTCAATTTCCACTGCTGACTGGGCAATCGAGTGATACAACAGTCCTGAACACTGCTTGAGACACCAACCCGCACAGTTCTCCAGAGAACCTCTATGACTAATTCTGGAAATATGCGATCTGATCATGCCAAGGATTGTCCGGCAAGTGACGCTCCTCGTGCTCCAGTAATCGAGGTGACAAGACAACAAGCTGGAAAAGTGAACTTTAGGAAACAGGCTTGTGCAGCCTGTTGGAATGAAAGGACACTATTATACGTTGGCAGCCTCAGAATGACGACACTGTTGAACTTAAACTGAAACATCTACATGGGTTGTTTCTCAGAAGTCCGCATAGTAAACTGTGGCACTCGGTACATAAATATTTCAGGACACGAGACAGCTTGCTAGCTTTATCGCAGCCACAAGGTAGAACACTTTGGGAGCCACGATGTTACATTCGATACTAGCAATAAATCCAAAAGCACCGTGATCGCTTGGAAACCGATTTCCGTAAAACTTCGTTTTGCACGTTTCGAGGGCTTCCACAGAACCTCGACAGTGATTGCGATGATGAATTGAACGCCAATTTCCATGAGATAATGAATTGGGTCAAGAAATGTGACATTCCGGACATCGCTTGGAACTGGATTGCTCTCACAGGTCCCTCGGATGAGTCAATGCGAGACGTCCTAGAGAACGACGTTTACCAGATAGGATCTCCGAGAAGTCATGTAGGCTGTCAGCCAAAGAAAACGAAGCCCATTTATCAGGAAACGGCGAACACTAAACAGTGCAACGGGGAGCTTCGCTCTTCTGATTGAAAGCGGTAATGGATCAAAAATTCTGAAACTGTTGTGACTTCAGTAGGGATTAGTGACCTTAACAAGCTATTCCGCCTCATTTGCAACGCATCGGATAGGCGCCGCAAGGAGGAGTCGTTCCTGTGCAGCGCAGCCGGCCATCGTATACATGAGCACATAAGAAAAATAGAGTGATGAGTAGAGCAGGTCGATTGGTGGCTCAGTCGACCATCATACCACACGATGGACCCACAAACTCCAGTTATCGCAGAGCAGTACAATGTCGGCTGTGATCCGCCGAATACTAATGAGATTTCACAATCGACTGTCAGCTGAATAACGAGAAAGCCGCTTGCGGACAGCATTTACACTATCGCCCTGCTCGGTACCGGACATGACCTATTTGGAACTTGTGTGGCTCTCCTCTCAAAACTCAAGGTCTGTTTGCCGGTTATCCCCGATTGTTGAGTGGGCTTTTGTGACCATGGGATATTTACCTCTTCCACCACAATCAAGCGCAAGCATGAACTATATCCAAAATCGCATAACCAGAAGACTACAAGGCCGTAGGACCGTTTTCTGTTTTATCAGAATACCGTTAATACCAAACAGACAATAAAACGCGATTTTTCTTGCCTGATAATAGAAAATGTCAGAACGTGTCTGCTGCTGCCATTTCCAGTAGCTAAAGTTGAAGTGCAAACCTCTATGATGTCAAAAGTCAGTTCTTCGTGAAAAGCAGTCAGTATATTGATAGAGTGTGTAACAAAGAAATCTCGATATTGGTAAATATTCGATGGTTTATGAAGTCACTTGCACCAGTCACATTGCTCGATTTACAGTGCACCAATCAAAAGTCACTCTGTGACCAATCCGGGAGCACCATGAATGAGGCAAATCAAAAACATCCAACACACAAGAGTGTACTAGTTTCTACGGAATAAAGTCTACATAATCAGTACAAACATTCCACACACACGATTCCGCGCATCACGAAATATCTACAGCTGGTGGATATGGTAATATTTTAGACGAAACTAATTTCGTCCAGCATGAAATTCCACACTGATCTAACCTGGTTGAGAAGCTTATGACCCGATAGTCAATGTCCAAATTTTAGTTTGTTTCTTCCCGTTTGTTTCATTGTCACCACTACTTATTACTGATTCCCGTTGCCCCCGATGAATTTTTTACCCAGAATACCCCGAGAAAGCCGGCCTCAGTATACCTATTTCCAAACATCAAGCTCGCAACATTTTACAAAACAGCATTTCGTTCAATTTCCAGCCTCTTGGTTTGAGGCCTTTTATGATGATCGCTTGACCACCACCCGTCACCAGTTCCTTTTCATTTACAGTTTTCGCGTTTGAACTTATCGCATTTCGTGTAAATATCCAGTGCGCATCTACAATGTATAATTTAACACTTCTTCTGGTGTACTAAATGAAATGCACCGAGGAACTTCAGAAATCCTCCCTTTTATCTTCGGAAAAATCTTCCCCCTATTCATCTTACTTTAGCAAAACTCAATTTTGCTCCTTTTCGGCTGATGGTTCAGTTTGCTGGCCCACTGGAATCCTCGATGAAATACAATTAAATACATGTTCTTTCTGTTCAGATAACCATTACCAGGCATTGTATGTGGTGGCTTTGTTTGTTATCTCGTAGCCCCAATCTCAAAAAGGAAACACGGGAGGAGGAAAATAATGTGAAATAGGTACGTGGAGAACCACATTTTTGGAATAAGGTCGATGCAGAAAGTGCGTGGATGCAAGAGCACAAAGACTCAATTTCTGCAACAACAGGATCCTACAATTGCATTATTCGAACTCCAGTATGACTTCTAACAGCCTGCTCACTGCACTGCTCCTCCTCAAGGAAAGAAACACAGTGTCAGTGTTATTTACTCCTTCACCACACACGCACTGATATTTTTCGGTCCTCATTGTGAAGGTAATTTTACAAGACCACTGTCGATCATAATTGTTGTGTCTGGTTAGGGTCTCGCACTCTACGCGGACGACCGATCAATATTCCTCTCACGAATGGACAAACTCCCAATTCGCCGCGATATTTAACCATGCTTTAGCGCCAGCAGTATTGACCTATCGATTCTGCTGTGTACTGATTGGTCTGCATCGGCTGCGCGTGACGGCACAAGTAGTTTAATTCTTTATGCCAACTCTTTTGCTTGTTTGCCGCTTAGGCGCCGGCTACGGCCGGGTTTTGTGTTTACAATCGCATAAATAAGTGCAACGCCACCATTACGTGTTCTGCTACCGGTTGTGGACACAACAATAATGTATCGAAATCACTGAAATACAAGGCCACCCATTCCACTTGGTCCCGTTAGCAACTTGTCCGTATCAAGTAGAATAAGCCTATGTCCACCATATCTCATTACTCTTGCTAATGTGCTAGGTTATTTATCTCGACCCCACTGTTATCTACTTGCTTACTCTTTGAATCCAAAATAGGCCCACTGCAGCGTCGCAAAAACTCACAGAGGAGCGTTTAGTTAAAAAAGCTGCAGAGAACGTGTGCTTTTTAATGTACTTCGCATATCACCATGAGAAAAAACAACTCACTGAATTGTGTGTATTTGAGTTCTACATGAAGTAGTATCATGTGAAGCAGGCGTCTTTGGTTCAATGAAATAATCTGCATTGAGTTTGTACGGTGTCGAGTCATGAACCACGTAATATGCTTTACCGGTGATTCTTATCAAGATTATCTTCAGTAGTCTTCAGTATTCAACAGAACGTTTTACGCCTTACGAATCACTTTCAAACTGCGAACATTCACCGTTGGTTTTTTGTTTGCTTGTACCTCAATTTAGCATCCAGTTGATTGCCAAGTTATCTCGAAACTACACACCCATATTGGTTTGTATTTCATTCTAGAAAATTGACGTTCGAAAAAACGCTTTGTTCTAGCTTTGTTGAAACTCATATAATGTGGAAAATCACCATTTTTTTAACAGTTCTGTAGCCAATTCCCCTGTATTAATGCATATGTAGTTATTTTCGCCAAGAACAGTCTCGTTTATTCATTCTTAACAGCATTCAGCTCACTGATTTTATCTGTGATGAACCAGCTTGTAATCTTTTCAATCAAAAAATCCACTTTTGGCCATCTTCCGCATAGCGGTAATCACTGTGTAGTTGAGTTCTACAGGATGCAGTATCATGTGAAGCACGCGGCTTTGGTTCACCATGAAAAGCCAAATGAGTCGCTCATGTTTTTGAACCTATTCATGGGGAAATACTATCATTGGTCAAATTCAAATGAAACCTAATCTTTTTTCTGTCATGATATTTCATCCCTCACTTTTCAGATTTCCATTGATAGGGTGTATTTTACCGTTCTCTTCACGAAAACGTAATAGGTGGATGATAATATTCAGTACACTGTTGTCGCATGAGACCAACAAGGTTGCCCATTGTATTTGATTCGAAGTTCATTGGGGAAAGTTATATTATTCATTGTATCATTGGGTTTCAAACTTTGCGGGTCCAGATGAAAAAGTGTATCATATTGATTTTTCAATGACTAACTTATCCAATCGACTGACAGACGCAATTTCTGCCACAAATTCTCATCAATTATGAGGAGTTCAATTAAAATTAAAATGCATCTCTTTTCTGAACTATCACACTAACTGTAGAGAGAAGACTATTCTGCTTTCAGATTATATCGATTTATTGGTACGAAAACTACAGATTTTATACGATAAATGAGGATCATAACCAAATCTTGGCCCGCACAATAGAAGGTTCAGCTGTTATTGTCCGTCAGCCCTTCTAAGTGGCAACAAACCCTATTGGTTCTTTCGGCTCAGGTGACGTTGGGCTTTTGATTGGTTCTCTGGTTGGCTTCGTTCGCTCCGAACTTGTCCTCGTTTCAGGATAGGCGAAAACGTGCCGGCAGTTCCAAAAACCTTCGCGCTGTCTGCTAAAGAAACCAAGCCATCTGTTGACAATGACTCAGGTTCGAAAAAAATGTCACATAGAAAATCGATTTTTCTTTGTGATGAAGATAATATCACTATTCCGATATGTCTTTTCGTCACGACGAGGATACACCTTGTACCGTGTGCCCATAATCCAATGAGCTAATCAGAATGGACTCAATTACCCGGAGATGTAATCGTTACTGACAGGTCAATGGATAGAGGCCGGACGAAGTCCTATCTCAAAACCAGTTGATGAGAAATATTGGGTTCTTACCATTGTCCTCAGGGAGAAGACACTCCAGTAAATGAACAAGGAGAGAAACAGTTCACAAATCTAAAAAGCTCCACTACATGGACGTAGGAGTAGCGTTCCCTTGGATTTAGGTCGACGGCGGTAGAGATCATCGCACATCATTGAACAGCTATCACCAAACTAATTTTGGCATCCTTTGACCCAAAAAATGCTATCCCTACCACGTTTCGCTTTCTCTATTGGATGCATGGGGCTGAGGACTGAATCCAAAAAGTAGATCGTTAACAAAGCACCATCGAAGACAAGGCAGAATACTTGCAACCAACAGACCTCACCCGACAGACCAGGAGAAGTTCCTTCACGGTTGCATCTGTTATTTTCCCGTGTTTGGTTACCGCTCAACTATGTTCTGGGTCAGAGTTCCCAATGAAAAGTCCGTTCTGTCTTGTGGGCAGTCGCCAAGTCTGACATGCGCCATCGTTCCTTCGGGAAACGCAATACTTATTTACCTGCTCTTTAACTTTCTCATCTCAATTCTGAATATGTAAAAGAGACCACAATGAGTTGCGACCGTGAACCTCCAACTCTCGGTAACGGTAACGAGTAAGACACAAGAAGAAGGAGAATCGATTCTCCATTCTAAGCATTCGTCTCATTCAGCTGCTTTCCGCATCCGCACACATTGCCATTGCCCTACCTGGAATTCTTCTAAACGTTTAAAATGGATGTTCATTGTGTCCTCGAAACATGCATACAAAACCCAACTTCAGAGTTAACACTTTGCTTCCGAGCTACAAACTGGGGTTCCCGTTTCACTCTTCGCATGACGGGTCAGTTGGTGTCTAGTGCTTGTGGTCAGGCTGGCTTTGGCATCGTTCTCGGCATGAAAACTGAGCGTGCACTGCTCGACTGGATTCCAATGAGCAGTCGTCCGTTTGCGATTCGGGTGAATGGTTCTATACACGTAAACAGCATCAGACTGAGGCGTTCATGCCTGTTTGTTGTTTCTGTGTATGCTCCAAAAGACTGTTACTAGCCTGAGGCTAAAGACGAATACTATCATGTTTTGTATCAATTGCTCCGTAGCGTGCGGTCAACAGACATCATGGTTTTTGTTGGTTAAATAATTGTTCAAGTTGAAAGTCTACAGGAGACGGAGAGAAATAAGGGAAACTGTTTTGGCATTTCAACCGACCGAACCGATAAAAGTGACGGGCTCATAAACTATGTCCCTACTATGGACTGTTCCTTTACAGTACAAATTTCTGGCACAATAAGTGCCACCGTCTAACTTGGCATCCTGCCGCATCTTCACATATTTGCACTGAAATCGTACATATTGTTCTTGGTTACCGCTAACGCGGATCAACTCAAAACTGCTGATCATTTTTGTCCACGTCTGTTGACAATGACCACATGTTGTTGTCCGCGTGAATCTATGCCTACCTCTCGTCGGTGGCCGAAATTACACCAAAGACATTAATCCTCGGTGGCCGGTACTGGACGATGACCATCAATTTGCCTCCAAGCAGAAATATTGTAAAATTCTAGATTGACCCTTTATGTTTCCTTTCAATGTATTCTCTCGGTTATAATACAAAACTGTACCGTGCATGATACCACTCAGACGAAATATTGAGCTAAGTTCCATGCGTTCCTGAATTTCTCACTTCTCAGTAGTTCTGTGCGGGGTTCAGCCTATCCAACCAGTTTCATATCACATTTGGCGTCACTCAATAGATTCAAACAATGATTGCTTCTTGAATGGAACCTCTTGATGTAAGTTCTACATCCAAACCGGTTGCCGAAGGACCACATCTTTTGCCTGTGGTTGGTTTGGTCACAATGATAGTGCTTGCAGAATTAGCCCAGCATATCGACAGAAGATCTCACCAGCATCATCACACACCTCCCTTCTTGCTACCAGGTTTTCGACATTTGCATTAGCCCTCTTGTCAGAGAAGGTTCCACATATTACCAGAAATTGCATACTCCAGAAGGTAGTCAACACACTTTTATTGTTGACACTGAGCGAGTAGAATCCATCATTTCACCTCAGGCTATAAATTGCGTTTATCCCATAGATAAGAACAATCCTACCAGTGTGACTATTCCAGGTATTACTGGGTACAAGCTCCTACATGTCGGTCCATGTATGGTTCTAAATCAGCTACGTGACTCTGACCCTATTAAATGTAAGTTTTTGGTTTCTGATTCAGGGCTTCCACATATTGGTTTTAAAGTTGTTCGTGAATTGCACATTGATGTCACTCTCCTTACCTCTTCAACCGATTCATTGAATATATAACAGCTTCTTGTGATGCTAAACTATAGGATAAGTGGTTTAAAGGTTTGGTTGAAAATATCCATACACGTCCGCAATCTAATGGGCTTGCACAGGACTTTGTATGCAATTCGTTTTGTGAATCCCCTTTACCTTTTTCGAACCTGGTCTTGCCATTGACAACCCATTCGATGTCACAACTGTTTGCCGAGTTATGGACGCCCAGTTTTCAGTTACGTACTGAACAAACATCCAGTGGGTTCTATTTGAGACTGTGACGGCTGACCAAGATCCAACAACCACGTACCCACAGAAGCGATGGACATCTGCATTCTCAGTTGCGCCGTTAGATGCTCGCAGAACGATTCCTCCGGATTCCAGATATGATGGAAGACAGAGGTGCCTTAAACGCCAATTGATTCGGAGCCTGAGAAACGGCCGTGAATAGTAGTGGATTGTGGAGGTGGAAAAAGCTGCAGCGATTGGCAGCAGATCCAACTTTAACCGTATAACCTGAAACACCGGCACTCGCAAGTCAGGCGTTATTGAACTGATCTAAGAGACGAACGGCAAACTGGTACGAACTCAGGAGCGTCGACTAGAATGTTGGGAAGGGCATTCCAAGAAGCAGTTCACTTGGCCAATATCCGCGAAAGCCGCGTTGAAAAGCGTTTAGGCTGAAAATCTGGTTGTAGATAATGGACCTCCGTCAGAAACGCAGGTTATTCGTGAACTGAGCCACATCGATGACATGAGACTTAATGACCGGAACAGTTGTCCCAGTAGATGCTCAGGGATGGTGGATCGAAATTGCATTTGAAGATGAAAAGTATCCTCCATTTCAAGGGGCACAGAAAACAAATTAAAAAAAAATAAACAAAACCAGTCCATATGTAACGGAATGCGAGGAAAAATAAAAATAGCGATGCAGGTTAGAAAAAGGGGATAAGATGCCCTGATCCTGTGGTGAACACCTCATATGATGGCAGGCATTCGCTCGGCGTTAACCAGGATCGGAACCATGTCTCCATTTGGGGCTGTCATAGAGGTCGACATCTGAACAAGTTTAACATGGTGATTCGGATCAGCTCGGACGAGAGTGGGAAGGCGCAGTGGTAGGACTCACGCCTTCGAGATGGAAGGGCTCGCGTTCAAACCGTGAGTGTGTTGGAGGATATGCGTCACTGATGAGCTCGAACAACAGCGAAACTCGAGTCTGGTGCTTCCGAGTTCAGGTTGGTTGGATGACCTGAGATTTGCGCGCGAAAAATGAAGTCCAATTGGACACTCAACCATTAAAAATAATTGATCATTGCCAAACTACGCGTAAGAAATTGCGTGATAAATTCAAGAACATATATGATATACCGCGAAGCAGGTTTGGAGAACGTGTATCCGATGCCCTGTTCTTTTGGAGAAGACCTGATATGGTGGGAGGCATTCGCTTGGAGTTGACAAGGTCTGGAACCGTGTCTCCATTTGAAGCTGTCGAGCATCTCAAGTTGTCAAAGTGGTCGACATGTGAACAAGCTTAACTTGGTGATTCGGCTCAGCTCGGACTGGAGTGGGAAGGCGCAGTGGTAACAAACACGCCTTCGAGATGGAAGGGCTCGAGTTCAAACCGTGAGTGTGTTGGAGGATATGCGTCACTGATGAGCTCGAACAACAGCGAAACTCGAGTCTGGTGATTCCGAGTTCAGGTTGGTTGGATGACCTGAGATTTTCGCGTGAAACATGAAGTCCAAAAACACAGTCAACCAAATGATAAAAAAATAAACTATCCCAAACTACGCGCTAATAATTGCAAGATAGATTTTTATGTGTGTATCGAAATAACGCGAAGTAGGGTTGGAAACGTGTATCCGATGCCCTGTTCTTTTGGAGAAGACTTGATATGATGGGAGGCATTCGCTCGGAGTTAACTAGGTCTGGAAGCGTGTCTCCATTTGAAGCCGTCGAGCATTTCTGGTTGTCAAAGTGGTCGACATCTGAACAAGCTTAATTTGGTGATCCGGATCAGCTCGGACGGGAGTGGGAAGGCGCAGTGGTAACAAACACGCCTTCGAGATGGAAGGGCTCGAGTTCAAACCGTGAGTGTGTTGGAGGATATGCGTCACTGATGAGCTCGAACAACAGCGAAACTCGAGTCTGGTGATTCCGAGTTCAGGTTGGTTGGATGACCTGAGATTTTCGCGTAAAACATGAAGTCCAAAAACACAGTCAACCAAATGATAAAAAAATAAACAATCCCAAACTACGCGCTAATGATTGCAAGATAGATATATATATGTGTCTATCGAAATACCGCGAAGCAGGTTTGGAGAACGTGTATCCGATGCACTGTTCTTTTGGAGAAGACCTGATATGGTGGGAGGCATTCGCTTGGAGTTGACAAGGTCTGGAACCGTGTCTCCATTTGAAGCTGTCGAGCATTTCTGGTTGTCAAAGTGGTCGACATCTGAACAAGCGTAACGTGTTGATTCGGCTCAGCTCGGACGAGAGTGGGAAGGCGCAGTGGTAACAAACACGCCTTCGAGATGGAAGGGCTCGAGTTCAAACCGTGATTGTGTTGGAGGATATGCGTCACTGATGAGCTCGAACAACAGCGAAACTCGAGTCTGGTGATTCCGAGTTCAGGTTGGTTGGATGACCTGAGATTTTCGCGTGAAACATGAAGTCCAAAAACACAGTCAACCAAATGATAAAAAAATAAACAATCCCAAACTACGCGCTAATGATTGCAAGATAGATATATATATGTGTCTATCGAAATAATGCGAAGTAGGGTTGGAAACGTGTATCCGATGCCCCGTTCTTTTGGAGAAGACCTGATATGGTGGGAGTCATTCGCTTGGAGTTGAGTAGGTCATGAAAAGTGTCTCCATTTGAAGCTGTCGAGCATTTCTGGTTGTCAAAGTGGTCGACATCTGAAGAAGCTTAATTTGGTGATCCGGATCAGCTCGGACGGGAGTGGGAAGGCGCAGTGGTAACAAACACGCCTTCGAGATGGAAGGGCTCGAGTTCAAACCGTGAGTGTGTTGGAGGATATGCGTCACTGATGAGCTCGAACAACAGCGAAACTCGAGTCTGGTGATTCCGAGTTCAGGTTGGTTGGATGACCTGAGATTTTCGCGTAAAACATGAAGTCCAAAAACACAGTCAACCAAATGATAAAAAAATAAACAATCCCAAACTACGCGCTAATGATTGCAAGATAGATATATATATGTGTCTATCGAAATACCGCGAAGCAGGTTTGGAGAACGTGTATCCGATGCCCTGTTCTTTTGGAGAAGACCTGATATGGTGGGAGGCATTCGCTTGGAGTTGACAAGGTCTGGAACCGTGTCTCCATTTGAAGCCGTCGAGCATTTCTGGTTGTCAAAGTGGTCGACATCTGAACAAGCTTAATTTGGTGATCCGGATCAGCTCGGACTGGAGTGGGAAGGCGCAGTGGTAACAAACACGCCTTCGAGATGGAAGGGCTCGAGTTCAAACCGTGAGTGTGTTGGAGGATATGCGTCACTGATGAGCTCGAACAACAGCGAAACTCGAGTCTGGTGATTCCGAGTTCAGGTTGGTTGGATGACCTGAGATTTTCGCGTAAAACATGAAGTCCAAAAACACAGTCAACCAAATGATAAAAAAATAAACTATCCCAAACTACGCGCTAATGATTGCAAGATAGATATTTATGTATGTATCGAAATACCGCGAAGCAGGTTTGGAGAACGTGTATCCGATGCCCTGTTCTTTTGGAGAAGACCTGATATGGTGGGAGGCATTCGCTTGGAGTTGACAAGGTCTGGAACCGTGTCTCCATTTGAAGCCGTCGAGCATTTCTGGTTGTCAAAGTGGTCGACATCTGAACAAGCTTAATTTGGTGATCCGGATCAGCTCGGACGGGAGTGGGAAGGCGCAGTGGTAACAAACACGCCTTCGAGATGGAAGGGCTCGAGTTCAAACCGTGATTGTGTTGGAGGATATGCGTCACTGATGAGCTCGAACAACAGCGAAACTCGAGTCTGGTGATTCCGAGTTCAGGTTGGTTGGATGACCTGAGATTTTCGCGTGAAACATGAAGTCCAAAAACACAGTCAACCAAATGATAAGAAATTAAACAATCCCAAACTGCGCGCTAATGATTGCAAGATAGATATATATATGTGTCTATCGAAATAATGCGAAGTAGGGTTGGAAACGTGTATCCGATGCCCTGTTCTTTTGGAGAAGACTTGATATGATGGGAGGCATTCGCTCGGAGTTAACTAGGTCTGGAAGCGTGTCTCCATTTGAAGCCGTCGAGCATTTCTGGTTGTCAAAGTGGTCGACATCTGAACAAGCTTAATTTGGTGATCCGGATCAGCTCGGACGGGAGTGGGAAGGCGCAGTGGTAACAAACACGCCTTCGAGATGGAAGGGCTCGAGTTCAAACCGTGAGTGTGTTGGAGGATATGCGTCACTGATGAGCTCGAACAACAGCGAAACTCGAGTCTGGTGATTCCGAGTTCAGGTTGGTTGGATGACCTGAGATTTTCGCGTAAAACATGAAGTCCAAAAACACAGTCAACCAAATGATAAAAAAATAAACAATCCCAAACTACGCGCTAATGATTGCAAGATAGATATATATATGTGTCTATCGAAATACCGCGAAGCAGGTTTGGAGAACGTGTATCCGATGCACTGTTCTTTTGGAGAAGACCTGATATGGTGGGAGGCATTCGCTTGGAGTTGACAAGGTCTGGAACCGTGTCTCCATTTGAAGCTGTCGAGCATTTCTGGTTGTCAAAGTGGTCGACATCTGAACAAGCGTAACGTGTTGATTCGGCTCAGCTCGGACGAGAGTGGGAAGGCGCAGTGGTAACAAACACGCCTTCGAGATGGAAGGGCTCGAGTTCAAACCGTGATTGTGTTGGAGGATATGCGTCACTGATGAGCTCGAACAACAGCGAAACTCGAGTCTGGTGATTCCGAGTTCAGGTTGGTTGGATGACCTGAGATTTTCGCGTGAAACATGAAGTCCAAAAACACAGTCAACCAAATGATAAAAAAATAAACAATCCCAAACTACGCGCTAATGATTGCAAGATAGATATATATATGTGTCTATCGAAATAATGCGAAGTAGGGTTGGAAACGTGTATCCGATGCCCCGTTCTTTTGGAGAAGACCTGATATGGTGGGAGTCATTCGCTTGGAGTTGAGTAGGTCATGAAAAGTGTCTCCATTTGAAGCTGTCGAGCATTTCTGGTTGTCAAAGTGGTCGACATCTGAAGAAGCTTAATTTGGTGATCCGGATCAGCTCGGACGGGAGTGGGAAGGCGCAGTGGTAACAAACACGCCTTCGAGATGGAAGGGCTCGAGTTCAAACCGTGAGTGTGTTGGAGGATATGCGTCACTGATGAGCTCGAACAACAGCGAAACTCGAGTCTGGTGATTCCGAGTTCAGGTTGGTTGGATGACCTGAGATTTTCGCGTAAAACATGAAGTCCAAAAACACAGTCAACCAAATGATAAAAAAATAAACTATCCCAAACTACGCGCTAATGATTGCAAGATAGATATTTATGTATGTATCGAAATACCGCGAAGCAGGTTTGGAGAACGTGTATCCGATGCCCTGTTCTTTTGGAGAAGACCTGATATGGTGGGAGGCATTCGCTTGGAGTTGACAAGGTCTGGAACCGTGTCTCCATTTGAAGCCGTCGAGCATTTCTGGTTGTCAAAGTGGTCGACATCTGAACAAGCTTAATTTGGTGATCCGGATCAGCTCGGACTGGAGTGGGAAGGCGCAGTGGTAACAAACACGCCTTCGAGATGGAAGGGCTCGAGTTCAAACCGTGAGTGTGTTGGAGGATATGCGTCACTGATGAGCTCGAACAACAGCGAAACTCGAGTCTGGTGATTCCGAGTTCAGGTTGGTTGGATGACCTGAGATTTTCGCGTAAAACATGAAGTCCAAAAACACAGTCAACCAAATGATAAAAAAATAAACTATCCCAAACTACGCGCTAATGATTGCAAGATAGATATTTATGTATGTATCGAAATACCGCGAAGCAGGTTTGGAGAACGTGTATCCGATGCCCTGTTCTTTTGGAGAAGACCTGATATGGTGGGAGGCATTCGCTTGGAGTTGACAAGGTCTGGAACCGTGTCTCCATTTGAAGCCGTCGAGCATTTCTGGTTGTCAAAGTGGTCGACATCTGAACAAGCTTAATTTGGTGATCCGGATCAGCTCGGACGGGAGTGGGAAGGCGCAGTGGTAACAAACACGCCTTCGAGATGGAAGGGCTCGAGTTCAAACCGTGATTGTGTTGGAGGATATGCGTCACTGATGAGCTCGAACAACAGCGAAACTCGAGTCTGGTGATTCCGAGTTCAGGTTGGTTGGATGACCTGAGATTTTCGCGTGAAACATGAAGTCCAAAAACACAGTCAACCAAATGATAAGAAATTAAACAATCCCAAACTGCGCGCTAATGATTGCAAGATAGATATATATATGTGTCTATCGAAATAATGCGAAGTAGGGTTGGAAACGTGTATCCGATGCCCCGTTCTTTTGGAGAAGACCTGATATGGTGGGAGTCATTCGCTTGGAGTTGAGTAGGTCATGAAAAGTGTCTCCATTTGAAGCTGTCGAGCATTTCTGGTTGTCAAAGTGGTCGACATGTGAACAAGCGTAATTTGTTGATTCGGATCAGCTCGGACTGGAGTGGGAAGGCGCAGTGGTAACAAACACGCCTTCGAGATGGAAGGGCTCGAGTTCAAACCGTGAGTGTGTTGGAGGATATGCGTCACTGATGAGCTCGAACAACAGCGAAACTCGAGTCTGGTGCTTCCGAGTTCAGGTTGGTTGGATGACCTGAGATTTTCGCGTGAAAGATGAAGTCCAAAATGACAGTAAACCAAATGATAAAAAATTAAAACAATCCCAAATTACGCGCTAATAATTGCAAGATAGATATATATGTGTCTATCGAAATAACGCGAAGTAGGGTTGGAAACGTGTATCCGATGCCCTGTGCTTTTGGAGAAGACCTGATATGGTGGGAGGCATTCGCTTGGAGTTGACTAGTTCTGGAGCCGTGTCTCCATTTGCAGCTGTCGGGCATCTAAATCCCGTAAGCTCAACTTCTTTTCGAATCTCTCCCTCCTTATAGTTCTAGGACAATCCTAGTGCCGTACATTTGGTGGACCCGACGAACTAACACGACCGTTTCCAATAGCTTGCTCTTCCGAGCACATATCCCATCTGAATGACGTATATATTCGTCGTATTATTTCCACCATATTATTCTTTGTCCCATCAGTTGTACTCGCCCCAATACTCCACTTACTTTGGTTAAATTATTTCGGAACTACATTTCAACCATCTTTCACCGGTAGCCGGACATTTTGGTCTTCTGCCAAAGCAGTCCATCGCGAATTTGCCCTTCGAATTTGCTTCACATCTGTAATTCCTCTGCCGATTTTGTTCGTGAACCACATGAGAACGTTGACAATTCGCTTCCTGGTTTGCCACTAAATCCATCTTACCAACATATTCTACTCCTTCGTTTCTTTCTCTTCCCTATGTCTCCCGTTTCCGCTCCCATATTAGCATTGGAAAGATACGCCAAATGCTGCATACCCTGGAATTATGAAAACCACCCGGTCAAAACGGAAGTATACTTACTGATATTCCCAGTAATTTCAACAGCTTCCGTTTCATCCGTACTAAATCACTCACTGGATTATTTGACAATTCGTGATTCAGAATAAACGTTGATTTGATGGTCGTTGACGTAATTTGATTGACTTTCGCATATGGATTTTTCAGATAAGGAAATTTGAACACAGTTGCTATCGGAAGGATTTCCTTTTTCAAATTAATTTACCCAAATATCCGATTAGACATGTTTAAGACGCCTGACTGGCAATCACCCACAAACAAGGACTCATTCATCACATTTTTAAATCCAATTGACAGCTTTACGGACACCGAGTATCCTCAAAATTTCAACGAATTCTAATTGCTATCGATATGTCCCGGTAATTTTCCAACCGTGGTTGATGGTTTCTCATTTTATGTTGACGGAACACGTTTGATATCAGTTTTAGTACAAAACTTTGAAGATAGTTCCTTATTCTGTACGACATTCGGTGGTAACCGACGAATTATCTTCGGAGGAATCAACTTTTGATCCGAAAAATGGACCTCCGGTTAGTCCAAGCTCCATTTGACTCCAATGGGATTACAGCTGTAACCCAACTGTACATTGTTTTTAATTCGTGAAGGAAATTCTTGAGACTTGTCTAAGCCCATTCAAACTACTTTCAGCACCGGGCTACTTTCATGGTTGTCAGTTGGCCAATTACCGAAAAATCGTCTTGGGATGTGAGCGTCGGCCTGATTACCTAGGCCGTATATTTGCATGCTGGCAAAATTCTCACCGGTAACATTTGTCCAGCAGAATGCATGCAACCAGTGTCACCGCTTTTGTGGTGCGTGAGTGTGTGAGCACGCGTATGCGGACCGATGAAATATTCTCTGAATTGCCAGCTTAACCAGTGTAACATGTGACTCCAGCGAGAGTGAGTAGCATTGGATGTGTGGAATGATGTACTAGTGAGACTGGTTGAAACACCTGTTGCGAAGGTCTGGCGATCAAAAAAACATAGAACAGATAGGCCTCGTGTGAGAGCTGGGTTGACTTAGTAGGCCCATTGTTGTGCGTGCGCACGTGGGCACAAGCTGGAAAAAGCAGGGCATATCAGGGATGGTGACTGGCGTACGCGTAAACCGCGCAGTGATGTGTAGACCCAGGTTGAGCAGCATGCACGTTGATGAAAGCACCACCACCAAACCACATACGCGTCAATCACTTTCAGACAAGTAATTATTGTGCTACGTTAAGGATAGGATGCCTCGGTCAAAGAAAATCATGTAACCAATTTCGCTGCTGCGTTTCCACTGTGCACGAGTGTGCGCGATTAGAGAAACGCCTAACCAGTCCCAGCTTTCAACCAAGGCCTGTCTACTCCGCGGTCCATTTGACCATCAGGTTGCCAATATCATTTTAGTTGCATTTCGATAACAGACGGAGCTGAGCACGCTAACGGTGGTTTGTCTCGGTCGCTGTCGTACATGTGTGTCCCACATGACATGTTGGCGACGTGTGTATTGCATTCAGCTTTCGAGCGTTAGAGCTGAGGAATAAAAAAACAGCACCATGACAAGATTATTGCAACAATATTCATTCCACTTGAAGCTAGGACGTTGTAAATTCAATTGAGTCACATGCAACTCCACGTGAAGCCATCATGTTTTTATTAAATATTAGGCTACAAATCCCATATGTTCTTGCTCGCGTAAAAATTCGGTTAGGAAGATATACGATTGACTACATTATTACCTTGAATTCTGCACTGATACCATGCAAAATATTACGAAGAAGCAATTGAGTAATTATGTTTCAAAATTCCGCTGAGAAACAAAAGATAAAAAGAGTGTCGCTTTACCGCGGAATTAAGTGAAAATAACCGGCTGAAATATCTGAACACTCGGTGGAGAACGAAATCGTTCTCGGTGCTTCACAAACGACGGAATATAAGCATTTTATTAGCACTTCAGTCAAGATGATAGAAAAAAGAGCAAGAAACTTAGTATTATTGGAGAGCCAACAAATGACAGTTTCATGTCCACATAGGTACAGTATTATCGGTGTCACGAGAGAAAGTGTGTGTTGATAATTGTAATGCAGAATTGCTTGAGCTATGGAATTTGTAAGATAAGTGAGAGCAATTCGAGTACACAACTGAAAATATGAGAATATCAGTGCTCAACATCACTCCTTGGTACTTAGGAGACTCGAATCTGTGTAATTGAACGGGGCACGGTGTATTCTCACCATTCGGGAAGGCTGAGTGAGATAAGGTGAAGATACACCTACAATACTACGGAGAGTTAGAAAGGATCACTTTGCTCACAATAACTCACAATATCTTGAGAATTATCAGACTGTTCACTTAGTCATCTTAGGTTGACACAAAATGGCACATACTTCTACTGTTAGCGTAATACGTTCCAGGTCCTGAGGAGCCATACGTTGGGTTGCTTATGTAAGTTAGGGGAGAGGAGCGAAAGCACAACAGCTTGAAGAGTGTTGAAGTGATTGTTAAGCAGTCTGGTTGACTTACCGGCATGCTGATTATTGGGGATTTGTCCTGAGAATTTATCCTTATATCAGAACGGGAAAATAATCCAAAATAAAACAACATTGGAATGCCAAAAATTGTTTTAAATGATTCCTAATCTTGCTCTTACATATCATATGGGTGACAGTTATGCATTTGATTGGCCGTTGGCTGCGTTCAAGGACATTTTTACATTAGGTGTGTGGTGTGTGGGCTGATATGATGGGCTCAAGCAATCGCCATACGTCTACTTAGCCCAGATCTGTGTGCGCAAAACGACTAGTTCATGCACCGCAGTTGTTTCGGCCAAAGACGGAGCATCCGGAACGAGAAACGACCTCTGAAAACCCACTAACAGTGGTGGATTCAGCATCACCACACGCTAACTGACAAACACCACACCATTTCCCCCCCCCCTCCCTCCTAAACCAAACACGTACTGCAAAAATGCCCTTCAACACAGCCAACGGTCAATCAAATGCATACCTGTCACTTAAATGATGTGTAAGAGAAAGATTAGGAATCATTGAAAACAATTGTACGCTCTCCAATGTTGTTTTTTTAATGTGACCATGGGAAAATAATCTTTCTTACAAAATACTTCAAGTCTGGTATAGGTTTCTCGTGCAGTGCAGTGCGGAACGATATAATTTATCATTCCCAATTCACACCATTCATCCTCGCAATGCTATTTAAAAGATGGAAGTTCATGCACCTCGTAAAGTAGACTCATGGAGCTAAACAGGAAGTATCAAGTAAAATTAGAGGGTAGTAAACGTGGATCACAATAACAGTGTCTGGTTTAGCGATCAGCGAAAGTATAACTAATTTGTGAATGAGGTGCTAGTTTTGTTTGACGGGTCAGTTCTCTATCACGTTCAATGCAATGATTTGACGGAGCAAACAAATTCAAATAATGCATAGACCTCACAATGATATGTGAATGGCGTTACCAATTACTGTGATGTCGTTGTTGGTAGAATGAAGTAGTACGACGGCACCCTCATGCTTAATACGTTTCAGGTCCTGAGGAGCCATACGTGCAACAAATTCTTTTCTGTTGATACTGAACACTATGTCAGAAACCAATGCAGGCGTAAGAAATGCAATTTCGTCAAGATTTTCGTGAGTTCCTGTTTATGCTGATCCAAAAACGCAATGAAAATCAAAAATATGCAGTAGTTAGCTGCGCTCTGCGAAATTGTATTTAGTATTTCCAACAAGAAAATGCACAGGGACGAAACCTGTGGGTTCTGCTATGATGGTCACACTGATCACGACTGTACTGACAACATCGAGAATGTTGAGCATCAACATTGCGGATTTTTTAAAATAATAAATCTGCCTTCATTCTGCTACCTAAATGGAGTCAAGTAGTATAGTCCACCTACTTTCGTGGACTATCCAAGTGACTCTCTCTAACGTCATTGGTTGTTCTGTTCAGTGGGGCACGTTACATCAAAATACGAAGTGTTGACAGTATAAGAGAATATCGTTATACATTCCATTGGGTTAAGTGAAATGGGTTAAATGTTTCACGTTGAATTCGGATTGACTTAAGTGAGTGCCACAGTTCGCTGAATCGTACAAATGTTTCACTACTGGTTCTGAAGCAAAACACCGGGATTCGGACACCGTCGATCACCTGATACTCACAACACCTCACAATTAGATGGACAACGTTGTTTTCTTCCACAACAGTCTGTTTTTCTCAACCAATTATGTAATCCCTGTGATCATGAGTACACCCAATCTCTGCGCTGTTGGAATTTTTCAGGGCCTTTCATCGACGTGAGGTTCGTTGGGGCTGCTTCCAACACATTCGCCTAACATGCAATTCATGTCGTAATCTCCTAATTTCTGTAAACTGCTCATCAAAGGTTTTCCAAGGATATAGGTTTCTGCCAGGATTCACTTTGTTACCACACAGCTAAAATGTTGTTCTTTCAAGTAAATGGCAATTTATTAGACGTTTTGGAGGGTTTATCATCGTTGACTGATACACTTGAGAAAAAGACAATTACATTGCGCCAATGATCTGGTCGCTACAGAGATAACAGGGAGGTAACACTAGACGTTTGTTTGCCTCACATGTATGGTCCGTGAGAAAAGCAAGGTTGAATTCACATGGTACATCGCAAAACGTTGGGTAGGAAATTGGAAAATGCATGGTATCCACACACAATAAAATGTTCAGACCGAAGATTCATATCTGTCAAGTCCTTCAATGAGGAAACCTATTCCCCTGCAAGTTAATTGATGAAATAACCTCTAGACTGTTCTTCTTGCTTTCCTTTCATTTACGTTAACAGTGCAAAAATGTCCGACTAGAAGTTCGATTAGTGTGCAACGCAAGGGGTATAAGATGTATTGTCACCGTGTGCATATTAACCTAGAACTAATATTTGTGGCCACATGCTTACCATCGGTGAGTTACACGAGTGCGCTGCTATCAGTTTGAGTTCCATTGGAAACACTGTGTGTGCGTTTTGTGCATATCGCAAGTGATTTAAAACAAACGGGGTAAGACAGCTGCACGCGGAGTGCCTTCGTGGGTTAATCTTGGTGAGTTCACAATAAACATCGTGTGGTTTATTAGTATGCTAAAGGGAACAATCTCACTGATAACTTTTAATAACTCACTGCATATCACTTCCTATAAAATGTTGTGTTCGGTGTTGTAAATGAAAGGTACACACACCAAAACGGAACTCCAGTCCCGGCTACTTTCTTTGCAAATTACATCCCTGGTTGGTATAAATGCAGGCTTGTTACCAGCACACATCACTTGATAATATATATGGAGGGTTTGTGTAATAGGAAATGCTGTATCTCACTCGGATCAGCAGGACAACAGCAAAAAATCAACAGCCGGTCTAGAAGGCAGAAATGAAGCACCACTTTGATTGGTTGTTATAATTGAATAGACAAAAATAGTTTGTTAGGTTTTTTTAATGAAGATGTGGACATGCACTTGATATAACAATAGCGAACTTAATTTTATACTTCACAATTTCATTTGGAAACAATTCTGATGAAGTCGTTCATCACCTAGAGGTTATCCATGCAGAAATGTATTTGTATTCTGGCATTCCGTGGAATCCAAATCTACTGGAATTCTCGGCTACCTAAACGGCACTCCTACTGTTGTTTCTGTCTTTTAGCTGGGTAGTCACAACTAATGATCACGTCAGTGTGTGTCATTTACTTCACGATAAGATTTGGTTTTACCAAGGAGTACACAGACTATAGAATGAAGTAAGGTCATTGCCTACCCAGTTGTGAATGAATAAAAAGAATGAACAATCTGGTGGAAACACCAAATTTACTGAAAGCGAAAATATTTTGCCGACTCAGAATCGGGTTTCTTCAGCGTTATGCTCCAATTTCAGCCAGTAAGAAGACCGATTGGACTTGGTGCTTGTGTTAAAATGACGAACAATCACACACATAAGGGCAAAACACCTAACGTATTTTTAGGATGAAAAGACCACAATGAAACAACAAATAGCGAGACGATCACTGGATGTAGTACAAAACCCTAATGGCAACAAACATATCTTCAGATTGTGAGCATTGAATAAAGAGTAATCTTGTTGGACAGAACAATGATGTTTCGCAACAAATGTGTTTCGTGGCTAAATAAATCAGCGTCGTGGAATTCACTGCCAAATTTTGAATGACTCATCTAAGTGAAGTATCTACCAACCTAGTCTCGAGAGAGAAAACCCAGCAGGAAATCGTGTGAATACTCCACAATATAATTTTGGTATTCGGGCTGATTCGTAAGAGTTCCATCCATGTCACTTGTTACAGAAGTTTCCAATAAAAGTCATACGATAGTAGTTACAATCACGGAAATAGTATTTTGTTTCTCTCCTGTTAGAGTAACAGAAGCCGCAAGCGTCGATCACACGTGCAACAAAACTTGTCTGCCTGACGAAGTCATTCGATTCAGCGACATGAGCGACTGCAATCGATGTACCGAGCAATTCCCACATGGTCCGTGTCCTTCTCTTTCACAAGAGAAGCTCAGTCACACACACACACAGACACGTGAGTACACCGATGGAAGGAATATTTTGAATCAGCCCAAAAACTGGGAGCCTTGTAATCCTGCAAGCTATAGACTAACCGGTGAACATCATGTGCGAACCTGCAGAGTTAGTGCACACATGCACTACTGAGCCTCCTGAAAATGATGAAATATTTCCCCGACCTTGCCATGCACAAGGATTTATTTCCTTCTTCAAGCGTACACCACTACATTTTAGCAGAACCATTCAGCTTCCAGTTAGGCAATTCAATAATCGTAATGACTTGGGTTTGTGTTTTTGGTCAAGCCGGCAAAGTAGACTTGTAGGTGCCCTTGGTGGGGTAGACCCAAACTGAAATAAAAAAACACAGAATCGTTGGTATTGCCAAAACAATGTCAGATGTCTCTGGTAAAAATTCTATAAAACAGTGTGAAGCTACTGTTGATGCATGACCCTAAATTATTTCAAAACTGTTCTCTGATAAAAAGAGAAATGAAACTCGTTTGAAGAAAAGAAATGACTTTCATGACAACTAAACACTTGATTTTCACGCTATTTAGGTTTGAATTATATATTATTGTAAGGAAAATGGAATCGTTGGTGAAGATGTTCACAAGATGGTGATTTCTGATATATTAGGAATTTAATGGTCCTTTCTGTAGCGTGATTATTTCGAGAAATCATGCGCGAATCACATTTCGAATGCTTCGCGTTCAAGAAGCCAAGTCAGAATAAGGCGCATTTGCAGGCACGTTCATGGAAAACTCACGTGTTCATTCTGAGTCAATTTTATCGTTGCATAGCTAGATAGATAAGTCAACACTACCCGGTATGAAGCATAATTACCTATCAATAAGATGCAGGCTGATGCCAAAATGTCAGAAGGATATTGACTGATTATCCACGTAGTGAGTGTGAACAATGACGTCTGCTAAGATGAAACACGATAAAATTAGTATTCCAGCATTCAAGACTTTCTGGAGTCGCAAGCAGTACATCTGACTGAGTGAAAACGTACCAATATATACATGAACTCGCTGCAGAAGGCATCTCGAATTAGTGATGTTCAGTGTAGCAAAGTGCGGACGTTGATCACACTGCTCCCGGTTACAGGTACATGATATATCCAAGTGCTTATCTTCCTGAAACTTTGTGTGACTTCGTACGCATAGAAAGGAATACAATTTATAACCATCCAGGACTGTCTAGACTAGACATTAGTGACACTAATTGCATTGACTCAGTAGTAATGGGTACTCCCGATTATCAATATTTGATTTAGTAATTGAGATGGACTCGAATTATATCATACCACTTCTATATAAATGTGGATGGTTGGAACTGGAAGTTCGATTGTAATACTACTTTGAAATATGGAAGTCGATCATTTGACGTTCCAGCTCAAATTACTTCTTTCACGTGATTTCATAACATGTATGACTTGAAGAATCTAATCGCCTCAGACCAGTGGGTTTTGTTTAGTGTTATTTCTTTTGCCTAAATAAGGAAGATTTTTCTCAAACTGTTGAATTTGACCAGATTAGTTTCATACCCAGATTTAAATGAATGGTGTTTTTTATTCATAATCTGTGACAGCGTAGTATACCGGAATCTCACCCAACGAACAAAAAGAAATGCATCCGAACTCCACATATGATGATGGATCTTTCACTACGAATATTGCCTGGATAGTTTTTTCGAATTAAGATCGTATTTTGATCGAGATTTTACCCGGACACTCATGCATGATGAACCTTGATAACTAGAAATTCAACAGCTTACTTCTATAAAATTTCTGAACGAATTTTCGGATAACAGCATGCCAGATCCACAAAATAAGTTTAGATTAAAAATCATAAACTGAAAGTATTCGAATGGTTCCAAATTTTCCTCAACATATCCGGGATCTGCATTTATCAACAGTGATTTTACAAATAATTGTATTAGCTGGTTTTGGTTATAAGTTAGGATTACCTACCATTGCAATAATGATGACGAGTTTGCGTCATTTTTTGAAAACACTTTCAGGTAAATAAACGCTCAATCCACAGTTTCCTTATAGCCATAACGTGTTAGAATATAAATCAAACGGTAAAAATGTGAACAAGGCAAAGAGAAATATTGAAGCGATGCAACTGGTGAAAGGCTTATGGAGAAAATAAATTGAATGATCGTGAATAGGGACCTCGAGATTTGTACGCACACTTCTGAGTAACTATTTCAAGTCTATTTTCACCAAAGCTGATGTCATGCTAGCAAATTGTTCAAATCCGGATAAGGCTCGGACCATTTGAATATATGCCGAATTCGAAGAAAACAATTTCACACAGTGTGCAAATTGAAGAAATTTGCGCCTCATCCTCAATTATCTGCTTTTCAAGCAGTTATTGGCTTTTTTCATATGTAAGCTTGAGGAAAATGATAAATGAAGTTTAAATATCAGCCGTTAGGAAATGATGAACAAAAGACAAACCGACCAATTCTCTCTCACTTTATACATCTTTTTTGGAATAAATCTCTCACGTTAAATGCTGTATTTTACATAAGGAAATGCATAAGCAAAAACGACTATTGTTACCTCGAATTACTTGACCGGTAAGAGATTCGGTTGGATTAATAAATAACGCATCAACAGTTCACAAATCTTTGCTCTCCAATAAAAATTGCAGAGACACCGTTCGGCTGTTTCACCCTTGTTAGAAATTATCACCAATGCACATCAGTCGAGTCGTTATTGTGATTTTATCCCGTGAATAGACGATCATGAATTGAACACCTAACAACCAAGCTATCCGGCTCTCAACGTCACAAGTGCATGACATAGTGTCGTTCCATCACTGGTATTTCCGAGTTAACAACCTGTTGACCGCACAACAATCGACTCCTCGGATCAAGGACTTCGAAGGGAGATTTCGTGGAAACAAAGCCGTTACGTTGCAAACAACTTTAGGAGGGGGCTCGGACAAGTAATCAAAGTGAACAGCTGGAGATTCCATTTGACTTTCAAATGATTCATCATATGAAAAGAAATTACTGTAATCGTCCATCAGAAGAATCGACTGGTGTGAAGTGAACGGGTTTATTATGGTGAAGAGCCAGTACTGAAATAATACTGCATCAACCAGCGATGTAATTTGTATCTCATATAATATGTGCAACGAACCGCAGAGACTAATCCAACAAAAAGTCTGGCGTCCCTATGATTCTCATAAAAGCTTCGTTCGCTGGAGTCAAACTGCCTCTCAATATAGGAACTCCCTTCAACACAAAAATCCCCGAATAAATGGAAACTCATTCCTCTACTATTTACAATTTCGTTTACAAGTTTAAGGAATTATTCTTCTTACTCGGAAGAATTTTTGAATGGCTAAAATGTTATTCTTCTTTCATCAATTCTCAATTTTCATTCACGTTCTTCAGTCTTCCGTGACTTTCAAATTGACCGGTTGCGGTTCTTTCATTCATCCCATTTGTACTGCAAGGTTCGATCTCATTTTGTGCAGTTGAATCTTCAGCTACTAACTCTAGATTCTTCTATTTTTTTCGTTCGTCATTAGTTTATTACACAGATTTACATGATCCAAGTCGAGGAATGGAGCCTCGATTTCCACTACTTCATTTCATTTCTTGATTATTCAAATACCCTATCCGTATTGCGGATTGTAGGCACGATGTGTTCATACCGTTGATGTTTTATAAAAATGTATAATTTCCCTCTTTTTCATGTGGCTATATCCTCGCACTAGATCATCATACCAAGGTCTCAAGCCCTCCTCTCTCACATCCATTGCAACCCCATCATTCTGTAGCATCTGACGCTACATAACTCCTGACTGATGGTAATTCCTTGATTTCGTTGTGTTTTCTCTTAGCCGCAATTGTGCCTTCTCATCTGACAGAAACACTTCTGATTTGAATATACTGGAGTTTGCTCTGAGATAAAAGGCAAAATTCATTCCAAATCTTCTCAACCGTATCAATCCATACTCACAGACCTGGGTAATAAACATGTTCAAGCAAATATGATTTTGGGGGTAGATGAAGCTGAAAGTGGATTCCATGTGTATGTGTCCAGAGGTATTTTGCAAAAGACCAGTCTTCCTCGTCACTAGCAATGCTTTGAAAACCTGAATTTGAATGCGCACTTGTGTTTAACATAAAAGCCTCGAGTGCTGATTGCGTGACTCGAGGATACACGCACGATGCAGTAGATAAAGTCATTATGAATCTCGATATGATTAGGATGGCATTGTATTTGGATGATAGGACAAACCTTAGCCGTTTCAGTCAAGGAACTGACTTTGGAGGAATCGCCATGTGATTCCAAATGTGGACCTTCCAGACATGCTAACAGTATTGCGTCTGATTTGGAAAACTTTGAATTGACGTTTCAAATGGTTATCCTAACTTCGAAGAATTCCAGAAAGCGATTCAAAATGCACACTGATTTATGAAAGACAAATACATTATTGGAAAATAACCCGCGTAAATGTGGATAACTAGGATTATACAAACATTTTTGTCGCTGACGTGAACTATGTAGCAGGATTTGTTGCTTGAAAAGGGCATTGGTATGTTATGAACAAATCAGTGCACCACCTATATTGATTATCCTTGCTGAAAGACTGATTTGCGGCAAGCATTATCATATCTTGTTTGTCTTTATTATGAATAATTTACATGCACATGATTATAACCCACTTTCGAGGACTATGGACCACCACATTTTGTCTTTCGGTGTCGAATCCGATGAGCCGCTACAAAGCGGATTTTATCTCCGTTGTCCGTTACGAAAATCACTGACAAATTGAACAGGAAAGGATCAAAACACAAACCCCACGATATTAAAGGCATTCAAGTCATTTTGCATGAGCAGTATGGCAATCTGTATGGATGACAGGATAGAATTGTCAAAAATGCACACGGTTGGTTTTGCGGTCGTTGCCGCCCATCTGGCGAGCTTATCCTGTGCTCATCCGCCCAACCATTCCTGTGATCGACCACTAAACTGCTTTCGGTGACAATCCATATCGATCGCATTTCAGTTCTTACTACTGGAACAACAGCCAGTTCTCCAATAAGCATGAGGCTGCTATGGATCTGTGGATAAATTGAATGGTTTATATTCTCGATCGGAAAGTCAATTATACTTTTTCGTACTACTTCATTCTACCAACAACGACATCACAATAATTGGTAACGCCATTTACATATCATTGTGAGGTCTATGTATTATTTGAATTTGTTTGCTCCGTCAAATCATTGCATTGGACATGAAAGAGAACTGACGCGTCAAACAAAACTAGCACCTCATTCACAAATTAGTTATACTTTCGCTGATCGCTAAACCAGACACTGTTATTGTCATCCACGTTTACTACCCTCTAATGTTACTTGATAGTTCCCGTTTAGCTCCATGAGTCTACTTTTACGAGGTGCATGAATTTCCATCTTTCAGATAGAATTGCGTGGATGAATGGTGTGAATTGGGAATGATAAATTATATCGTTCCGCACTGCACTGCACGAGAAACCTATACCAGACTTGAAGTATTTTTAAAGAACAATTATATTTCCGTTCTGAATGAACCCTTTTTCGAAACTAAGTGATAGTTTCTACCGCTGATTTGGGCGTTAAATCATTTTTCCTGGTTTAGGGGGGCTGGGTTATCCACCACGACAGCCAACGATGATATTTTAGCATGGAATTGTCCGAGCATCGAGATTTTTCTTTGGATGAAAAAAATAACACATACGCATGCCGTAAACAAATCACACAAATATAATGATGTGATACATCCTTTAAAGTACACTGTGAACATAAACTGCTAAACTACTCTGTTAAATCTGTAAGTTACACATCCAATGACTAGCCTTCAACCTTTAACTTCATTTTAACACTACAAGACCTACAAGGACCTCACTCTTTCGGTTGCTCACCTAGTTTATCGGCGTGATGTATGAATAAATTCTCTTGACCAATTCCCAATACTCGGTATGCCGGTAAGTCGTCCAGACTCCTGAACAATCACTTTGACACTCTGCAAGCAGTTGTGCTTTCGTTCCTTTCCCCTCACTCACATATGCAACCCAACGTATGGCTTCCCGGGAAATGGAACGTATTTCGGTATGTGATTTGTAAGATGCTGTTGAAGGATTGGGTTGGTACACTAAACCTTTCATTATCTGGAGAACCACAGACTTGGTTGATAAATTGTTTTCTGGGCAGCTGGATTTTACTGGGAGAACAGATATCGGTTCAGGTGTCATTGTGTATACATATATTTTGCTTGGCATTTGCCAATCTGAGTCATCTGTGGATTTGATACGAAATCTTGTCATCAATCAAGAGTCGGGCATACGCTGCAGCAGTCAAGCCCGTACTTTTCTGTGGTCAGGATACACGGCCTCTACGGGTGAAGAGTATGAGAAGATTATTGATATCTGAACGCCGATGTGTGCATATCCCTTGACAGGATTCCTCGGCACGCCATATTTGGTGCAGCGAGTACCTGTTGGAAAATGAGTGAGGATAGTCAGTCGATGACATGGAAGAAAGAAATGAAAAATCAAACCAAATCAAACAAAACTTGCACCAGTCGAGACAGACAAAACGCTAGAATATGTCGTTTGTTGGAAAATCTTCCAGAACTAAGAATTGCAAATTCCTAAGGCACGTCACAAAGCTTCGTCTTAGTCAGAAAAACTAAATCAGGCACGGATGACGATATTGTGGATCAACCCAAGTCTACTAAAATACTTGCTTCTTGTGACCGTCCTCTTTCATATTCACCCATTGAAGACTTTGAAACCTTTTCTCAATCTGACATTTTTCTAATTATTCTCGAGCCTAAATATTCTCATTCCTACTCTTGTCCGGATGGGCTATCCCCTGTAATTCTTGGGTACAGTAGAATACCAGCTTGCGCAACCCATGTCAGCTTTGTCAAGTAAACCATTCGGTAAACTGTTCGACGCAACTAACACAGAAAGATGCGCTCATCTAGCAGTCTTTTACTAGAAGAACTTAACGCAGCGAGAAACTCATTTCTTGTTGTCTCGAAACACACCTCTTGTCATTATCAGTTTGCCCGCAGACCCAAGAGGTCCACCGTTGACAGTAAAGATTCCTCAAAAACACCACATTACCCTGTTCTAATACAGACCCGTCCGATCTGTCAGTTGTGTACTTCATGAATATTCTTCAGCCTCTGATTCGGTACACAGGTCCCTTCCTAAATCATGAAAATCTCGCAGCTTACCAAGGTCCCTGCCAAATAATTAAGTGGCTCTCTAACCATAACGAACACTGAGCTGTTGGTAAGTCATGCATACCACAGCCCCAAAGGGGACTAGACTTTGTTCAAGTACAGTTATTTGATTGAAGAAATATAATGTAAACTCCAAACATGAGCTCACGCGGATTTAAATTGCCCAAAGCAATAAATTTATTCTCAATTGCTTGCAAATCAAAGGAGAAAGTTGATGCAAACTTCCATGTTGAAAAGGGCTGAAGGTCATTAGTGCCAATTACAGGAAAAAGATCCACTGCATTGGTTCCTTTAGTAAAGAAGAGGCACGAAACACTCATAATAAAACAGGGACAGTGGGAAGGGAGTGCGGGTTATGTTCATACTGTTTATTGTCGAGTCGACCAGTCGATTGCACTAGATTTTTCACAACGCAGAGCAGAAAAACAGGAAAGGATACTAGTTTCCTGAGACCAATTCGAACAATTATGGATTATTCCATGGTTCTGTGTTCTTCCTCTTCTATTTTCCACTGAAATCGGTAACCTTTGAGTATTTTCCCTACTGGAGACGTTCAAATAAGCTGACAATTTTGTTCTTGTCAGGAAAAGTCCGGCCTACTTTTGTTTAGATGTCGTCTTCTATGATACTAAACAATGGCTGACAGCTTCGAGGGAATGCCTTCCAGCATATCAGTTTTGTCGATCAGGTATATAGTTATTGTGAACTCGGCGTATTCAGTGACATGCGTGTGTGAAGGCGTGCTGATTAGTTGACTGGGTAAAGACGGATAGTTACCTTGCTTCAGGGAGTTTTTTCACTCTCTCATAGTAATACGTAATACAAACACAAATATAAGTCATTTCGGCCGTTTTCCACACGTAAGATTTGCTCCAAACCTAAATGGTAAATCAAATTGTTGTACAGTGTGAGCATTCCCTGTATTGTCGAAGATTGTCGGCCTTCTTCACTTAGTGAAGCTAAAGCTGTATTCGTTGAAACTTTTATTATCCTCTTCGAGTTATTGATGTTGTCAATATAAACAAGCACTGTGATTTCGACAGCATGATAGATTTTCATATGAATCAAGATGGGTTCGTAATTATTTCTGCGTGATTGATTCTATGCGTTTGCTGAAACTCATTCGATAGGAGTAACATATAATTGAAGGAAAAATGTGTGCAGTACTTGAAACACTATCTAGTCTGATATAAAAATTCACCCTACCACCACAGGAATGTCCCAGTGAAGATTTAGCCAAAATGTCTATTCATCAGTCTTACACATTTTGTTTTTATGGAATCATATACAAGAACCGAGGTTCTGACTTTTTTACGGCCATTTAATATGTTGGGTTTGTAGTTCTTAAAACATGCACTTGATATAACAATAGCAAACCTAATTTTATACTTGCTAATTTCATTTGGAAACAATTCTGATGAAGTCGTTCATCACCTAGAGGTTATCCATGCAGAAATGTATTTGTATTCTGGCATTCCGTGGAATCCAAATCTACTGGATTTATCGGCTACCTAAACGGCACTCATACTGTTGTTTCTGTCTTTTAGCTGGGTATTCACAACTAATGTTCACGTCAGTGTGTGTCATTTACTTAACGATACGACATTTCGTGTACACAGACTATAGAATGAATTAATCATTGAAGGGTTTGCGCAACTAAAATCGATGTACCGAGGAATTCTTACATTTTCCGTTTCCTTCCCTTTCACAATAAGAGCTTAATCACACACACACACACAGACACGTGTGTACACCGACGGAGGAGATATTTCCATTCAGCACAAAAACTGAGAGGCTTGTAATCCAGCAGGCTACAGACTAACCGATGAACATCTTATGCGAACCTGCAGAGTTAATGCACACAGGCACTACTGAGCCTCCTGAAAATGATGAAATATTTCCCCGACCTTGCCATGCACAAGGATTTATTTCCTTCTTCACGCGTAAACCATTTCATTTCAGCAAAACCATTCAGCTTCCAGTTAGGTTACTTCAATAATCGTAAAGGCATGCGTCTGTGTTTTTGGTCAGGCCGGCAAAGTAGACTTGTAGGTGCCCTTGGTGGGGTAGACCCAAACTAAATTAGAACACAGAATCGTTGGTATTGCCAAAACAATGTCAGATGTCTCTAGTGAAAATTCGATGAAACAGTGTGAAGCTACTGTTGATGCATGACCTTAGATTATTTCAAAACTGTTCTCTGATAAAAAGAGAAACGAAACTCGCTTGAAAAATAAATGACTTCCATGACAACCAAACACTTGATTTGTCAGGCAATTCAGGTTTGAATTATATATTATTTTAAGGAAAACCGAATCGTTGGTGAAGATGTTTACGAGATGCTGATTTCTGATATATTAGGGATTCAAAAGTCCTTTCTGTAGCGTGATTATTTCGAGAAATCATGCGCGAATCACATTTCGAATGCTTAGCGTTCAAGAAGCCAAGTCAGAATAAGGCGCATTTGCAGGCACGTTCATGGAAAGTTCACCTGAGTCAATTTTATCGTTGCAAAGCTAGATAGATAAGTCAACACTACCCGGTATGAAGCATAATTACCTATCAATAAGATGCAGGCTGATGCCAAAATGTCAGAAGGATATTGACTGATTATCCACGTAGTGAGTGTGAACAATGACGTCTGCCAAGATGAAACACGATAACATTAGTATTCCAGCATTCAAGACTTTCTGGAGTCGCAAGCAGTACATCTGACTGAGTGAAAACGTACCAATATATACATGAACTCGCTGCAGAAGGCATCTCGAATTAGTAATGTCCAGTGCGGCAAAGTGCGGACGTTGATCACTCTGTTCCGGGTTACTGATACATGATATCTCCAAGTGCGTAAATTCCTAAAAAGCTATGTGTCTTCGTACGCATTGGAAGGAATACAATTTATAACCATCCAGGACTGTCTAGACTAGACATTAGTGACACTAATTGCATTGACTCAGTAATAATCGATACTCCCGTTTAAGAACATTTGATTGAGTAATTGAGATGGAGTCGAATTATATCATACCACTTCTATATAAATGTGGATGGTTGGAACTGGAAGTTCGATTGTAATACTACTTCGAAATTTGGAGGTCGATCATTGGACGTTCCAGCTCAAATTACTTCTTTCACGTGATTTCATAACATGTATGACTTGAAGAATCTAATCGCCTCAGACCAGTGGGTTTTGTTTAGTGTTGTTTCTTCTAGCTAAATAAGAAAGATGTTTCTCAAACTGTTGAAGTTGACCAGGTTAGTTCCATATCCAGTTTTAAATGAATGGTGATCGTGTTTTGGTCAAGATTTTAACCGGACACTCATGCATGATGTACCTTAATAACCAAGAATTCAACAGCGTACTTCTGGAAAACGTCTGAATGAATTTTTGGTCTACAGCATGCCAAATCCACAACATAAGTTTAGACTGAAATATAATAAACTGGAAGAATTTCATTGGTTCCAAATTATCCTCAACATATTCGGGATCTGAATTTCTCAACGGTCCGGTTATACATGAGTTGAAAAGTTGGTTTTGGTTATAAGTTAGGATTACCTACCATTGCAATAATGATGACGAGTTTGCGTCATTTTTTGAAAACACTTTCAGGTAAATAAACGCTCAATCCACAGTTTCCTTATAGCCATAACGTGTTAGAATATAAATCAAACGGTAAAAATGTGAACAAGGCAAAGAGAAATATTGAAGCGATGCAACTGGTGAAAGGCTTATGGAGAAAATAAATTGAATGATCGTGAATAGGGACCTCGAGATTTGTACGCACACTTCTGAGTAACTATTTCAAGTCTATTTTCACCAAAGCTGATGTCATGCTAGCAAATTGTTCAAATCCGGATAAGGCTCGGACCATTTGAATATATGCCGAATTCGAAGAAAACAATTTCACACAGTGTGCAAATTGAAGAAATTTGCGCCTCATCCTCAATTATCTGCTTTTCAAGCAGTTATTGGCTTTTTTCATATGTAAGCTTGAGGAAAATGATAAATGAAGTTTAAATATCAGCCGTTAGGAAATGATGAACAAAAGACAAACCGACCAATTCTCTCCCACTTTATACATCTTTTTTGGAATAAATCTCTCACGTTAAATGCTGTATTTTACATAAGGAAATGCATAGATAATAAATCGTGTAGGTTAACTGATAAGCAAAAACGATTATTGTTACCTAGAATAGTTTGACCGGTAAGAGATTCCATTGGATTAATAAAACCGCATCAATTCCTACTCACAGAACTGGGTAATAAACATGTTCAAGCAAAGGTGACTTTTAAAGTGGATGAAGCTGAGAGTGGATTCCATGTTTGTATGTCCAGAGGTATTTTGCAAAAGACCAGTCTTCCTCGTCACTAGCGATGCTTTGAAAACCTGAATTTGAATGCGCACTTGTGTTTAACATAGGTGCCTCGGATACTGACTGCTTGACTCGAGGATACACGCACGATGCAGTAGATAAAGTCATCATGAATCTCGATATGATTAGGATGGCATTGTATTTGGATGATAGGACAAACCTTCCCCGTTTCAGTCAAAGAACTGACGTTGGAGGAATCGCTATGTGATTCCGAATGTGGACCTTCCAGACATGCAAACAGCATTGCGTCTGATTTTGAAGACTTTGAATTGATGTTTCATATGGTTATCATAACTTCGAAGAATTCCAGAAAGCGATTCAAAATGCACACTGATTTATGAAAGACAAATACATTATTGGAAAATAACCCGCGTAAATGTGGATAACTAGGATTATACAAACATTTTTGTCGCTGACGTGAACTATGTAGCACGATTTGTTGCTTGAAAAGGGCAGTGATAAGTTATGGACAAATCAGTGCACCTCAAATATTGATTACCCTGGCTGAAAGACTGATTTGCGGCAAGCATTATCATATCTTGTTTGTCTTTATTTTGAGCAATTTACATGTATACGACTGTAATCTACTTTCGAGGACGATGATCCACCACATTTTGTCTTCCGGTGTCGATCCCGATGAGCCGCTACAAAGCGGATTTCATCTCCGTTGTCCGTTAAGGAAATCACTAACAAATTGAACAGGAAAGAATCAAAACACAAACCCCACCATATTAACTGCACTCAAATCATTTTCCATGAATAGTCCAAAATGCACACGGCTGGTTTTGCGGTTGTTACCGCCCATCTAATGAGCGTACCCGGAGCTCCTCCGACCATTCATTCTAGACTTGACCACTAAACTGCTCCCGGTGACAACCCATATTGATAGCATTTTAGTTCTTACTACTGGAACAACAGCCAGTTCTCCAATAAGCATGAGGCTGCTATGGATCTGTGGATAAATTGAATGGTTTATATTCTCGATCGGAAAGTCAATTATACTTTTTCGTACTACTTCATTCTACCAACAACGACATCACAATAATTGGTAACGCCATTTACATATCATTGTGAGGTCTATGTATTATTTGAATTTGTTTGCTCCGTCAAATCATTGCATTGGACATGAAAGAGAACTGACGCGTCAAACAAAACTAGCACCTCATTCACAAATTAGTTATACTTTCGCTGATCGCTAAACCAGACACCGTTATTGTCATCCACGTTTACTACCCTCTAATGTTACTTGATAGTTCCCGTTTAGCTCCATGAGTCTACTTTACGAGGTGCATGAACTTCCATCTTTTAAATAGCATTGCGAGGATGAATGGTGTGAATTGGGAATGATAAATTATATCGTTCCGCACTGCACTGCACGAGAAACCTATACCAGACTTGAAGTATTTTGTAAGAAAGATTATTTTCCCATGGTCACATTAAAAAAACAACATTGGAGAGCGTACAATTGTTTTCAATGATTCCTAATCTTTCTCTTACACATCATTTAAGTGACAGGTATGCATTTGATTGACCGTTGGCTGTGTTGAAGGGCATTTTTGCAGTACGTGTTTGGTTTAGGAGGGAGGGGGGGGGGGAAATGGTGTGGTGTTTGTCAGTTAGCGTGTGGTGATGCTGAATCCACCACTGTTAGTGGGTTTTCAGAGGTCGTTTCTCGTTCCGGATGCTCCGTCTTTGGCCGAAACAACTGCGGTGCATGAACTAGTCGTTTTGCGCACACAGATCTGGGCTAAGTAGACGTATGGCGATTGCTTGAGCCCACCATGTCATCCCGCACATCACACATCTAATGTAAAAATGTCCTTGAACGCAGCCAACGGCCAATCAAATGCATAACTGTCACCCATATGATATGTAAGAGCAAGATTAGGAATCATTTAAAACAATTTTTGGCATGCCAATGTTGTTTTATTTTGGATTATTTTCCCGTTCTGATATAAGGATAAATTCTCAGGACAAATCCCCAATAATCAGCATGCCGGTAAGTCAACCAGACTGCTTAACAATCACTTCAACACTCTTCAAGCTGTTGTGCTTTCGCTCCTCTCCCCTAACTTACATAAGCAACCCAACGTATGGCTCCTCAGGACCTGGAACGTATTACGCTAACAGTAGAAGTATGTGCCATTTTGTGTCAACCTAAGATGACTAAGTGAACAGTCTGATAATTCTCAAGATATTGTGAGTTATTGTGAGCAAAGTGATCCTTTCTAACTCTCCGTAGTATTGTAGGTGTATCTTCACCTTATCTCACTCAGCCTTCCCGAATGGTGAGAATACACCGTGCCCCGTTCAATTACACAGATTCGAGTCTCCTAAGTACCAAGGAGTGATGTTGAGCACTGATATTCTCATATTTTCAGTTGTGTACTCGAATTGCTCTCACTTATCTTACAAATTCCATAGCTCAAGCAATTTTGCATTACAATTATCAACACACACTTTCTCTCGTGACACCGATAATACTGTACCTATGTGGACATGAAACTGTCATTTGTTGGCTCTCCAATAATACTAAGTTTCTTGCTCTTTTTTCTATCATCTTGACTGAAGTGCTAATAAAATGCTTATATTCCGTCGTTTGTGAAGCACCGAGAACGATTTCGTTCTCCACCGAGTGTTCAGATATTTCAGCCGGTTATTTTCACTTAATTCCGCGGTAAAGCGACACTCTTTTTATCTTTTGTTTCTCAGCGGAATTTTGAAACATAATTACTCAATTGCTTCTTCGTAATATTTTGCATGGTATCAGTGCAGAATTCAAGGTAATAATGTAGTCAATCGTATATCTTCCTAACCGAATTTTTACGCGAGCAAGAACATATGGGATTTGTAGCCTAATATTTAATAAAAACATGATGGCCTCACGTGGAGTTGCATGTGACTCAATTGAATTTACAACGTCCTAGCTTCAAGTGGAATGAATATTGTTGCAATAATCTTGTCATGGTGCTGTTTTTTTATTCCTCAGCTCTAACGCTCGAAAGCTGAATGCAATACACACGTCGCCAACATGTCATGTGGGACACACATGTACGACAGCGACCGAGACAAACCACCGTTAGCGTGCTCAGCTCCGTCTGTTATCGAAATGCAACTAAAATGATATTGGCAACCTGATGGTCAAAAGGACCGCGGAGTAGACAGGCCTTGGTTGAAAGCTGGGACTGGTTAGGCGTTTCTCTAATCGTGCACACTCGTGCACAGTGGAAACGCAGCAGCGAAATTGGTTACATGATTTTCTTTGACCGAGGCATCCTATCCTGAACGTAGCACAATAATTACTTGTCTGAAAGTGATTGACGCGTATGTGGTTTGGTGGTGGTGCTTTCATCAACGTGCATGCTGCTCAACCTGGGTCTACACATCACTGCGCGGTTTACGCGTACGCCAGTCACCATCCCTGATATGCCCTGCTTTTTCCAGCTTGTGCCCACGTGCGCACGCACAACAATGGGCCTACTAAGTCAACCCAGCTCTCACACGAGGCCTATCTGTTCTATGTTTTTTTGATCGCCAGACCTTCGCAACAGGTGTTTCAACCAGTCTCACTAGTACATCATTCCACACATCCAATGCTACTCACTCTCGCTGGAGTCACATGTTATACTGGTTAAGCTGGCAATTCAGAGAATATTTCATCGGTCCGCATACGCGTGCTCACACACTCACGCACCACAAAAGCGGTGACACTGGTTGCATGCATTCTGCTGGACAAATGTTACCGGTGAGAATTTTGCCAGCATGCAAATATACGGCCTAGGTAATCAGGCCGACGCTCACATCCCAAGACGATTTTTCGGTAATTGGCCAACTGACAACCATGAAAGTAGCCCGGTGCTGAAAGTAGTTTGAATGGGCTTAGACAAGTCTCAAGAATTCCCTTCACGAATTAAAAACAATGTACAGTTGGGTTACAGCTCTAATCCCATTGGAGTCAAATGGAGCTTGGACTAACCGGAGGTCCATTTTTCGGATCAAAAGTTGATTCCTCCGAAGACAATTCGTCGGTTACCACCGAATGTCGTACAGAATAAGGAACTATCTTCAAAGTTTTGTACTAAAACTGATATCAAACGTGTTCCGTCAACATAAAATGAGAAACCATCAACCACGGTTGGAAAATTACCGGGACATATCGATAGCAATTAGAATTCGTTGAAATTTTGAGGATACTCGGTGTCCGTGAAGCTGTCAATTGGATTTAAAAATGTGATGAATGAGTCCTTGTTTGTGGGTGATTGCCAGTCAGGCGTCTTAAACATGTCTAATCGGATATTTGGGTAAATTAATTTGAAAAAGGAAATCCTTCCGATAGCAACTGTGTTCAAATTTCCTTATCTGAAAAATCCATATGCGAAAGTCAATCAAATTACGTCAACGACCATCAAATCAACGTTTATTCTGAATCACGAATTGTCAAATAATCCAGTGAGTGATTTAGTACGGATGAAACGGAAGCTGTTGAAATTACTGGGAATATCAGTAAGTATACTTCCGTTTTGACCGGGTGGTTTTCATAATTCCAGAGTATGCAGCATTTGGCGTATCTTTCCAATGCTAATATGGGAGCGGAAACGGGTGACAGAGGGAAGAGAAAGAAACGAAGGAGTAGAATATGTTGGTAAGATGGATTTAGTGGCAAACCAGGAAGCGAATTGTCAACGTTCTCATGTGGTTCACGAACAAAATCGGCAGAGGAATTACAGATGTGAAGCAAATTCGAAGGGCAAATTCGCGGTGGACTGCTTTGGCAGAAGACCAAAATGTCCGGCTACCGGTGAAAGATGGTTGAAATGTAGTTCCGAAATAATTTAACCAAAGTAAGTGGAGTATTGGGGCGAGTACAACTGATGGGACAAAGAATAATATGGTGGAAATAATACGACGAATATATACGTCATTCAGATGGGATATGTGCTCGGAAGAGCAAGCTATTGGAAACGGTCGTGTTAGTTCGTCGGGTCCACCAAATGTACGGCACTAGGATTGTCCTAGAACTATAAGGAGGGAGAGATTCGAAAAGAAGTTGAGCTTACGGGATTTAGATGCCCGACAGCTGCAAATGGAGACACGGCTCCAGAACTAGTCAACTCCAAGCGAATGCCTCCCACCATATCAGGTCTTCTCCAAAAGAACAGGGCATCGGAAACACGTTTCCAACCCTACTTCGCGTTATTTCGATAGACACATATATATCTATCTTGCAATTATTAGCGCGTAATTTAGGATTGTTTTAATTTTTTATCAATTGGTTTACTGTCATTTTGGACTTCATCTTTCACGCGAAAATCTCAGGTCATCCAACCAACCTGAACTCGCAATCACCAGACTCGCGTTTCGCTGTTGTTCGGGCTCATCAGTGACGCATATCCTCCAACACACTCACGGTTTGAACTCGAGCCCTTCCATCTCGAAGGCGTGTTTGTTACCACTGCGCCTTCCCACTCCAGTCCGAGCTGATCCGAATCAACAAATTACGCTTGTTCACATGTCGACCACTTTGACAACCAGAAATGCTCGACAGCTTCAAATGGAGACACTTTTCATGACCTACTCAACTCCAAGCGAATGCCTCCCACCATATCAGGTCTTCTCCAAAAGAACAGGGCATCGGATACACGTTTCCAACCCTACTTCGCGTTATTTCGATAGACACATATATATCTATCTTGCAATTATTAGCGCGTAATTTGGGATTGTTTTAATTTTTTATCATTTGGTTTACTGTCATTTTGGACTTCATCTTTCAGCAAGCTATTGGAAACGGTCGTGTTAGTTCGTCGGGTCCACCAAACGTACGGCACTAGGATTGTCCCAGAACAATAAGGACAGATAGATTTTTTAAGAAGTTGAGGTATTGGGCTTTAGATTATATGGATAAGGAAGTCAGGATGAGTCGAAATTACCAGTGAACTGGTGATTCAAATCTACGACGTATAGCTTCACTTTGAGTCTGGCACAGCAGAACAGTTGAAGGGCCTTTCAAATTATACGGCATTTCTCGTTACTCTCTACTGTGTCTACTTGCAGGTGGATCAGATTTCGTACTTCAGTCTTGATGAGGTGGAGTAGTCTTATACGGCTTGATGACAGCCAGATGTTTGTGCCTTTCCCTTAGCTCCACGGAGGCTGTTCAAGCGAGGAGAGGGAACCCTTTTGTGTTGAACATAAAATATTTCCATTAAGTTCAATTGATCCTACATAAGATCGGTAACACAAAGTTAATTTCCACACAACCAGCATTAAGTAAACATGGTTCTGTCCACTGCATACTTGGAATACCTAATATAATCTTGGACTGTGAAATTCTACACATTCGATCGAAGTTTGTCGCCTAACAATATTCGAGTATCTGATGATGACTATCCGTGCGCATCGGATGCGAATGCTGCTTGAATATGCGTTTCTTTATATTTGTATTGCCTATAAAAAGGCCTTAATTTGCATGCCTAATAAACAATGCATTTCAGTGCCAGTTGGTGTGTCTTATGTTTTCATTTCGGGCAAGCCGGTCATCATTCGGATGGTTAGTTACATGATGTAGAAATGACGGAACATGTTTTCACACTCGTCGTTGGTGTGCATATTACCGAAGATATCGTCTACTTAACGTCCGTAGAGAGTATCTTGTTATATAACTGTGTCCATTTATTATTCGAAGTGTGAGACAAATACATCTGCCATAACTGGTCCTAGTCGTTCTATTATTAGTCGAGGTGAAACAATAGGATTGTGAATGGTACACCTTACCCTCAAGGTTATCCGACCTGGCTCTCAACGGTTTGCTTAATATCTACACTACACTAGCATATTTTTCAATGCTGAGCTGAGCGTTGAAGCTGTGTGATGAATCATATCACACAAATCTAATCTCCTGCTACTCAATTGCAATTCAATTTGAATTGTGAATTCACATAAGATGATTTCTCTAGATGTTTCGTTATTGATCACAATCGTGCTTGTATCTAAAATAATAGACAATTGCATATCAACAGAAAAAATCAGCAAAGGTATACCTGAAGTAAATGTAAAAAACTTCTGATTTTCTGTTCTCCAATCGTTTCTAATTTGATGATAACGTTCACAGTCGGAAAGAGGTTATCACAAGGGCATCTCCACTCGGTTATTGGTTTGCCGATACATTCATGGCGAAAGTAGAAATGATCTCGTTATATCCAACCGTCAGCTGCCTGTCGCTGTATGAGAGATACGTCAATAAAATTGTATGCCCAGTGAAGGGAGAATGTGGTGAACATCCGTTCTTAAAGGCATTCAATGAGTCGCATCTGAGTCTTAGTTCACGTTTGAACAGGAAAAAAATCAACCCTAATACTAGCTTGCCACAAGACGTTTATTTCTGTAAATAATATGCAACTTCTTTTTTCTACCAATTTCTAAATTTCCCCGCCAAATGGATATTTCCATGATAATCCACAACTGTAGTTTTATCTTCTGTTCACGTGACTTCGCTGATTGGTTCATACATGATTTTCGCAAAATCGCCTGTACAGACCATAAAAGCCGTACAATTTACACCTCAGTTTGACTTGTGTTGATCGTCACCAATGAACGCATGGTATCCTGTCGTGGCTGAGTTCCCACTCTAACTGGTAGGTGAGCAAGCATCATCGAAGTTCGTTCCTTGTATTCGGATGAGTCAAGTTCTGGGTACGTGATGGTCAGGAGAACGTTTTGGGAGGAAAAGCTATCAGAACAAGCTCGGACGAACAAGATCTTAAGTAGTACCAACAGACGAAAGACAACGCAACAAAAGCCCGTCAATGGGCTAGTGACCCATGTTGGAGTTTAAAGACGAGTTGTAGATCAACCGGATGACTCGTTGGTCAACCCGAAAAGAGTAAGAGAGGCCTACGAGGCCCCATTCCACACGTGACTGTAGTATTGAAGTTTGGGGCTGGTTTGAGTTTTGTATATCAGAAGATGAGCTAGTGTGAAAAAGCTTATGGACCGAAACAGAAAACCAATTTCGCACGCAGCTCGAGAAGCGAACTGAGATAAGCAAGCGGACCAAGATAGAGAAGTTATAGATAAGCCGAGAAGAGAGGTAGAATCTGTAAGAGGCAACACAGTAAAATCAAAGATTACATGAGGGGCGAATGCATGATGTTGTAGGGAAATTATAAGAAGAGAAACTTTGGAAGGAATATATGCAGCATAGCGATGGGAGCCCCGAGGAGGAGCTTTATTCGAAGTGGGACTCTAAAGATGCACTGATTGCACTGAGGTCACGATCGATGTTGGTGTTGGCTTTGTGGTGAGTGCGGTAAGTAAAAGAAGAATGAAGGGTGGCATCATCGGCAAATAAATGCATTGAGTTGGATTTAGTGGATGAAAGATCATTAGAAAGTACAAGGAATAAGGTGGGCCAAGTACTGAACCCTGGGTATCGCCAGTATTGACAGGAAATGGCTGAGACAGAACTCCATCAATTCGGGCAGAGATGATTCACTTACTGAGGAGACTTGATGTCCGTGATACGAAAGTGGAGGAGAATCCGAACGTGAGCAGTTTCACCAGAAGACCTCCGTACCAAATTCGGTCAAACGCTTGGTGATGTTGGGTGGAGCAATGTGTGTTTCTCCATGGTTGTTGAGTGCCACCGGTCAAGAGTGTGAGATGAGAGCCAGATAATCCCGGTGGAACGGCGAGGTCGGAATCCGTATTGGTGATCACTCTGTAGTTCTTCGCGTTCGAGGAACGCACGCGGTTTTATGGAGATGCCAGTTCAGAGATTTTCGAAATAACAGGCGTGTTGGGAATAGGACGATAGTTATTCCGGTCAGAAAGATCATCACTTTCGGGATTATGAAACATCGCTATGTGTTTCCAGGGCATCGAAAAAGTGGGAAGTCGGAGAATGTATGAAAGAGAGAGACAGAAAGGACGACGTAAGAAATAGGCTAATGTAAATTGCACATTTTAGGGACGATGGTTGGTACGTCGTCTTGCCCGGGTGGTTTGAATTAGTTCAGAGAATGCATCATTTGGCATGTCTTCCAAAACCAAAGTGGGATTGGAAGTGGGAGACAGAAGGAACAGAATGAAACGACGGAGTAGGTATGTAGGTGAGATGGAGTTAGTGGCAAACCAAGAAGCAAATTGTCAACTTTCTCATATGGTCCACGAAAAAGATCACCGGAGAAATTACAGATGTGAAGCAAATTGGAAGGGCAAAAATGGCGGGAGACTCGTTTGGCAAAGGACCAACGTTTCAGGCTACCGGTGACAGAAGAGAGTAAGCGTTCGGTTTCCCATCGGAAGAAGCTTTGTTTGGCTCTCTGTATGGTTGGCGAGCATCTGTTACTGGCTTGCACGGAGCAGAGGTGGGAGTCCGTTTTGGGCGAGCCCAGCCAGCGGCAAAATGTTGCATAATTCAAGCGTACAGCACGATCGCATGCATGGTTGAACCACTCGGAGGATTCGGGTTTGCCAGGTTTGGACAAGTGAGTAATAAAAGTTGCATATCTTGAAGAACAATGTCGGTGAAGTTAGAAACGGGAGAGGAAATGTCTGAAGTAGAGCACCATTCATTCCGAGAATAGGGAGCTACGACATCGTAACATTTTTCCCAGTCGGTTGAATTTTAGTTCCAAGATAGTAGGTGGAGTAAGAAAGTGAGTGAAACTGATGGAACAGGAAATAATAAAGTGATTAAATGAGTCAAGGACAAATGTGCCCGAGAATAGGGAATGAACAGAAGTGAGAATACGTTTAGGGGTATGGGCATGATCGCTATCTCGATCGGGAATACTTGTGAGGAAGTAAACAAGTTGGCATAGGTTGTTGACCACGGAAAAGTGTTCGGCTTCGCGCCCCAGAGCCGAAGTGTCCGATGAGTGAATGAACCAATCTCGCTTGTGAACATTGAAATCTCATAAGATGGTGACGAGTCAGTTGGGATCTGTCACGAAAGAAGATCAATGTTTGAAGGTAAGATATCAAAGAACGATGAATCGCTACTGTTGGGTGAACGGTGAACTACACAAAAGCAGTGATTACAAAAAGTAAGTGGAAGCTTCAACCACATGAACTGAAATTAACGAGTAGATATTATGCTTCACTCAGCGAATGCTAGTGAGAGTGACAAGTTAGTGTTCATCTTCTGAGTGAGGGGAGCGAGCAAGACGGCGACTGCGTGTGTGGTTGTGTATTTTCATGATTTGTAGTGTAAAAAAACCAGCAACCGTTATCCTGAAATGTAAATTGGCGGACCAAAACAGGTCTCAATAGATCAGGCGTAGTAGTTAGTCGGGCAACATCGGAGCTCTCTACCAGTTGTGTTCAGTTTTGTGAGTTTTTCCTTGGCCTAGTGCCCTGTGTTTCGTGCAGTGCCTCCGTTGTGCACCGTGTTTTTTGATTGCGTTGTGGGTACAATGTGCCGTGTGCTTCCACTGTGTGTGACATACCAACGGCAAATATATATTTTATCGAGTCTTACTGAATTGAAACATTCCTTGTCAAGTGTGTCATCGCGTGATATAACAAAATTTCATTGCAACTCACGCAGTCATTGAATCATATATTGTCATATGAACCATGATCAAGCGTACTGGTGAGAATTCTTGACTGTGTCCGTCTGCGCAGATTTTCACCTGATCTCAAGCGGAACCTCTCCATTTCTTTTAAATTATTGTCGTTGGAAGTGAGAAGACGATAGAATTAACCTTCTCAATTTTGACCACATGAATTGCCCCGTTTATTGATCAATCACTTGCGGCCTCTGAGATCATATTCTCAAAAACTGGCATTTTAACTAAAATTCACGACATTTTTCTTGGTATTCACATTCGGAATGAAGAAAATTTCCATTTTCGGAAAATTGTTTCATGAATGTTTGTTCATCAAACTACTGCAATCAAGCTCATTTCGAAAGAATTTAATTATTTTGGCAGGAAACATTGTAGGACTTCCGAATATGACTGGTCGCCGCCTATATTGTTTCTAAATAATAAGTAGGTTTTTACAGAAATAAAAAGGATAAACGCAGAGAAAGTAGTCTTCTGCACTGAATCAAATATATGAGCATAATCCCTTATACACGACCGCATTCAAAGAAGACGAACCGCCTCTCCACTTGCATGAATGCTCTTCCTTTTTATTCTCTGTATATGGGGAAATTAAACCTTGTATGATACTCATCATTATTGTTGAGCTGTCCAGTTTCTTCTCTTTGCTGTCTGGACTAAAATCTCCTTCATTTAGTCAATCTTTTCTACTCCTCGAGGTCTGCTCGTATCCGTTTATATGCTAGAGGACAGCGGGTTGGAGATAAAACTCATTATTATGGCACTCAAAATTGTGCAATGCCATACTGCATAATGATCGAGCCTGTCCTTTTGCATGTTATTCATCTGCGAAAAGGCATTTTCCCCAACATAATGATAACTTCGAAGTTCACTGATTCTTATATGAAAAGAACCATAGAAAGAGGAAAATGAACGAATCAAACTCAAGAATTAGGCTGACTTGATATGAATATTTTCGTAAGCCACGTTTCATGGAATTCATGACAGAAACTAGCATCGGTCTTTCTCGACAATGAGAGCAAGTTGCTCATCCGTGTGAATGTTTAGCATCATGTGTGAATTGAGCACAACTTACCGATAGGTGGGATATTCTAGGGATAGTCGGGTAAACACAGCTCGCATGTTACTGTCCATGGTAAACCTAAGGCAACAGAGCACGTAGGAGTGTCAACAGAAGACATGTCGTGGTCAAACGGTAATATTCCTCGTACTGACTGCATTGTTAGTTCCTGCTGCATTGCCTGATGAGCAGTAGATGGTAAGAACAGGAACATCGGAAAAAGTGCACTTGACTCGTTAATATTGGAGGAATCTAGAGAAATCAACTATTATTTAGTGAGTGGTGATGAGTAGTAGATTGTCCACCGCACCATAGGGTATCTGAATGTGTCTACAGCATCATACCACGATAAAAGTAACCATACCGTTTTATCTAGAAGGTTAGTCGCTGTCACTTCAAGTTGAGCCGGAAAGCTTTTCATGGAAATAGAGGAGCAAGTCACATATTTGGTGAAGATGCATTTGAAAATACACGACGTATGGCAAGGGATACCTCAAAGTCAGTGATAAGTATGGTATTGTATCTCGATTAGAGGGCATATTTGCCCAGGAAACACAATTCGGATGAAAATATTACTTCGAAAAAAAATGCAAATTGCGCCCTTAAATGACAAGATTAAGAATTCAGTGGAATTCGGTCTCCATGTTTCCTCCACTGCATTAAAGAAATTCAAATCTGGGTAGTTCAGTCGTACATGGAGTGGGAAGATCATTAGGAAAATTGTAGTAAGATGGCGACCGATTGCATGTAGGTTCACTTGCAACGGTCAGTTGGATATCCGGCTGGGCGACAAGCTTTCGGATAAGTTAGTGCGTGAAGCAAATGACCAAAGCTTGATCTCGCTACAAAAGTATGTTTTCTAAGAACTATGCTCAATGGCTCGGCTGGAAGTTCCGTTTGCACAGGATCGGACAAAAGGGACCTATACCATGGACTCAAAGATCTCCGGATATATTTCCTATGTAATATTTTTTAGGCGGTTATGTTGAGAGACACTTTCACGACCCCAAGTCTTGGAACCTGGATGAGTTGAATACTTGGATCCAGTCTGTATGTGGTGCGATTCCAACATGAATGCTGGAGGCAGTTCAAAATAGTATGATTCGACGGCTGACGATTTGCCTGGAGCAAGATGGTGGTGCTTTTGAGCATCTACTGTAATGGTAATAACGGTGCCTATCAGAAACAGAGAACGACCTATTCCTTTCGTATAGATCCGAAGAACGATCAGGAGGTCGTTTTGAAGAACAACACGATATGATTTCACTTGTTGATCCCGGTTTGTAAAACAAAAATCTGAGTTACCCGTACTTCAGTCCCAAAAGGTCGTTTTCACCTAATCGTTCTCGCTGATTAGCACAACAATACGACAATCCCAATCAAGAATTTGTCCTACTCGAGTAATAGGCCACATATCAAACGACCGTCATTCAGATGGGAATGACGAAATAATTTGCGCTATGGTACTGAGAAAATTGAAGTTTATAAATATAAGACAACCAAAATCAGTAGTGATCTCTTTGGTCAAAGTATCCAAGAACCAGAGTGTAGAATGGGGCAGTTCAACAGGCAGCAGTCACGCTTCAGGGGCCGACATTGGACAATGACAAACAGGGTTAAAGTCGAACAGTTGGTGAGTTTGTCAGGAATATTTAGTACGGAAATGACAAAGCGAAGTGTTTTGACACTGTATTTCAGGCAACAGTTCCCTGACTTTGCCACTAGATGCACCATCCACTGGATTCCCATCGGTCGGCGCATATCGCCACCTGAAGTCTAATGAACGGTTTTCTTTGAGTCCAATTCTATTGGCCGCAAAGGTAACGAATGGCACCGAAATTAATAATTTACTGCAAAACAGTAATGGAATCCGGCCGTGGAACAAGACGATCTATATGTATTTGTAGCTCATCAGTAATGTCGTTCAAAATAGTGTTTAGTTACCAGACATCTATCGGTGCGAATGTGAATTATAGATTGTATGTTCTTCAACCATTTCGTCCATCTGTATCGCACACTTTTAACTGACTGACGGTCACAATCCAGACACTGGTTGCATAGACCGCATGGACCTTGCTGGCGGCAACATAAGAGAGACCAAACCCAAGGGATCATACAATGGAGCCATATGTTTCACGACAGATAAACAGCAAGAGTTGCTGAAAGACACGGTTCATTTTTGCGACGATTTCCCTGCATCTCAAAAGTTCAAATAAGTTAATGTAAAAGAGTATTGTGCGAGAAATATAGGGGAATTACAATTATCACCATGATAAAGACACATTATCAAACAACTGTTTCTACTGACACAATATGGGTTTTCATCAATGAATGGCGGACGTTATTTCCACCGAGGGTTTAGGGATCCCAATCGTTCGGTGAACAATTCTGAAGTCAGCTGCATATTATATGAGAACAGTCGCTGAACCAATTCGCCGTTTGAGCAAGCGATTGACATCGTGAACTTGAAAAGAAGACGAAGGGTGTCTAGTACTTCCTCCGCCGAAAATAAATCGTTTATCTGTTGACCAGAGGCCTGCTGTGTCTTTCGATAAACGCATCGGATTGGGCGTTTCCGGCCGAGTGCAGTGTATGGGATATCATGTCTTTAAGCCACAAAAGCCCAGTGTACTAATGAGGATAACCGAAAACTATACTCTCAGGCTTCGATTGGGGGACCGCATAAGGTCCCAAAAGGTCAGGTGTGGTCACCAGCCGAGAGACAATGGATTTCTCTCTCACGAAAATGATCGTCGTTCGAGGGTTTAGAACCTCTGCACCACCGATCGTAGTCTGGTGTATCTTGCCGATAGAAAAGGCTTTCTTCCTAGGAACCAGGAGGATAAGTGCCATCAGATACAAGCTGTTTGGTATTGATTTTCGAGTGCCGATTTTTTTTCTTTGCGATTGGTTTTATAGAGAAGTGGGGTTTGAGGAATTCCTAGGAATAATGAGGAAACATTTTACAGTGTGTTCTGGTCATCACTGCACAACTAAGATGAAGAAGGGCATTTTTTGGTGGGCTATCCGGTAGCAAATCACATGATCATACAAATAATTACCACGAATCTCTTAATGAACACAGAAACTACAAACACATAGGATGTTGATATTTCTGTACATCAGAGATGCTACTGCCACCTTACCTCATAAATCTTTAAACTGTTCGCCTACCCATCATTCTGCTCAATCATATACGTTTTATTTGTCTATTACATTCAGAAGGAAATGTTATTGATGACGCTGACATCCTACCGCATGTGATTAGGCCGTGGGAATGCATTCTGGATAATTGGCTTCATAAACTCCTAATTAGACTAATTCATTTTGGTCTATCGAAGAATGGACTATATGCTGATGTCTATCCCTCAATGAGCTTGTCAATACGGTACATTTTACAGTTAGAACTTTGTCAGAGCGCAGATTACAAGGCCTGGACAACAGGTCGGATGCTCAGAGCCCATAAAGATGTTTCCATATTGTGTCTAATGATAAGTAGCCCTGTGAAAAGAGTCTTATAAAAGGGCTTGGACAATTCTCCACAATTTTTTCACCACTTGAAAAACAAAATATCATGTGAATATAATTGATTATTTTCGGTGGGTCCTCACCCGCTAGACGGTCATTACCTTTTAAAAATTTCCGTAATTGGCGAATGAAGCACAGTTCCGGTTTCATTTCCAATGAGGAACCGATGTTGAATGAATTCATTCTGGTCACATGCACATTTTGATCTCCCCACTATGTAATTCTTTATACACAGCTCTGCTTCATGTGGGCTAGAACGGTTGCTTCATCGTAGTTGGCATATTGTATCAGCAAGACAAACTCGCAAGGATTCGAAATCAAATTATTAGAAGGTATTTTTGATATAATAACAAACCTGTGCTGGGGTAAAGGGTACAAGCCTAAGGACAGAGCAAGTTCATGATTGACACAAGTGACACAAACTACATGAATAAAGAAGGGCATGACTGCGGCAGAGGCGCAAAGCATACGACGCACACATGAATCAGCAAAACAGAAACGCGATGAGTAGAGAAGTGAGGAATAATTCAAATTCAATTTGAATTATAAGGTAAACGAGCAAGCCGTTAACAGAACAGAAACGTCTATGATCGAGACCTTTGTTCGTTGAAACAGTTCAAAAAGCAGGAGGCAAATAAACACGGCTAAACACTGAATAATGTGATTCTAATTCATCTCTGTTGTAAATACCTGGTCAGATTACTGTATCATGTGCAATCTGCTGTCCCACTGGTCCCAGTCATCGATACACGGAAACATGGAAATAATCTGAGTAGGAACGTTCCTTGAATTTCACATATAATTAATTTAAACTATGGTTGAATAAATGGAGGCGTTTGTTGGACTACCTCAAATGTGAATCAACTACTGAGACAATATTAAATTGAAAGTTATTCTGTTTCTGGTTTACTCCACAATAATGACAAGCGTTGACGTGTCACTCTCAGCAATATACTGAATCACAGCTTGCTGTCAAGTTTACCTGCACAGCGACTGCTTATCACCAGCAGAATGGAGTACTAGTTAACGGACAACAGGACCAATTACTGACCATAATCTCCATGTGATTGAACTGTCAACTGCCATCGGACAACACACACGTGGACAACCCATTGATCAATGAAACGAAGGACTGTTGCAGATTTGTCTGAGACAAGTCGTCAGCTGATCGATTAATGGAGACGAATTAGTGGATGAATAGTGTCTGTCAACTTGCCACAAATTAGTATGCTGCGAAATTTGACCGAGTTATGGTTGGATCGGCTGTCGAGAATTTTGGTTACCATGCATGTTTGGAATGAAATTGCTGCTCGCTCGTTTGGATTGGTGAACAGATTACGTCATTACCTGAGTCGATTCTGCGCAACTCTTCAATTGATAAACCTTCCCATGACCGACTATTCGACTAGTCAGATAAATGTTGCCCGATTTATTTGACGTCAGTTTCGATTTTGCTGACCTCATTACTTTCATTCTGTGGTTGCATATCTGGTTTATTTACCCAACCCTCAGTCGGTATTACTGAATTTCCTCTTCGAGGGACAAATTATTTGGTTTCAGAATTTGGTTGACCGTACTGAGTTTGGTTTGTTATTAGTTGACCTATTGCGTACAAAAATGACCTCAGAAGTCAAACCCAGACTGTATTTGTATGTACAAAGTAAAAGTCTTTGATCGTTCAAGGGATTCATAGTGGCCTCGATATAGTTGAGAAAAAGACCGTTATCTGGCCACCATATTTACCTGAACTGATTTTTCCGAGGTTTCTGTCGGCCTCTTTATCAAATCCGACTGTACACGGTCACGGTTCACTTCTGATTCGTCGTTGAGTTCGTTTGCATTCCGTGTATTTCTCGCATCGTTACAATTTCCGTACAACGTACAATAGAAAACATTGTCACATCTGTCCATCGACTAGCATCTTCTCTATTTTTCGAAAGAGGTTATTTTTTTGGTAGTTCGCTGTGAGACCGGAATAAAGACATCTTCACAAGCCTTGCTCAAACGTCTCCCAAAGTTTGTTTAGCATTTGAGGTCATTCAGTGGTATATTATGCGGCGTAGTCAGTGAATATGCTCCCATGTTTCATCTGCCGCTCCATCTGCTAATCTTAATACGAATACGAAACAATAAGTTGAAAGTTATGCTCGACAGATAGGAAACTAACGCAGCCAGTGTTACCAGGTTTGTGGCTGGTGAATCAGATGAACATCCAAGTGATCGATCACGATCTGCATTGTGCAGGCACGGAAAAGATTTGTTCATTTCAATGCAAACCACCGGAGAAGCGGGTAACATTTCATGGTTATTGACACAAGAATTAATCAGATCAGTTCATAAGGAAATCATGCTTAGAAAAATGAAATTAGTGTATTTTATTGGAGTATTGATAAGCCAAAATCTATCTGGTCGAGAAGAACCAGTAGATGTCAAGGTACATTTGTCTTGATGGACTTGTATGAAATTCATTTCAAACAGGGAATAACTATCGAAACACAGGATCGCTGGTTTGGCAAGATCACATGAAACCAACACACTCGTGCAATCGTGTACCAAATTTCGTTTCCCACAATGCTACAGCTTGAACTGGAACAAAATAGATTAGACGCATCAAATTACAAATGGGAACATCTTAGCCATGAGTCACTTCAATAAAATATGTCCTCAAAATGACAAAACAGACGGAACAGAGCGAGAAGTCTCATCATCGACGGAATCCGCTCTAGATATTACCTAATAAAATGGTTGATAAGGTTACGACATCCAGTTAGATTTGTATATAATATGATCCATCATGCAGCTTGAACGCTCAGCTCACCATTGATAACCATGGAAGCACTGTACAGCTGTTTCATCCTTGTTGGGAATCATCAGCAGTGCACATCAGCCGAGCCCCCACGGGGACTCGAACCCGGGGTGAACGATTGTGAATCGAACACCTTAACCACAAGGCTATCCGGGCTGGCTCTCAACGGTTTGTTGAACATCTACACTACATGATATAGCACCTTTCCGTCACTGGCTTTTGAACGGTAACAACCCACTTCCCACACAGCGATCGACTCCTATCATCGATCACTTCTCTGTAGGGGCCTAAGTACAACAAGAAGGCATTCCGTTATGAACAACCTACAGAGCCTGGTTACTATTTGCAAATGAGTAGTAGGAGATTAGATTTGTATATAATATGATTGATCATGCAGCTTGAACGCTCAACTCACCATTGAAAACCATGGAAGCACTGTACAGCTGTTTCATCCTTGTTGGGAATCATCAGCAGTGCAAGGAAGGGTGCTATATCATGTAGTGTAGATGTTCAACAAACCGTTGAGAGCCAGCCCGGATAGCCTTGTGGTTAAGGTGTTCGATTCACAATCGTTCACCCCGGGTTCGAGTCCCCGTGGGGGCTCGGTGGATGTGCACTGCTGATGATTCCCAACAAGGATGAAACAGCTGTACAGTGCTTCCATGGTTATGAATGGTGAGTTGAGCGTTCAAGCTGTATGATCAATCATATTATATACAAATCTAATCTCCTACTACTCATTTGCAAATAGTAACCAGGCTCTGTAGGTTGTTCATAACGGAATGCCTTCTTGTTGTACTTAGGCCCCTACAGAGAAGTGATCGATGATAGGAGTCGATCGCTGTGTGGGAAGTGGGTTGTTACCGTTCAAAAGCCAGTGACGGAAAGGTGCTATATCATGTAGTGTAGATGTTCAACAAACCGTTGAGAGCCAGCCCGGATAGCCTTGTGGTTAAGGTGTTCGATTCACAATCGTTCACCCCGGGTTCGAGTCCCCGTGGGGGCTCGGCTGATGTGCACTGCTGATGATTCCCAACAAGGATGAAACAGCTGTACAGTGCTTCCATGGTTATCAATGGTGAGTTGAGCGTTCAAGCTGCATGATGAATCATATTCTATAGAAATCCAGTTACTTTGTGAAGGACAGTTGAACATCTAATGTAATCTCCGTTCAAATATAAGGTTACCTATCCACAGCGAACACTGAGTAAATGGATCAATTACAAGATCTGTCTACAAGGACACTATCTACATGGTACTGAAATTGTTCCACAGAAGTACAAGATAAGCACAGTGCAAACACTGTTTCTCGGGCTGGAGATGATTTGAACGACAGAGCCACTGGAGGGAGAAATCAATCGAATTATTGAAACGCTGATGTCAACTGCGTATCCTGCATAATTCGTGGCAACTTATCATCAAATCAAGCTGGTCAAGAACAGTCTTTCACTGTGCTTATAAATAGCTCATAAATGAGACGTTATGATCAACCAAATCAGCAAACGTTTGAAGCCAACTTCCAGCGAATCTACAACACTGCCGAACCTGTAATCATGTTCACGGTATTCTCCGGTCACACGTCATACAATGAATCAACACATTCCAATGTGGCTTGAGAAAGAAACTCAACACGATTGCATCATCGATCGATGAAGGAACAGTGACTAACGCAAATCGGTAAGAGACAAGGCATTACGTCACTGCCAGTCAGGCAGTCATAGTGATCTTCCGTACTGGAAACACTATAAAAACATTCCCTCAATGAGCGACGCAACACCATCACGTGATCTAACGAAGTTCAAAAGGCAACATATTTGATTCAATCAACATGATTACTCATTTCGCAGTCGCCGCGGATCTCGCATGGACCAGGTTATGTATGCTCACGCAGCGCATGTGGAGATCAGCATATTAACTTTTACCATTAGATTCAACGATATTCGAACTTGTCGATCAGTTTGACTCGAGCATCGCAATTGATTGGTGGTAGTGCTAGTGGTGATGTGATTTTGGTGATCCTTCATGCGACCGACGCGCCCTGAAAGCTGCCCAACCGGAGAAGACAGGCAAGTTACAAAACGATCCTACGTCGTCTATGGAATGCGGGTAATGATCGTCAAACGCTTTTCCGAATTTATGGTTTGATAAGGTGAGCTTTTAGTGAGAGATATGCACACGTTTTTTATTTTCTTGCAATTCCAAGTCAGAAGATTGATTAGAGGAACGCTGTTCATATGTGAAGTGAAACTTGAATTAATGGTTACCAGTGTTGTACTGACCTGTTTGTTTTGGTTCATGTTTTTGTTTGAACAATATGTTTCTGCAATTATTGAGGATTCATCTGATTTGGCAAATACGGTTGATTGAGGACACTCGAATATGGCATCAGAACACCCGGTGGCGAAACAACTAGTTTTACCTGTTTCAACTGTGATAAAATATTACACGCTTTAGAGATTTTGCACACAGGATGATAGAAAATCAGAAAGGTAGTCGGTAATCTTGATTAAAGCAATTGACTAATTCGTGTCTATACAGTAGCGGTGTTATCAGTGTTACAACAGATATTGTGTTGATAACTATCAGTTGCTTGGGGTTAGTGATTTTGTCACATTATTTATGTGGGTAACCAGGATACACTCGGAGATCTGAAATATTGCTTCTGAGCGCATAATGTGGTGTGGCTTCGTGCGGATTGAGACTCAGTCGGCGGTTGCCGAGATCTGGCCTTTGGCATTTCTTGTTGCTCTCACTTTGACAGTTTATTTGGGAAGAGGGAATCCATCATTATTGATCCAACGAGCCAATTCTATCGAATGGATGGTGAATGTCGTTTGACCGCTTTTCACTGGTATGTTGTTTAACCAACTCGGATGATAAGCCTCAATTCGTCGAGATGGTCTTTCTGTGGTTATGCCTACGTCACCTGCCCCGCACTAAGAGCTGAAAGGCACGGATACTCTGCCTTTTATTTGTAAAATGAGAAATAGTCGAGAGCTGAAGAAAACATTCATTCCGGCAGCGTAATAACATCGTTCTGAGTTGGGATATTGAGGACAGGCGATTGAAATTCACTGTTTACCAAATCTGCTTCACTGCTACTTCTTAATCCAATTCATGGGTAGACAGATTTATTTTCGTCTGCTTGATGACAAAGTGTGCTATCATAATTTTTCGTAACATCATTGATGAAGCACCCGGGTCGTGTATTCGGAATTATAAATTATTTCATCCTTCTACTTATTCTTTATAGAACATACATTTATTACATTACTTGTCAATGACTGTATAAAGTGCCTTTTCTGTCTCAATAATACGAATCTGTGGCAGTGTATGCATGGACTTGACAAAATGTCCTTATTATTAAGTGATCGTCCTTGTGAGCCATCGGATTGATGTGACTGAAATGCGTCCGAGAAAAGCAAACAATATGTGGATTCTATTTTCAATGTGATTTTATACCTTTATAGGCCTAATTGAATTCACTTAATAAATTGAAAGAATCCATCCAAGTACCAAATCTAAAATCATCTTTATGGTCTCCCTAAAATGTATTGGGAGGGGTGTTCTGTTTAAGACCAGTTCTAGACATGAGAACCTTGTTACATCATGTGGTAGAAATGTGATGAAATGAAATTACCCAATCTACCAGATGGGAGATTTTTTTCCAATTTGCAGATGTGTCCAACAAGGGGGTCTACTCACTCAATGTATCTTCTCTACCTGCGAGTGTCTTTCGAAGAAAAAATCACAAATATGAAGACATTAGATAGTAAATGAACCTCAAGTTCCCTTCATATACACGGAGCCTGAAAGCATTGAAAAAGAAGTTAAAATTCTATCCTTCTCAGAACCCAAATAAGGAGATATCTGCATGGCCTAATTAGAGAACCGTATTATATCTGAATACCTCAAGCAGCTGCAAATGTAAGGGCGTATTATACACTAGGCTCAACATCAACATCAGCAACATTACCGTAAGGGATTTGGTCGGGTCAACTTTGTGATCTCATTCAATTAGGTATTTCGCGATTGAAGAAACCGAATATTTGACGTCATTCTCTGTGTCCGCATTGCGCGGTGTCATCTTTTTGCCAACCATTCGGGTATGTTCTCCGACGCTGGTTGAACCAAGCAGCTATCCGTTCTGCCTGTGAATGCGTCACCGTAGCTGTGCGTGAAGTGATAGAAAACATATTACTTTTCTCATCAAGGATCGGACAAACGGTGCTGTCCTTATTTTAAAACCCAGATTCAATCAGCTGAAGCATTGAAAAGAACACAGTAGAAAGCGTAATGGATGTATCTTCTCAGTGATCTTCGGTGCTTGATTTTGACTTCATTGTTTTTTCCCTCCGTTGCATAAGTTTTACTAAATTGACTTTCTCGAGGTTTCCATCCACCTCACGTTTGACACATTTTCGGTTCTCACCGACTGCAGGTGTGTAGTCCGATTTTCGCTTCGCCGTTGACCCCGTTTTCTTTCCGTGTATTTCTTGCACCGGCACTATTTCGGTCCCACGACATATGAAATACACAATCGTATTTGTCTCTGGACATTGGTCTTCTCTATTCATTAGTTCAGGTGAATTTCGTTCATAGTTCGCTTCCGGACTCGATTGAAGACGCGTTTCTGAGCCGCTAGTCGAACGTCTTCTGCAGTGTGCCTTCTGGTTCGATAGTGAACCAACTGAATGGTTTATCAGTTTGTTCAAAGTGATACGATGACGGCCGTTAATGATGGAAAGTTTCATTGAGTTTCAAGCGAAAGTCATGGTTGGCGTCACTGGTGCTGAAAATCTCACCGGTGACAGAAACACTTTATGGGTTCACGAAAGCTGAGAAAACGATGCGGTTTTTCGTAGAAGCTGAGAAACAAGGGCATCAGGATGACTCTGAGCTACTATGACACTCCTAAGAAAATCGAATCGATTAAAAGAAGGGCGACGAAGATAATAATAATTACAGCGGACATGCGCGCATTGGTGTTCCAATACCAATAATTATCTCACATTGGCCATATTTCTTAACCACAGAGAAAAACGGCCTTAACTGCTGCAGCGTATACTCGACCCTTGATAGATGAACAGATTTTGTATCAAATCCGCAGATGACTCAGAATGGCAAATGCCAAGCGAAATTTCTGTATGCACAATGACACCTCAGCCGATATCTGTTCTCCCAGTAAAATCCAGCTGCCCAGAAAACAACTTCTCAAACAAGTCTATGGTTCTGCAGATAATGAGAGGTTTATTGGAACAACCCAATCCTGCAACAGCATATTGAAAAACGCATACCAATCATTGATACACAGTTATTCATGTTGCTCATAAAAGCTTGCAACTTACCTGGATCTTCATTAAGGAGAATTATGTCACTCGCATATTCAAGTTCTAAGACCTTTAATCTGGGGAAAAGTTTGATATTACTATCATCACCTGACAAAAGTTATGTATCTGGAACCGTATCAGTCACAAAGGTAAATAGAGAAAGGTAGAAAGGGGTAACCCCGATGCACACCACTTCTCGTGGTGAACTCGGGTGAAGGAGAACCGTAAAACTTCACACGACCTAGGCTGTTCACATAAAGGGGCTTTATGGTGGAACCGAATTTCTCTGATACACCCTTCAGCAAGAGGCAAAGTCAAAGAACTTTGTGGTCAACTGAGTCTAACAGCACTCAGAGATCAAGAACAAGGAGTCCATTTGGCCTACTAAATGTGTGCCTGTGTTCGAAACGTTGTCGCAGAGTACAGATATGATCAACACAACCGATATGAAGTCCAAACTCATCTTGATGCTCGCTAGGGCACTGTTCTGGAGTGGTCGATGAGTGGTGGGGAATGCCTAATGCAAGCATTTGAGATGCGATGCTAACAGAACTTATGCTCGGGTGGTTTTGACAAGAGGAGCTGCCATCCTTATTGTAAATTGGCACAATCATAGATTATTTCCAACTCTTTGGAACTTGTTCCCAGTGACATACAAAATCCAGTAGGTTTGTCAACTCCAATAACAATTATGCTCCATGATCCTTGAAAACAGACAGAGGCAACTCATCCGGTCATACAATCTCGTGTCATTTAGTTGGCCTTGCCCACGAAGAACCTCCGCATTTGACAGAGGACCGGTATCTACAACCGCAGTTGGAGTTATGACGTTTCTTAACAAGACTGTCAGAGATTAAGGCCAATTGAACTGCTTTCTTTGAATGCCTCTCCCAACGGACTAGACGACGCTCCGGAATTCGAATCAGTGAGCCGTTTGTCTCTTAGAACAGTTCAATAACGCCTGACTTTCGAAAACCAGTGTTTCAGTTTAGTCGGATAGGGTTGCAGCTGCTGCCAATCACTGCAGCTTTTTCCACCTCCCTGTACTTCGCAATCCTTCACTACTGACGGCCGTATCTCAGGCTTCGAATCAGTCAGCGTTTAAGGCACCTCTGTGTTCCATCATATCTGGAATCCGGAGGAATCGTTCTGCGAGCATCTAACAGCTCAACTGAGGATGCAGATATCCCTTGCTTCTCTGAGTAGCTGGTTGTTGTATCTTGGGCAGCAGTAACACCCTCAAATATAGCCCGCTGAACTTTGTTTAATAATCATCTAGTTCCTTTGCATTTCACTGCATGGACAACCCAGTGAACAGTTGTTATATCGAATGGAGTGTCAATGGCAAGACAAGGTTCGGAAAATGTATGGGGATTCACAAAACAAATTGCATACACAGTTCTCTCTCTTCGCATCATCGAAATGCTTTCGGGCCAAATACCAAATATTGACACGTCTCATGTAGTCGTCAACCGGTTGAGATATGGAACTTAAATCAAGAGGTTACATTTCAGAAAAAAATATGGTTTGATTCCATTGCGCGACGTCAAATGTCATACCCGACGGATTGAATAGGCTATGCTCCGCACAGAACTACTGAGAAGTGAGAACTTAAAGAACGCACAGCACGTAGTTCAATTTTTCATCCGAGCGGTATCATGTACGGTACGGGTATATATTATAACAGAGAGAATACATTGAAGGAAAATAGAAGGGGTCAATCTTGAAATTTACAATATTTCTGCTTGGAGACAGATCCTTTGATATCGCCCACTAGCGGTCACCGAGGACGTTTTGCTTTGGTGTCATCTCAGCCACCGACGAGAGGTAGACTTAATTTTACACGAACAACTGTGTGATCATTGTCAACAGACGTGGACCAAAATGATCAGCAGTTTAGAGTTGATCTGCGTTAGCGGTAACTAACAGCAATATGGTCTACTCGCTAGGAAAAGTCCAATGGTCGGATCATAGTTGAATGAGTCGGTCACCGTTATCGGTTCCATCGGTTGAAATGTCGAAACGATTTACTTTATTTCTCTCCGTCTCTTCTAGGCTTGCAACTTGAACACTGAATTCACCAACAACATCCATGATGTCTGTTGAACGCACGCTACGGAGCAATTGATACAACTAATGGTATTTTTCTTCTTTAGCCTCAGAAGAGTTACAGTCATTTGGGGCATACAAAGAAACAACGAACAGGCATCTAAGCTTCAGTCTAGTGCTTTTTACATGTATGTAACCATTCACCCGATTCGCACATAGACGACTGCTCATTGGAATCTAGTCGCGCAGTGCACGCTCAGTCTTCATGCCGAGAACGGTGCCAGCGCCAGAATGAACACAAGCACTAGACACCGAATCACCCGGCATGCGAAGAATGAAACGGGAAAGCTATTTTGGAGAGTAAATTGTGGACACTGAAGTTGGGTCTTGTATGTGTGTTTCGGGGACACAACACACATCCATGGTAAGAGTCGGAAGAATTCCAGGTAAGACAGACTGTTGCCCCGAGTGGCAATGCGTGCGGATGCTGAAGGCAGCTGAGTGAGACGAATGCTAAGGTTGGAGAATCGGTTCTCTTTTCTTTTTGTCTCTTATTTGTTACCGGTACCGAGATTGAGAACTTCACGGTCAAGACTCATTGTGGTCTCTCATATCTCTTCCGAATTGGGATGAAAAAGGTAAAGAGCAGAGAAATAGCAATGTGTTTCCCAAAGAAACGATGGAGATTTTTGGGCATATCATTCTTGGCGACTGCCCACAACGCACAACGGACTTTTCTTTGGGAACCCTCACCGGATCCACTGACCTAAAAGTCTGACCCAGAACATAGTGGGGCGCTAACCCAACACGAGAAACTGACCGAAGCACTCGTGAAGGAATTTCTTCTGGTCTGTCGCTTGAGGTCTGAAGAATGCAAGTATTCTGTCTTGTCTCAACTGATGCTGCTATGGTTGTCGAGGTAACGTAGTGCAGCATACTACTATAACAGACAGGTGGTCCACGCATAGTAGGAAGAAAAAGTGCATTATATGGAAACAGCTTGATGAGGTTCACCCGATCCTGCACTGTCCCTCTTCGGAGGTCACCAACGTGCAACTCATTGTCACCCCCAAGCTACAGAATTTTGGTTTATAAGCGATTCAGTGAAAACCAGAAACCCTTACATTCAGTCACTCGTTTTGGTTTTCTTTGAACGCCGGTAGTTCCGAATTACTGGGCGATAGCTGTGTGTATCCTAGTTTTGAGTCAATCTGATTCCCTTGCAGAAGCTGGTGAATGGTAAATTGTTTGATTGTCAAGATTACAAACTCGTACATAACAGTTGAAATCGGTGATTTGAACGCTGTACAAAATGGGTAATTGAGACTGTTCTAGTTGAAAAGAACTCCACACTAATTACTACAGAAAGTCTTAACCAAAGGAATGTTGATGAAAGCTGGTGATTTCCCACCTTATATGAGTTTCAACAAAAATAGAACACAGCCCTTGTTTAAACACCAATATTCTTGAGAGATATACCGACGAATATGGATTTATATTTTTGTGACAGCTTGGTAATCCATTGAATACTAAATAGAAGTACAAGCAACGAATAAAATAAATTGTAAATTCTTGCATTTTGAAAGCAATTTTACAGCGTAAGTCGTGTTGTTGAATACTGGAGAACTCTGAAGATATTTTTGACAAGAATCACCGGTAATGCATATTATGTGGTTAATGACTCGACACTGTGCCACTTCAATGCAGATTATTTCATTGAACCAAAGCTGCGTGCTTCACGTGGTAGTACATAATGTAGCACTCAACTACACATTGACTAACACCGAAACTCTGTTATGATTTCAAGTCTAAATGATTAGTCTCAAGTCAGACCAGCGTGAGAGAGAGAGAGAAAGAAAAAAAATTTCTTGTAATATATGCAACACCCATGCTGATAGGATGTGTTGTAATTGCTCCCAACCGAAACCACGTAATCCAAAATAGCAAGAATACCGAGGCTGCGGAATAGCACAATTATTTCATTCCAGAAATGATTTGTTAAAATTACCTCACACATTAGGATTTGACCAATCACAGAGGGCTTCAGCTGTACCCGTCCGCGGTGGTCATAATTGGTTGAGGATCCTAAACGCGATTGTGCCTACAAAAATGAACTTGGCCTTATCACGTGTGCCACTCGCTAAATCATCACATCTGTCCTCATTCAAGAGCCTCTAGTTATTTTGGCTCTCCTCTTGGTGGATATGGCTCGGCGGCTATGGCCGTCGTTTCGTTTGGAGGATTAAAGGGAGCCCTATCATCAACACGGTCAATATTTGGATCCTCGGTCGTCTCAGCAATGTGATCGGCCACGTTGGCGGTCAAGCCAATATTCGGATCCAACGCACAGAACTACGATCTGTTGTCGGTGACCAGTACCCGACGTGTTGCTTCTCAGCTAAGACGCTTCCGTGAAACCTGGATTACAAACAAGTTATTTGGTAAACTGGTCAGGAATACTTCTAACCATTTGAAATGTGAGTCACTCAGTACAAGAGCGTGATGTTCGTTCACGAATGAGCCAAAATATCTGCGTGAACCCTCTGCTTTCGGACCACGGGTTTTTTGCCATAGTGCATATGTCCGCATCTAACTCCGGCCACCAACACATCTGTCAAGCCAGTGGCTTCATTTCAATTACACCCAAGTGGCCTGAAAGCAGTGCAACCAAAACCGACTTGCGCAGCGGAAATGGAATTCCAGTCGGTCACCTCGACAAAACACAATGTCGGGTTGATTAGAGAAGTCCTCTCGCAGTAAGAAAAACGGAAGAAACTTCCGCTTCACTTCCGGTTGCCACTCCTTTCTCATCGATGAAGTCACCGATAAGTAGCATCGCTTTGTCTGCTCTATTAATTTTCACCGGGATCCCTAAAAGTAGCAATCGTCACATTGCACTGTGATTAGCGCCACACCGTGCGAATAGGACCATTCAACCACAGGAACAGCATACTGCACGACGGATGTGTTATGTGGAGCGTAGTTGGGGTTGCACTAGGTTTGTGTTTGGAAGTCATCTCTTTGACCGGCCTAAGTTGACGCGTTTGTGTGAAACGGGCTGGCAAACTTATTGGTAGTTCAGTACGGACTGTTCAGCCGTCTTATCGAGTACGTCAACGAACTGCTCGCGCGTCAACCGGGCCTCGGCATACGTGAGGTAGGGCGTCAGCAGACGTTTCATGTGCAGCCTCGGTGACATATATCGGAAGTGAGGCTTTTTCGCAATTGGATCCTTGATTGGTTACTAAAGTACCACTTCTTATCTTGTGTTTTTAGTGTCGGGACGAAATCACGCAGCCTCTATTGGGACTACAGACTTGGGAATGGAATTTGGCAAACGGAAAGGAATTACGTTGCTGTATAACAGAGCCTTCAAGTCGTTCAGTGGATTCGCAGCACATGCTCTCGGGTATGCGATATTTTTAATTAGCGAATACAATGAACGGCCCCAGCCGACAAGAAGGTTGCAGTTTGGTTCTCTTACTTCCCTGTGTATGGTGCATACAAATAAAGAGTGGAGAACCCCATAAGTTTGCAATAGATCAGGTGTGGTAACGAGCGAAACCTTAGTGGATAACTGTCTGCTGTGAGCGGGGTGCATCGTAGACAGCGTATTTGAAATGATTTGCAACGCATGATTGTCCAGGTCCGGAATTTCTACCAAGCTGAACATTTCCTCTTCCTCGCTGTGCCACCCACGCTTCTTTGTTTCGATCGCGTATTGATCCGTAGTAAACTGACTTTTTGAACGCACACACGCATACGGTCCTTTGATGTACGTGTCTGATCGTTCACATTTCTAATAAGCGCGTTTGCAGCCACACCACTTCCGCCTCTTCACCACAGTTTAGCAAATCACTCACACGATCGCACACGCACTCAGACAGATACACAGTTACCGGCAATGTGTGAACCAGTGGGGAGGTGAGAGTCTGGACTTGCACTCACTAGAGAAAAACTGAAATTATGGAAAAAAAACAGGAAATTCCGGCAAGCACGTCTAAACACAGACGATATTCGACTGATATTAGGATTATATATCTCTTTGTTCCTTTGACAGTGTCAGAAAATAAAACCACAGAAAAATGAAAGTGAAGGTTATCGGTTTTATGGTTTTAGTCTAAACCTTTTAGATTTATTCACAAAAGATACGTGATAGCGCCTACATTTACTGCCGTTTTGGTTTGTGAATTTTAGGACGTAAGTCCTCGATGCGGTGATGATGCAGATATCTTAGCCGCATTACAAATGAGCAAATGCAACGTAGACGACTGCATAAAAAACATAGCATAGCACTCCTCCTTTGATGAAATGAACCACAACTGGACAGAAGCCCACTTCTCATAGACCAATGATGGCCGCAATACGCAAGTTGCAGGACTACGCAGACGAAGCCTACCGTGAACTAACTGCCGAACTAGAGAAGCTGGTAAACCATGAAGTTAGTTAAGATCAACCTCGTTGAGTCGGTTCCCACATAATCTACATTCTTGACTAGGAGCTTTCCGTTTCCGTCACTTCATCATTTTCTCTCTGCTTAGAAGAACAAAATAGTCACACTAACAACATGAGATATATCATCACTTTGAGTTAGGCAACCTTCGAATATATTTTTATTACTTAAATACTTCCTATTACTCAGACTGATTTTCGATCTCATTTGTATTTGAGAAACATGAATTTTCTGTTACTGCTCTTGAGCTTTCCAAAGAACGAGCTGCCTACGTGCAGCCTAGCATGAGTAACGCCTAACTGTTTTCGCAAATTTCTGTGAATGTTTTCATAACTTCCATGAGATACTTGTCCATTTCCAAGGTCAGCCATATGTGAAGAATATTTAGAACAATTTCATGGATTTAAAAAATGCATGCATGAATAACAGTCTAACATTACGAATCTCCGAAGACACAAAAAATGTGGTTGTTCTTTCAATAAGTGTTGATATGAATCAAATCATTGAGTAGCTTAGATGTTGTTTCCACTGCTAGTGTGAACTTGGTGGATCGGCACTACTAAGGATTCCTAACATGGATGGAACAGTTGTACAGCGATGCTGGGGTTTTATTGGTGAGTTTGGTGTTGATAGTGAATGATGAATCATTTCAAGAAATAAACTCGTAGGTCATCTATTCGGGTCGCAATGGATAATATGAAAGAATCTCTCATAACATTTGCAATTGGCAAACGGAGGGAAACATGAAGGTCTTGACCAGTAAGTTAAAATGTATGACGATCATTTCTGGAAAATGTTTGCAGGAAAATCAGCGAATACAGTCATAATTGTTCATAGCGTACGTAATACGTTACCCTTGGAATTGCAGTGTTGAAAACCGATACAGTAGAACCTGTTGAATACGCTTGCGAAAGCGTATGGAATATTTCGGTGGGAATCTCTGCTAAGAACAAGTTGAACGTGTTGGTAGGAAATAAGTGAGGCTTTCAATTATCTTGATTACTGTAACTTTTTAGTTGGAGGAGTTAATGGGGATACAAGTCCATCTCTACGTAGCTCATATAAATTAGAAAACATTTTGCCTTTACAAATGATTTGTGATAAACGTTCCATGAGGGTTTGTTTGCGTGAATCAAAAAGCAGTGGGCGACAAATCGACCGTGTTTGTCATATTGGTTAAAGACAAAAACTGACCGGGGCTGGTCAATTAGTCATCACGGTGGTATCCAAATCCCCCTATGGTGGATGGTGAGTTCGAATCCTGTTGGCGCAGTCGATCGCTATCCCACTCAACAGCCTTCAATTGTCCGTGCCCCCGCCAGTAGATATTTTACCATCGCTATATAGTAAATAGGAAATTCACCGTTGGAAACGATGGAAGCACTGTACAGCTGTTTGATCCTTGTTGGGAATGATCAACAGTGCACATCCACCGAGCCCCCACGGGGACTCGATTTCGGGTGAACGACTGTCAATCGAACACCTTAACCGCAAGGTTATCCGCGCTCGCTCTCAACTGTTTGTTGAACATCTACACAACACATGATATAGCACCCTTCCCAAACTGGCTTCCCCTTTGAACGGTAACAACCAGCTCCCCACACAGCGATCGACTCCTATGATGGATCACTTCTCTGTAGGGGCCTAAATACATCGAAGACATTCCGTTATGAAAAACCTACACAGCTTGGTTACTATTTGCAATTGAATGAGTTGAGCGTTCAAGCTGCATGAATAAGGACTGATAAATTCCAAAAACCCATTTGCTTATGCGTTTTTGTTACGGTTTTCTCGCCACATTGGTAAACTCCAGGAGAATAATGACTGCAAAGGGATCATGTAAGGTAGCCAGCATAATTAAATATATTCTTCGTCGGACTGATGTACAAGAAGGTAACAATGCGACAATAAAGTAGAAGGGACTTATGCATTCACTTGCACAAAACAACAAATTAGTAGCCTTAATACCTTTGTTCGAATGATGGAGACTATTGTCCCATTATTCGTTCCCTGGAGTTTATTACTCATTGATCAGTTTAATCGTTTAAAGAATGTTCTGCCAGCTCATGAACTGATCTTCTTTGGTAATTCTCAGAAAACAAAGTGAAGGAACACGTTCATTTGACTGGAGCTACTTTATCGACTTTTAGAAGTAGCTTTTTCCATTTCTCTGGACTACAAGTGGACAGTGAGCAAAATTTCAATTCGTTGTTTCTTTTCATAATGGCATGCAATGTACATTATAAAGCAGACAGTCCTTGCACCTTTGGTGAACTAAACGCTTTACTGTGAGTTTCCTCGAAGCATCAGTAGGCCCATTTCGGATTCAAAGGGTCAACAAGTAGATAACAGTGGGGTCCAGATAGATAAGCTTGAACATCATCACGAGTGAGGAGATATGGTGGATACAGGTTCACTCTACTTGATACAGGCAAATTGAAAATGAGCAACGTTTTTTCTGATATAGGTACCAAAATGAATGTGGCGGTATGGGCCCACAGTAGGAGTGAAATCTGAAGTGAACTGCATTGTGACTTCGTACTTCGTTTAAATCACTGGCTAGCGGAACCAAGTAGAATGGGAGGTCTTTTGATTGTGTGATTTCGATGCAATATGACCGAGAGTGGTCTTTTCAAATGGCCTTCAAAATGAGAATCATATACTGTCAGTTCGTGTGTGGTGAAGGAGTGAATAACACTGACACAGTGTTTCTTTCGTTGAGTTGGGAGCAATGTAGTGAGCAAGCAGTTATAAGTCACACTAGAGTTCGAATAATGTAAGTGTAGTATCCTGTTGTTGCATTTATTGAGTCATTGTTCTCATGGAGTTTGTTTCGTTTTTGTATTTTGAAGATCAAACACAAGCAACCAATCACGGAAGACACTGATCCTTGCATACTACTACTGAATCGAAAGTCTAACTAATTGAATTGTTCTTGTAGGGCGTGTTAGACATTCTGGGCGAGGTTCAAGCGACCCTGCCACTCAATGGTTAGATACTTTGGGAAATATGACTAGATGTCGTGATTAGTTGGGCTCTTGCATCCAAAAACGTTTATCATGGACTCAACTCCAATAATATGGTTCTCTGAAAAGTCCCACAAAAGACATTGAAAAAAACAACGTGGCAAAAATGCTCCTTTTCAGTTATTCGTACTCATACCAATACATAACAATATATATGACTCACAAAATAAGAACGGAGAATGATAATCCTAATCTGTCTCTGCACGTGCGTGTGTGCTTTTGAAAGTGTTCACAGTGTGGAATGTTCAAGTGGTTGCACGTGTGTTCGGGACCATGACGTGGGACACGGAAGCTTAAGCGTTTGCACAAATTGTTTCTGAGCCTACAGGGGAGGATTGTAGAAACGAATATTCACGGCTTCGACTGTGGCTAAGATGCGACACTTGACAAGTCTTGATTGCTTTCCTCGGACTTTGTAAATGGTGCGAAAAGCGTTTATCACCTCCACTGAGTGGTTTGACTCAACAAGGTGTGAGCACACCGCACTCGTGATTGTCTTAATTTCTCCCGTGTTCAGCCAGGCCGGGTGGTGTTCACGAACGCGTTAGGATAAGCGCCGAGTCGTGCGACCAAAGTACCTAGTTCCACAGGAACAGGTGAAAGAATACACACAAAACGAGGTTGCGGAATTCGGCACTATGTCTTTCAATCGAAAACACACCATTGGTTTGGAAACGAACAAGATTTGTAACCGTGCTGCGTAGAATGTTCTGCTGATTATTTTCGATAATCTCCGTTGAATAATTTCGGCTTCCGTGTCGCCTTTGAACGGCAAACACATATATAGTGCCTTCTTAGCGGTTCCCATCTCCTTTAATTTCCCTTCCGTTTCTTGCATCGTCTGGTCGATAATCCGTTCAGGCAAGCCGTTATTTAGGAAAACACTCCGCAGACAAAAGGGTCAATTTCTTATTGTGTCTTCGGAGCAGATTTTTCTCGCTCTGGCATTTAAGCGAAGTATAAGTTTTCTCTTCTTTTTGAGGGGCACAAAGCTTTGAAAACGGATGTATTGTCCGTCCCATGTAGCTTCCCCATTGCACTGATAACTGGGCACTGAACTGGGCAGCGGTAAAATTGTTAGGTAGCGGGTTTTTGTCCAGATTGGTGTCTAGCACACATATGACGTCGTCTACGTATCGTTTGTGCTAGGTTAGATCTCGGATTAGAGATTCACATTAATATTATTCAAGTTTTGCCATGAAAATATCACCGAATAGGGGTCCCAAAGGTGATCCAATTGCAACTCCGTCCTTCTGACGATAGATTCCACCATAAATTGAAACAGGATATTCTGTGTGCAGACCTATAGTATTTGTTTCAATTCATCCAACGGGATACCCTTATCGATTCCTTTTGCTCTGAATGTAATCACACAGACAGTTGATTTTTTCACTGATCGGAACAATGAGGTAACATCAAGTGATATCATTCGCTTTCCTTCTAGATCAAGGTTCCTCACAGTTTCTACAAAATGGACAGTGTCTTGTAGACTGTGTCTAGAAATGGCCACTCTTACTGGTTCCAATAAGCCAGTCTACCATTTTGCTGCTGCGTGATATGGAGAAATACACATATTCAAAATCGGTTTCAATGGGACAAAATTCAGTGAGTTTTTTTTCAAAAAGTGACATGCGATGTATATTAGAAAGCACAATTTCCCTGCAGTTTCGGTAATTTAAACACTACACTGTGAGTTTTTCCGAAGTTTCTGGATTCAAAGGGTCAACAACTAGATAACAGTGGGGTTGAGATGGATAGGCTAGAAAATTGGCACGATTATTGAGATATGGTGGGAACAGGCTAATTCTACTTGATGCGAGCAAGTTGAAATGAGCAAAATTATAACTGATACAGGTAAAAAACTGACTTTGGCTACCTGGGCCCATAGACTCAGTACTAACTGAGGTGAACTACATTGTAAGTTCCTACTTAGTTTATATCAATTGTCAGTTCTATATTATTTCTCTTTTATGTGACCCTGCTAACGGGACCGAGTGGAATGGGAGGTCTTGTTATTCATTGACTGACAAAGGTCTTGAAAAATGACCCTCATAATGAGAATCGAATACGCTCAGTTTGTGTGTAGTGAAGGAGTAAATAACAATGGGGACAGTGTTTCTTTCGTTGCGGAGGAGCGGTGCATTGAGCAGGCTGTTAGCATTCTTATTGGAGCTCGAATAATGCCTTTGTATGGTCCTGTTGTTGCACTTATTGAGTCTTTATACTCATGGAGTGTCCTCCGTTTTTATATTTTGAACATCGAACACAAGCAACCAATCACGGAAGACACTGATCCTTGCATACTACTACTGAATCGAAAGTCTAACTAATTGACTTGTTCTTGTAGGGCGTGTTAGACATTATGGGCGAGGTTCAAGCGACCCTGCCACTCAATGGTTAGATACTTTGGGAAATATGACTAGATGTCGTGATTAGTGGGGCCCTTGCCTCCACACACTTCCTACATCGCTTTAATTCCATTAAAGTGGTTCTCCCCTCACTCATTTCACATTCTTTTCTCCGATATTATTCCCTCTTGAGATTGCCGCTATGAGATAACTATCAAAGACACTGCACACAATGCATGGTGATGGTTATCTGAACAGAAAAAAACATGTATTTAATTGTATTGCATCGAGGTTTCCAGTGGGCTAGCAAAATCAACTATCAGACGAAAAGGTGCAAAATTGTTTTTTGCCACGGTAAAATGAATAGGGGAAAATACTACTGAGAAGAAAGCCAGGTTCCGTGACGTTCCTAGGTGGAACTCATTTTATCAACCAGGAGAGGTGCTAAATTATACATTGTAGATGCGCATTGGTTATTTACACGGGATGCGATAATTTCAAACACGAGAACTGTAAGTGAAAACGACCAGGTGACGGGCGGTGGTCAAGCGATCATCATAAAATGCTCCAAAACCAGAGGCTTAAAATTGAAAGAAAAACTACTTTGTACAATTTGCACATTGACTATCGGGCTATGAGCTTCTGAAAGAAGTTAGATGAATGTTGAATCTCACGCTGTACGAAATTAGTTTCGTCGAAACCATTACCATATCGCAGCCGACATTGTACTGCTCCGCGATAACTAGAGTTTGTGGATCCATCGTGCGGTATGGTGATCGGCTGAGCCACCTATCGACCTGCTCTACTCATCGATCTATTTTTCTTTTGTGCTCAGGTATACGATGGCGGGCTGCGCTGCACAGGAACGATTGTCACTTGCAGCGCTTATCCGATGCGTTGCGAATGAGGTGGAATAGCTTGTTGGAGTCACAAATCCACGCTGCAGTCTCCACGGTTTCAGCCACTTCAATCCTATATCGCTTAAAATCAGGCCTAGCGGAGAGCGAAGCTCCCCATTGCAATCTGTAGTTCTCGCCAGTTCCTGATATCTGGGTGTCGTTTTCTTAGGCTGACAGCTTGGACGAGTCTTCAGAGAGCCATTTTGGTAAGCGTCGTTTCCTAAGACGCGTTGACTCATCCGAAGGACTTGTGAGAGCAATTCACTTCCAAGTGATGGACAGAATGTCACATTTCTTGGTCTCATTGAATATATCTTGGAGATTGGCGTCCAATTCATCATCGCAAACACTGTCGAGGTTCTGTGGAAGCCCTCGAAACGTGCAAAAGGACGTTTTACGAAAATCGGCTTCCAAGCGATCACGTGCTTTGGGATTCACTGCTAGTATCGAATGTGAAATCGTGGCTCCAAAAGTGTTCTGCCTTGTGGCTATGATAAAGCTAGCAAGCTGTCTCGTATCCTGCAATAATCATGCACCGAGTGCCACAGTTAACTATGCGGACTTCTGAGAAACAACCCATGTAGATGTTTCAGTTTAAGTTCAACAGTGTCGCCATTCTGAGGCTGCCAACGTATAATACTGTCCTTTCATCCCAACAGGCTGCACAAGCCTGTTTCCGACAGTTCAGCATTCCAGTTTGTTGTCTTGACACCTCGACCACTGGAGCACAAGGTGCGTTACTTGCCGGACAATCCTTGGCATGATCAGATCGCATATTTCCAGAATTAGTCATAGAGGTTCTCTGGAGAATTGTGCGGGTTGGGGTCTCCAGCACTATTCAGGGATGTTGTTTTGCCCAATTGCCCAGTCCGCAGTGGAAATTGAAATAACGGTGACTAATCCGGCTTGCATCCAGAGAATCTCCTTTCATCCTTTGTACATCCAAATGCAACCCAGAGTGCAGCAGAGTTGTTCCACATGAGCCGGTGGCCTGTTGTGAGGCTAATTTGCCGATTCCGGAATACCAGGTTGGGTAGGTTGGATAGCTTTCTTTTGTGGCCGATGGGTCGGGAGATCTTGTCCGTCCATTAGGGAGTACCTGTCCTGGCATACTGAAAATCGTCCTCTTCCTGGGAATTTAGGCCTTAGTTGCCCTAAATCTTATTCAACCCCCTGCTGAACGGTTTGTCGAGGTGTGACTGGTCATGCGTGCTTAAAACGTTTGGGGCCACAGGAGAGATCGGTAACGTATAGAGACCAAAAAATGGAGGACGCCCTATGGGACACGACAGTCTTCCACCACACAGACGCTACCTCCCACGCTTTAACTAGTATTCGACCGAAGCAATTTATTCCCAAAATCTATTGGGCTAGAATCAAACACCACGAAAACTGAATGTAAATCATCTCACTCATGGCCATCAGCTCAAAAGCTGTTCATCAATGACCAGCCATTAGAGTGCTTTCCATCATTCACCTATTTAGACTCTACACTGCTTGCGCCTCGTCTTCTAGAAGAAGATAGTTGCGTATAAGTGATGAAAAGAAAGGAATAAGTGTACCGATGGTCTATCGTGGCGTATCGATAGAAATGAGCTTCCCTTTAATCACCCAGTTGTAGACCATCGTTTGTCGTTTCTCATGACATGCCTTCTCTGGAATTTGAAATTACTCTCAATATACAATCATGTTTTTCGCGGTCATGGTTGAAAGAATAAATGACTTCTATAGTTCCACAAGAAGATGTTCAAGAAAACGTGCGTTCTTGCCACCCCATAACATCTCAAGTTCGAACAAGCCCGGGAAAGTCCGAGTGGTATTCGACTGTGCTTCTGTTTGTGAGGGCATTTCATTCAACAAAGTCCTATCACAAGTACCTGATCCAACTGATCATTTGTTAGGAGTACCCCTCAGGTTTCGTTGATGTGTCATAGCCATTTTCGCTGAAATCGAAGAGATGATCTAGCAAAATAGGTTTGCAGAGTGTGACAAATGAGTTGTAGGCTTCCTGTACTGACAAGATAGCGATATGAGAGGGAGTCCGATAGAGTACGGAATGAACGTTCATCCGTTTGGCACTAGTTATTCACCGTTTTGTGCCATACTGGATTTACGACGAGCTGCCGAGGACAGCAACCTCGATTTCTCTTCATTAGCATTATCTGCGATGACTGATATCTTTTGTGTGGATGGTTCATTGTTGTCGCTGTTGTATGAGGAGAAAGCCTTCATATGACGAAGGATTTCTTGTGATGACTCAAACAAATAAGCAACACCTAACAGAATGTGTGTCGTAAGGACCTAGACTACGAGCAGAATTGATGAACGGTGAAAAATCGAGTACGTGCTTGAAATTTAATCAGCAGATCATCGTGGATCCCAGAGCATTAGGTATCCAGTGGCATATTCACGATGACTGTTTTCCGCATACAGTTCATTTAGGCGAAGTTGCAATAACGACTGGGGATTCACTAAGACTTTTTGCTTCATTTAATGGTCCATTATCGTCTGTCGTGCCCATTTTATGCCTCCTCGTGGGACACTTCATGATGTTTATCACCAAAATGTAGAGTAGGTCAATGAAGTAACTAAGACTGTCAAAATGTCAGTTCTTCGTGAAGAGTAATCAGTATAATTACAGTATGCAACAGGGAAGTCTTGAATATTTTATCTATTTGGTAGTTCACAAAGCCTCAGATTGCTCAATTTGAAATGCTCCAAACAATTATTCTCAGGCTTGGACCGTTGACTGTGTTCGAAGTGCCTGAAGCCACGGGAATCGTCGTCGAGTTGATTCTGACGTACAATTTCAGACGCGTCCTCAGTAAGTGATTAATATGCCCAACACATAGCTCAAGTAATGACACACATGCCTGATTGCCTTTGGAAAAGTGTCAATTATTTCGGACCGTTTCATATCAAGGAAGATTTAATTGAGCACAACAGATTTAGGTGTCGAGCAATACACTTGGAAATCGCATACAGTATGACTGCGAAAGTATTTCTCATGGCAATGATACGGTTTATGACCAGACGCAGTATAACTTAGAAGACCTACAGTGATGGTGGGTCTAATGTTGAGGCCGCAGAATGTGTATTTGAAACTGCTTTGTGTGCTAATAATCGACGAGGATATATCGACATACATGGTGGAAGTTGGACGTATCATCAAAGTTAGATCTCTAATATCTGTGTGTCGAGACTTTGACTTCGGGATATATCATTGCTTCCCTCAACACATCCCCTTGTGCAGGGAAGACCAAGTTAGTAGAAACTTGCTCGAAAGTTGACGTCAAGCAGAATATCTAGATGCGATGTTTAGGAAAGAATGGAGTCGTGAATATCTCCTTACACAAAGGGCTTATGGCTGAAACAGATTTGTTAATGGAGACGTGATTCCGATGACTAATGGCAGTGCTCCATGCAGCACATGGCACAAAAGAATCATTACTGAAGTGTTCTCAGCTAATGATCAGTATGTTCGCCAGAACTTGGTGGGAACTGCATGATATATTGACGGTAGGGATATGGAATTATTCTGTTTATTGGGAAGTACATGAGAACTGAAGGAAAATATAAGTAACGTGATGCAATCATTTCGTTTGCTCCCGTCCACCGCCTACGTTAAACATTTCAGCTTATATACCACACAGCGAGAGAAATGATACAATGAATTGGGTTAGATTGAAAGCTACAACAGAGAGTTCGATAGGGGGAGATCGGGGTCCTTTCGGTTGGTGCCATAATAAACAAACACTTGTGTCAACCATTTGTTGTGCACAAATCGCTGACGGATGCATTGTGATGGACTTCGCTTCGGTGAATGCTCACAACTTCAAATTCGGATTGCGCAACACAGTTGTAAGGGATTATGTCGGGTCAGCTTTGTGACCTGAAGCAGTGAAATGTTTCGCAAATAAAGAAACCGTAGACCTAACGTCTCAGTTGTTAGTCTTCTCGACTATGCACGGACCGCCAGTCCGTCACTGTGATGCCTCCCACTGAGCAGACATGGCAACCAGAGTATTGTTTCCCTCGACCCATGAGATGAAGAACACGATTCATAGGGAGGAAGTAATTAGCATGTATTGCCAGAGCGTGCGTGAAGCGTGCACGTGCAACAGTCAAATTACTACCGTGCTTGATATCGGGAGTTCGTATAAACGATAGTATGTCAAACAAATAAACGAAGCGGATTTCCGTTACAAGATTTCCGTTGGCTCTCCTCGATTTTCGATGTTGCTCGATAAACTTATCGGGATAGCAGTTGGCCAGCAACATTCTTTCTATGAACTCTTCTTCATTTTGCACTTATTCTTTGATGCAGATATTCCACGCTCTGTTGAGTAGGAGACGAACCAAACCATGATTGTAGGTCTTCGGTGCGAAACTGGAGAATTGCAAATAGCGACCTTCCCAAGTTACTTTGAGATGGATACTGCGTGGCAACATTTCATCCGAACATCTGATTATTATAACATCTAAAAGGAATGGACTATTGACCAGTTCTTCTTCGTGAGTAACAGAGGGATTGAGAAGAATAGAATTGATGGTGTTCTTCCAACCAGATAAGGAATCAGGCAGTTTAGTTATGAAGAAGAAGGAATACATGTACGAAAGATACCAGATATACCTTCCGACATCAAATCTTTCAAACGGGACACTACGCTTGATAACAACATAAGGACAGAGAAACAAATGATTTCAAGACATCTTCAAATTCTGTTCCTAAATGGAAAACACATAAAACAACTCAAATCAATTGGGAAGCAGGCCCCTGTTTTGACAGGATCACCAAACGTTCACAAGTCTGGAGTTACTTTGAGGGCTATATTATACATGCAAAATCGACATATCACAAACTGACTCGCTATCAAGCACGGTAGTCATTTGACCGTTGCACGTGTACGCTACACTCACGCTCTCGAAATGCACGCTAATTATTTCCTTACTTATGACCGTGTTCTCCATCTCAAGAGTTGTGGGAATCGATAATCGAGTTGTTGTGTCGGTTTTATGCTAAGCATCACTGTGACGGACGCGTGGTCCGTGCATATTTGAAAAGACTGACGAACACGTGCAATTGAGCAGAAAGCGTGGCACGTTTCAACCGAGCATACGCATCAAATACAGTCAACATGGAGCAAGTTTCTATTGCATTACTGCTCGCAGGTGACCACCTTTTTATTGAGAAATGTGTATATCCTAAGTCAGCCACAAGACACTCATAGACGGTGGTGCAACTACTTCAGTAACTGATTACCAACAGGTCAGGATTCAAAAGTCATTCAGACAGTCTTGCCGATCACAATGTATCACATGTTTTCTATCAGTTCACTTACAGCTACGGTGACGCATCCACAGGCCGAATGAATATCTACTTGACTCAACCAGCGTCCGAGAACATACCCGAATGGTTGGCAAAAAGATGACACCGCGCAACGAGGACACAAAGAATGACGTCAAATCTTCAGTTTCTTCAATTGCGAAATACCTAATTGAAGTTGACCCGACCAAATCCCTTGCGTTAATGTTGCTGATGTTGATATTGAGCCCGGTATATAATACGCCCTTACATTTGCAGCTGCTTGAGTTATTCGGAGATAATACCGTTCTCTAATTAGACCAAACAAATATCTCTTAATTTGAGTCCTAAGAAAGATGCTACTTAAACTGCTTATTATAATACTGTCAGGCTCCGTGAAATTGAAACTGGATGTTGTTTATACATAAATAGATGAGTACTTCATATTCATCTACTAACAATCCATTAGGTTTTCTCATTGTCCTATCTAATGCTTTTATATTTTTGATAGTTTCTTCGAAAGGCACTCGCAGAGAGAGAAGATATATTGAGTGAGTAGACCCTCTCGTTGGACGCATTTGTGTCTTCGATGACATCTGCAAATGGAATGAATCCTGTGGGCTAAATCTTGTAATCTTTCATCTGGTAGATTGGGTAATTTCATTTCATCACGTTTCTACCAAATGATGTAGCAAGGTGCTCATGTCCAGAACTGGACTCAAACGTATCCCTTCCCAATACATTTTAAGTTGAGCTTAAATAATGATTTAAGATTTGGTAACTGGATGGATTCATTCAACCTAATGAGGGAATTCAATTAGACCTATGAATGTATATAATCACATTGGAAATAAAATCCACATATTGTTTACTTTTCTCGGACGCATTACAATCACATCACTCTGATGGCCCACTAGGACGTTCACTTATTCATAAGGAAACTGTATCAAGTACATGCACACACTACCACAGATTCCTATTACTGAGACAGTAACGGCAGCTAATGCAGTGACTGACCAATTAAGTAATTAAGATATGTTCGATAAAGTATAAATAAAAGGGTGAATTCATTTCTCATCCAGTATATACAATCCATAATATCACGAAGAATGACGATAGCACATCTTGTCATCAAGCAGTCGAAAAACAATCTGTCTACCCATGAATTGAATTCAGAAGTAGCAGTGAAGCAGATATGGCAAACGAGTGAAATCAATCGCATGTTACACATATCCGAAAGCAGAAAGGTGTATTGCGTTGCTGGAATCCAAGTTGTTCACCTCTCGACTATTTCTCATTTTACGAATGAAAGGCAGAATATCCTTGCATTCCAGCTCTCAGTGTGGGGCAGGTGACTTAGGCCGAACCACAGAAAGACCGTATAAACGCATAAAGACGTATCACCCGAGTTGGTAAAATAAAAGTCTAGTGAAAAGCCAAAAAAATGACACTCACCATCTCCTCCATGGTATCGGATCATTGGATGAATACTAATGGTGTCCCTCTTCCCAAATAAACTGTCAAAGTGAGAGCAACAAGAAATGCCAAAGGCCAGATCTCGGCAACCGCCGACTGAGTCTCAATCCGCACGAAGCAACACCACATTGTGTGCTCAGAAGCATCATTGTAGATCTTTGAATCTATTATGGTCACCCACACGAAATAATGCGACGTAATCACTGACCGCATGCAACTGATAGTTATCAACACAATATCTGTTGTAACACTGATAACACCGCTACTGTATAGACACGAATTAGTCAATTGCTTTAATCAAGATTACCGACTACCTTTCTGATTTTCTATCATCCTGTGTGCAAAATCTCTAAAGCGTGTAATATTTTATCACAGTTGAAACAGGTAAAACTAGTTGTTTCGCCACCGGGTGTTCTGATGCCATATTCGAGTGTCCTCACTCAACCGTATTTGCCAAATCAGATGAATCCTCAATAATTGCAGAAACATATTGTTCAAACAAAAACATGAACCAAAACAAACAGGTCAGTACAACACTGGTAACCATTAATTCAAGTTTCACTTCACATATGAACAGCGTTCCTCTAATCAATCTTCTGACTTGGAATTGCAAGAAAATAAAAAACGTGTGCATATCTCTCACTAAAAGCTCACCTTATCAAACCATAAATTCGGAAAAGCGTTTGACGATCATTACCCGCATTCCATAGACGATGTAGGATCGTTTTGTAACTTGCCTGTCTTCTCCGGTTGGGCAGCTTTCAGGGCGCGTCGGTCGCATGAAGGATCACCAAAATCACATCACCACTAGCACTACCACCAATCAATTGCGATGCTCGAGTCAAACTGATCGACAAGTTCGAATATCGTTGAATCTAATGGTAAAAGTTAATATGCTGATCTCCACATGCGCTGCGTGAGCATACATAACCTGGTCCATGCGAGATCCGCGGCGACTGCGAAATGAGTAATCATGTTGATTGAATCAAATATTTTGTTTCTTAAACTTCGTTAGATCACGTGATGGTGTTGCGTCGCTCATTGAGGGAATGTTTTTATAGTGTTTCCAGTACGGAAGATCACTATGACTGCCTGACTGGCAGTGACGTAATGCCTTGTCTCTTACCGATTTGCGTTAGTCACTGTTCTTTCATCGATCGATGATGCAATCGTGTTAAGTTTCTTTCTCAAGCCACATTTGAATGTGTTGATTCATTGTATGACGTGTGACCGGAGAATACCGTGAACATGATTACAGGTTCGGCAGTGTTGTAGATTCGCTGGAAGTTGGCTTCAAACGTTTGCTGATTTGGTTGATCATAACGTCTCATTTATGAGCTATTTATAAGCACAGTGAAAGACTGTTCTTGACCAGCTTGATTTGATGATAAGTTGCCACGAATTATGCTGGATACGCAGTTGACATCAGCGTTTCAATAATTCGATTGATTTCTCCCTCCAGTGGCTCCGTCGTTCAAATCTTCTCTAGCCCGAGAAACAGTGTTTGCACTGTGCTTATCTTGTACTTCTGTGGAACAATTTCAGTGCAATGTAGATAGTGTCCTTGTAGACAGATCTTGTAATTGATCCATTTACTCAGTGTTCGCTGTGGATAGGTAACCTTATATTTGAACGGAGATTATTTTAGATGTTCAACTGTCCTTCACAAAGTAACTGGATTTCGTAACCTTATCAACCATTTTATTAGTTAATATCTAGAGCGGATTCCGTCGATGATGAGACTTCTCGCTCTGTTCCGTCTGTTTTGTCATTTTGAGGACATATTTCATTGAAGTGACTCATGGCTGAGATGTTCCCACTTGTAATTTGATGCGTCTAATCTATTTTGTTCCAGTTCAAGCTGTAGCATTGTGGGAAACGAAATTTGGTACACGATTGCACGAGTGTGTTGGTTTCATGTGATCTTGCCAAACCAGCGATCCTGTGTTTCGATAGTTATTAATGTGTCAGAACCGAAATCGGTTCGGAGTGTATCGAAAAATCGATGCGCCATGTGAAATGTTAAGGTAGAATTTTATTGCTCAATAACACAGCGTAGTCGAGATCGTTGGTAGGTTGTCGACGTTTCGTTCACCACGGGTAACCTTTTTCAAGACTGGTTTTGCAACCGAATGAAACTGGAATAATAGCTTAGAGTAATTGGGTGTTAGTCACAGTGTGTTCGTGTGTTGGTCTGTGTGATAGTTATTCCCTGTTTGAAATGAATTTCATACAAGTCCATCAAGACAAATGTACCTTGACATCGACTGGTTCTTCTCGACCAGATAGATTTTGGCTTATCAATACTCCAATAAAATACACTAATTTCATTTTTCTAAGCATGAATTCCTTATGAACTGATCTGATTAATTCTTGTGTCAATAACCATGAAATGTTACCCGCTTCTCCGGTGGTTTGCATTGAAATGAACAAATCTTTTCCGTGCCTGCACAATGCAGATCGTGATCGATCACTTGGATGTTCATCTGATTCACCAGCCACAAACCTGGTAACACTGGCTGCGTTAGTTTCCTATCTGTCGAGCATAACTTTCAACTTATTGTTTCGTATTCGTATTAAGATTAGCAGATGGAGCGGCAGATGAAACATGGGAGCGTAATCACTGACTACGCCGCATAATATACCACTGAATGACCTCAAATGCTAAACAAACTTTGGGAGACGTTTGAGCAAGGCTTGTGAAGATGTCAGTCCGGTCAATCAAATTCTGAAATCAAATAATTTGTCCCTTGAAACGGAAATTCAGTAATACCAACTGAGTGTTTGGTAAATAAATCACATAATGAAATTACTGATGTCAGCAAAGTCGAGCGGACGTCAAATATATCGGGCAACATTTATCTGACTGGTGGAATAGTCATCAAGTTCACCAAAACCTGTCGATCGGACGGCTCAACATATACAGTACTCGAGCATGGGGCTAGCCCTCTGTTGAAAGTGTTTATTATTGTGGTCAGTCATGCAATTGTATCGTTCTTTATTTCTGACTGAAACCGTCTTGTCACAATCATTCTCATACCAAAAGGGTCCAGTAAACCAACAGGATCCAAGAAAGTTCACACAGTTATACTTTTCTTGTCGAAGTTGAAATTGTTTGGATCTGATTTACTCCATGGCCTTTGAAAACCCTGTCAGAAGTCCCACTGACGAATATCAATTTGCGTATAAATCCTGCCGGTTCACGTATGAGGAAGTAGCGTAGAAGTCCGTTTCATTGCGGAATCCCTCAATGATTCGTGAAAACCCATCAGGCCTGCCTTCGTCGATCACACACCAACATTTCATGGTTTACAGCAAACGTGGCTTCTCAAGAAATTAGAATCCATTATCTGCCCACGTACTCAATTAACTGATTGGCAGACTTCTTCTCAGGAATAACATAATGTATCTCTCTTCGTAGATTTACGTACATATTTGGTCTTGTTTCTGGGCTTATATGATAAGCATAAAACTTCATCCATTAAAGTTGCCGAAAATATCGTTGCGGATTGTTTCATCCAGTGTGATAATAAAACCATAAAAATCAATTCAAAGAGTGGATTGATAATTCAGGCACTGGCATAGCATGCAGCGTGAATATTGTTTTTGTATTACTGAGGGCTGGTGCAGTGAATTGGGTGCACAGAACAAACCACTAGATGAAACAGTAAAACTCACAAGGCCAATGTGGTTGTGACTTGTGTCCTACATATCACTGGATAGGACAACTTGGAGCGCTACTTTCGCTAAGGGAGGTAGTTGGTAGAAGAGATCAATGAAGCTGGCCAGTCCATGAAACTATATTAAAATGAGGTGTGGAAAAGCTATGCGATTTGCGTTAGACTTCCTGGGTGTGGTCCTACATAGGGGTTTAATGCATTCGAGTAGCGCTTTTGTAAACACATTATTTATCTTTCTGATAGAGTTATTCGTAGTTATCACCTTATTTTTTTGTACCATTGGTTGTTTGAGTTCCAGTTGAGATTCCAGTTGTGAGATAGTAACGAGAACTATCATAACCACTTCGTGAATAATAGGTGTTTGAAACAAACTGAACCAAACTAAAACAAGCTGTGGGGAGCTGAACCGAACTGAACTGAGCTTTACTGGATATCGCTTCATGTTTGCATGAAGAATAATTGCACCCACACAAAATGCAACCTGTATTCAGAATACATAGCTCTATGAGTTCATACTAGCCCTCATCGGTCAATCACTTGCAATCATGTACGAATGCATGAAGTAATGGTTACCAGTGTTGTACAGACCTGTTTGTTTTGGTTCATGTTTATATTTGAACAATATTTTCCTGCAACTAATGAATATTCATCTGATTTGGCAAATACGGTTGGGTGAGAACTCTCAATTGAGACATCAGAACAGTCGGTATCAAAACAACTAGTTATAACTGTATCACTTGTGATAAAATATAACACGTTTTATAGATTCTGCACACTGAATGATAGAAAATCAGAAAGTTAGTCGATATTCTCGAATACAGCAATTGACTAATTCGTGTCCATACAGTAGCGACGTTATCAGTGTTACGATAGATATTGTGTTGATAACTGTCAGTTGCATGCGGTCAGTTACTACGTCACAATATTTCGTGTGAGTGACCAAGATGGATTCAAAGATCGAAAATGTTGCTTCTGGGCACATAATGTGGTACTTTTTCGTGAGCATTGAGACTCAATTGGCGGTTGCCGATATCTGGCCTTTGGCATTTCTTGCTGCTCTCACTTTGACAGCTTATTTGGGAAGAGAGACTCCATTAGTATTCATCCAATGATCCGATTCTATCGAAGTGATGGTAAATGTCGTTTGTCCGCTTTTCACTAGACTTTTATTTAACCAACTCGGGTGGTAATTCTTTATGCGTTGATATGGTCTTTCTGTGGTCCGGCCTAAGTCACCTGCCCCACCCTGAGAGCTGGAATGCACGGATATTCTGCCTTTCATTCGTAAAATGTGAAATAGTCGAGGGGTGAACAAAACATGGATTCCAGCAACGTAATACATCTTCCTGTTTTCGGATATGTGTAACAGGCGATTGATTTCACTCGTTAACCATGTCTGCTTCACTGCTACTTCTGAATTCAATTCATGGGTAGACAGATTGTTTTTCGACTGCTTGATGACAAGGTGTGCTATCGTCATTCTTCGTGATACTGGATGAGAAATGATTTCACCCTATTATTTATACTTTATCGAACATATCTTAATTACTTAATTGGTCAGTCACTGCATTAGCTGCCTTTTCTGTCTCAATAATACGAATCTGTGGTAGTGTGTGCATGGACTTGGCAAATTATCTGTACGATTAGGTGATCGCCCTAATGAGCCATCGGATTGGTGATGTATAACAAATGAGAAGTAAAAAGAATTGCTATTTATTTATTTCATTTTACCAACTTATTACCTCAGTATGATTTGACATGCAGTATTTGGCCAGCTGATTGGGTATCAAAATCGTTTTACTACTCTGTCCAACAATAAATCACTGGGGTCTTGCTGGTGGATTGGAAACTCGGGATTTCGAGTCCATACTATCCTAGATGACCGTCAAATATTTGTTGCAAAACAGTTTCGCTTTTTATAGTGCCAATTCGTCACTAGCTTTACATGTGTATTCGTGATGCACATAATGGTCCACTAACATGCAGTATTGCTAATCGTTAGTTGTAAGAAATGGCGGATCGAATACCAAAACGTTCATGCTAGATCATTGGAAAACCGGCGGAAACGTGAACCGTAGTTTTACGTTGCACTTATTTAGTCAATGCACTTTTACAGCTTCATCCAAACTAGTCTGTTACTGTTGATTGAACAGTCCATTTAAATTGCATGGTGTTTTCTATCATTCACCAATCTCATTGTAGGTGTGGCGTTGTTCGAAGTGTCTTCGTAGTTGACTTATGACCCCCACGACCCAAGGTTGGAATTATGCCATCTCCGGAAACAATGACCTCCGCGGTAGCTCACTATCGGTCTTGTGCCAATTTCGGAATAATTTGATGTACTATTGTTGTATAGAAGGACAAAATGTAAAATGCGCCTAACGGGTAAGCGATGCTAAAGCTGATAGTTTGGTAGGGAGTTTGTATGTAAAACGTGCCTGCTCGAGTTCAGTATTGTTCCTGCCACTTGTTTACCCTTCTTATCAAGGCTGACAGCTTGTTGCATGTCTGCTTCATTTCTCACTCGAAATCATGTGTGACGAATTTCCACCGCAGCACACGTGTTTGTTGAACTTAATAGGTCCACAACATTCTCATTTGATATTTTCCACAATACTCATCTGGCAGAAAAACGAAATTAGGATTTTCCTGGAATAATACAATAATTCCTACTCCTTACAAATTCTGTTCTTGGAAACATAACATAATATGCGAAAAGCACGTGAAGAAACCAAACAAGATCAAACCGAACGATTTCGTTTTCTTGCGCTAGGCGACCAATGTAGTTCATCTTCAGCTTTTAAACGTTAGACGTTTTTCACGATTCTATTCATCGGTTGTTCTGAAACTTACACACTTATTTTTCGCATTCAATGCTCAGCAATTCCTACAAAACAAGAAAAAGGGAATGAATTTTTTTGCCATATGTCAGTTCGTGTGATCAATTGTATATTATGTATAATACTGGGTATCGAAGAGATGAATTATGTATACTGACAGCATTGTGTGAGCTTACATTTTCTCACTACATGCATGATCACCACGGCGGTGGAACACACACAGCAATATCAAGTATTATCGACAATCTGACACTGAAACTTGTAGTGGAGAATTACACGTGGTCCCAGTAGGTCAAATGTGTAACGAGCCGGACGACAGTGAACTGCTGTCTACTACAGAAACAACCGGCAGTCCAGGGATTCGAAGTTCTGGTTTCCAATGTGGTAATCAAATGTTCTACACCACTCGACCATCATGAGACATTCAGAAAATGCAATATTGTAACAGGATTCGGGAACATTATTGTCCTTAGAACATCACAGTACGTGATAGTGTGCTTGAACTGTGTTAAGAATCATCGGGGAAGACTGAGATGCAAAACGAAATGAATGGGAAGAGTACTGCGTTGGAGCTACGCATCGAATACTCCACATGAAACTGCAACAATGAAAGCCGCATGGATTTTTACTATTTTCACAGTTTTTGTCTCAATGTCCCAGTTGTTATGCCTTCATTTGCAAACAGCAATCAATTGAGAGTCACCACGATTGGTTTCAAAGCTGTCATCGAACTGATCTTGTGTCCAATTTTAGCCAAGTGTTGTAGTATTGCGCTCTGTTACTGTCAATATAAGTATCATCTAGATGAATGCTCAAATTTATTTCGCGGCATTTAGACATAAAACCTGAAGTAAACACTCAAGGTTCATCTGTCCCTCTGAGGGCCAGTATATACAACCACTTTCTATCTCCTATGTGACCTGCAGGGTGAAACCTCTCCAACCCCACTAGAGTACAAGTGATCATCATGATTCCATAGTATGACGGCCCATTCAGATCAAATCTTACTGACCCACCGTAATGATTTTCATTAATGCGTTACTGAAGTCTATGTGCGGTCATGTTTATTGTTGGCACCAACTTGGTCAGAACTAGACACTGTGTGAGCAACTTTTATTAGCAACGTTTCACATGCAAATAACTGAACGTTTTAACTCACCAATACTGAATCAAAACAAATTGTACTGATATTACCCCGCCGCACATAGATTATTAGGCACAGCTTTTGAGGTACACTCAACACAGGGAAGCGCAAAACTGATACTTCGAACGGCATAGACACTGTTGATCACTACGAAATACTCGAACCGTCATCGCCAAACAAGACGGCGAAATCGAGCATTTTCAGCGACGACCAGCACAAGCTTAATTAGGTCACCACTATTACCGTTTATATTGTCTGTGTGGACGATCTTACGGAAAACATCAAATGACCAGTCGCGGACGCAAGAACACGATTGAAACTACTACTACGGAGTGAATCGAAAAATCCAGTAACTGGGCTACTAAACTGTGTTTTAGAAAAGAAAGTCTGATGAATGGGAATGACGTGGGTCAAATGGTGAAGAAAGTTGACTTTCTATAAATATGACTACATCTGGATGGAAAACGAATTCAAACTCAGCATATGCTCAGGCTAGGAGACGTCAGTTAAGGTTTTTGTCATTCCGGTTTTAACAAGGACACATTTATTTGAAAATAAAAAACACGCTGCCATGTAATATTTTCATGAGTAACTGAGTTATAAAGCGGCATGAAAATATATTTTATCGATAATGTCAGCCCTGGAGTCATGTACAGGCATAGTCAGCAAGATCTCGATGCAGCGATTTAGCGGTTCGCATGAGTACATGTAAGTGAAGGCAGATAAGATAATCTGAAAGTGTAATAACTAATGCAATCAGGATGGGCAGCACAAACGTGCGTCAATCAGAAAACAAACGTGTAATAATGGGTTTCTAAACTGTGTTTCAGAAAAAATAGTCTTATGGTTTGTAATGGCGTGGTTCAAATGCATAAGAAAGGTTACTTTTTCTAAACATGATTACAATTGGATGGACAACGAATTTAATCCCAGCATATGCTCAGTCTAGGAGACGTTTGGTTTAGGTTTTCTTCATTCCGGTTTTACCAAGGACACATTTATTTGAAAATAAATGAACGCGTTGCCATGTAGTATTTTCATGAGTAACTGAATTTTAAAGAGGTATAAAAATATATTTTATCGATAATGTCAGCCCTGGAGTCATGTACAGGCATAGTCAGCAAGATCTCGATGCAGCGATTTAGCGGTTCGCATGAATACATGTAAGTGAAGGCAGATATGATAATCTGAAAGTGTAATAACTAATGCAATCAGGATGGGCAGCACAAACGTGCGTCAATCAGAAAACAAACGTGTTACTCACAGGAAAATCAATGCTGATTTTTTGTCTTTCGTTGAATATTCTCAGCAGTTCCCTTATTAAACTTCGGAAGTCGGGAATTAGAAAACAAAAAAATACCAATTCTCATATTCGACTTCTCACACTTTTTTTATGCGCAATCACCTTATGGTCATACTTAGTTATATACAGTGATTTTCACCAATTGAAATTGCGCTGTTCACTTCCGCGAAAGTAATTATAAGAACTTTCTTATATCAAAGCAATGCACATTGGAAAGTTCTGTAACATTTTGAATTCCCGATTTATGTGTTTAATTGTAAGCTAGAATTCAACGTTAGGAAGTGGATTATGTTTTATAACGTAGGCAAAGCCAGATGTTGTGCTCCAAGCAACTCGGATCTTTATTCGAGAACTTATCGACACCATAGTTCTTCAGATTCGACATTTTAGGCTCGGTTTTCTGAGCAACTGCCATTTACTAGTGTTTGGAATCAGAGGTCAACTTCTGGATCAAGTAGTGAATTTAAATAGATTAAAGTGGCTGCAACATATGTTACACATGCCCACCGACAGCGTATGCTGAGGCGAGTAAGCCTTCGAAGGTAGGTCCAGATTGTCAGTCCACGACATGGCAAAAATGCACGGAAACATTGACCAGTGGGCTTGGCCAAACAGGACGTGTTAGGCACGTGATCCGTCTACCAAATAATTGGAAACATTGGGTGATAATGCTTGGTATCGCAGCCAATGGCATACTTGTAATCGGACTCTTTCTTTGTCTTCGTGACTTTCGTTGATTACTTTGTAATTTTGGCTCTTTTTCATTTTGTGCTCATTTTCTTGTGGCCTTTGTGCTCGATGATACCGGAAAGTAGCAGCCGAAATGAGAGTAGAGAACTGCGAGGTAAACAGTTGATCAAACTGAAAAGTTAAAACAGCCAAAAAGTTGGGTTATTTGATCGCCTAACCAGCAGCCACTCAGATATGGAAATGATTCGTCGCTGGGTAGAAAACAATCACGTGCCCTTTCTTGATAGATATAATTCACAGAAGTTATTATCGGCATGAGGAAACCGAATCCAATATAATAGAAAATTCGAAATGCTTTTTGACACCGAAAAGTCCAGCACCGCGAGAAGAAGTCGAACAGACAGGAGTCCCGCAAACATGATTACCCTTCTGAGCGGTTGCCGGTACGGTGCTCGACATTTTGCAGTTTTCCAACATTCACAATTCAAAGGTGACGAAATCAACCAACTGATCACTAAGCACATAAGCGACGCAGCCAATATGGTCAACATATTAACAACCAGGCGGATACCAACACCGTCAGTGAAAGAGCTGCTCTCTCCTCGAAACCAATCCAAATTCATCTAATAATGCACATGTGCATGCTCACCAGTCTGCATAGACAGAAATGGGAGACAAATACGTCACCAAATAAATGATCAAATTCCGATATGACCTCAAAAGATGACGGATGGCAAGTTCACACAAATGATGACATCTACGAAATCAAATGCAATCTGACCATAAATTGGGCAGCATATGACTAAACAGAAACAGTTAGTAAGTCCAGACAACTAGCGTAAATTCATGTGTAACATTACAAACACCAGATTATTCAGATATGCTGAGTCCCTTGCCATTCCTGAGCATAAACCAAAACTGTGTTCGAACGGCGTGAGTGTCCTATCAGTTTAGTCACACGTTGGTGACACAATTTATTCCCCTCTCATAATTGTTGGTTCCTATCCCTTATTACTAACCTCAGCCTTATCTCGGTGTCAACAGTTGCTTCACTGACAATACAAAATCACACTGACCGCAGTATACTCGTTTACAGATGCAGGGCAATTGTCCAGGATACATTGTAAAAGCCTCTTTTCGACTCTTTCATTCAAAATTTTGGTGGACAGTCATTACTTTCAATTATGGTGAGAGTTTGCCGGTAAATTCATGACACTTATTTTGCTGTTTGAAATTCATATTCTCACATGTTTGTGGATGAGCGCCATATACGAAATAGTAAATTTGTTGAAGTTGTCATGCTCACGCAGAGGAAATTAACCGAAAAGACTTTGTATGTAATAGTCGTCAAGTGGTAAGAACATGTGGCCTAACAAGTTTGTGTAGAGTCCAACATGCCATTCGGAGCATGGAATTACTAAAAACTCTAAATTTTCATCTGAATTCCGACAATTCCTTGATTTTGTTTCAACATTAAGAGATGCGAACCAGGATTTTGCGATGAATTGCAACAAATCAAGATGCGAAGAACTAGAAAGATCCAGAGGATCCCTGGGCTTTCAACATGTTTTTCGTAGTAGCGGACGTTTCGCGACTGAAGCATCTATCAGCATCAGTGCAACCAGTGGATTTCCAAGTCTTGCAGTATCCCACCACCTGCCGCTTTTTGCTCTTATATTCACTTTATGTTACTTTTACGCTACTAGCTCCTACGAGAGGATGAGCCAAGACGGCTCTTGCATGTCCTCAGCAGTACGTACGCGGTGTGTGTGTGTGTGTAGATGAACTGTTTATCAGGGATCTTGAGAACTATCTCCAAAGTGACGTCCATAGCATTATTCATCTATCAATATTTTCAACTTGTTCTTATCAAGGATTCCTTCATTTTATCTTTTGTGACCCGAACAGATGACCTACAGTATTGTTTCATGAAATGACTCCTCATTCAGTATCCACACTCAACTCATCAAGAAAAGCACAGCATCGCTGTTCCATACATGTCAGGAGTCATTAGTAGTGCACACCTGCCGAGTTCACTCTAGGAGTGGAAACAGAACCTGAGCAACCCGAGCTAACTCTCTCAACGATTTGAATCGCATTAACACCAAATAAAGAAGAACCATATCTCATGCCTCTTCGAAGAATCGTAAAGTAAGACTGCTGCTTTTGCATGTTTTGAACCCTTTTAAATGACGCCGAAATTGAGAATGGTCAAGTCTCTCAGTAAAGCTATGAAAACATTGAGAGAAAATTGCATCTCGTGCACTGAACTCCACCTACGTTCCACCTACTGCTTCCGTCATGCAGGATGTTGTTCTTGTGGTAAGAATGGTCGTATGTGCAAGGCCTGCCGCCAATCCAAATGCGCTGTCATGAATGCAACCTCTGAGTATCCGGAAAATGATTACAATCCGCCAAACACACACTCGAGATTCCGAGTGAATCCAACGAATTCGTTTACAAATCACTCCAGTTCAACTAAGGCATGGAACGTCGATTCATGTTGGATATCATGAGCTGCTAGTCCATTAATCGAAAATCCGTATTTGACTTGATTCTACCCAGTTACCCATATATAACACCGATGTGCGCATTCACGGCGAATTCCACTGTTGCGCGAGACTGCATTGATGGTTCGTTTGGAAAGTGAATATATCCTGATACGTTTCCGGATTTCCATAGACAGTCCCTTGATTTTAGATTGAATGCCCCGCGTACATTTGAGCAATAGGCAATAATCCGAAATGCATCCAGTAACCCGGTGGATCAGGTTTTTTCCAGCAGTTGATCGCACAATGCTCGAATAACGAAAGTGGCATGGCAGTTGAGCCCGCGAATCTGGGAGTGGGTGGTGATGCGGAGCTCCTGAAGCACTGAGTGTTGCCGTATGATCAGAGCAAATGTGTTCTGAAGACGCTATCCCGAGTGGAACAAGACGGTGTCATTGTGTGTGTGTCTTCATCCACTTAGGTGACTCCGGTTGTGATGGCGCTGTTGAGTGATGAACAGACATTTCGAACTTGCGGTGACCAGCGACTGTTCTTGAATCCACGTTCAAAAAGATGCGCGGCAACCACGGTGGAACCGCAGAACTCGAAAAAAAAAATTCATGCTCGGCAGAAAGTGTTTCTCATAAATTGATCTGACTGATGCATGTTCAGAATTTCCGCTGCACTCGGAATATCGACTATAACCAACCATGAACATTCCATGAAGTATTCTCCAATATAATTCCTTGCCCTTTGGTATGCACGTGTCTGACGGGACATTTCAGGCCACAATAGACAAGGTGATCCGCGGTATCAATGGGATGATAATATATCAGGATGGAAAGCTTATTTTTGGTTCCCCATAAGAGAGAACACTAATGCAGATTGTGACAGCTGCTGATGAGATTTATGGAATAAAACGTATCGAAAAAGCGCAAATTCGGTTTCATCAAACCTGATTTCCTAGGCTTCACTGTCAAATCAAACGGATATCGACCCGATCCAGACAGTTCTAAATAAGTGATCGTCAACTAGTCACCGAATAATCAGGCCAACTTACGATCGATTCCTGGATGCTCGCAGGGCTACTTCCGAATTCTTTGAAACGAGCCGAACCTTTTTTCTGGCCCATTCATCCGATACAGAGCAGTGAAACGAGCAATTTGGAAAAAACCACCACGTGGTCTTGTTCAGAATAGCCCACATGTCGGTTTTTGTGTGATTCTAATTCACCTACGTGACTCTGATCCTATTGAATGTAAGTTATTGGTTTCTGATTCTGGACTTCCACTTCTTGGTTTTAACGTTGTTCGTGAATTGCACATCAATGTCGCTCTCCTAACGTCTTCACCCGATTCATTGAATATACAACAGCTTCTTTTAAAATATCCTCAGGTTTCTAGTGGAATGCACATTCCTGAATTGAGGTAAGAAATATCTGGCCATCCCATTTTTCCAAAGCGCAGAATGATTCCTTTTGGTTTGAAAGAACCTTCTTGGTCAAGCAATGTATTTTGTGTGAGCGCGAAATTACTGGCTATGTGGAGTCGTCTGACTGGGCCACACCGATTCCGTTAGAGGATCACAACTGCCTGCCTACATCTACAGTACAGCTAATCACTAACAGCGGCGTTTACACAAGGTACGTTCAAGAAGTTCAAAGTGACTTCCTTGACCAGTGCTCCGCGAGGCGTGGCAGCGGATACATGGAGACTGTTGTGGATCCTTCTTGGGTAAGTGCTGCCCTCCTGTGATCAATTATGCTTTTTCCCGCGGATCAATGGTATATTGAACAACTTCACCTACTGCTCACTTCACACAGACTACGCTCAGGAAAAGATTCAACAGCGGAGGAGTTCTGTCTGTGCCAGTTGCTGACATCGGCACAATTTAGCTGCTAAACTCTTGGATAATTGGCTGTAAGATCTTTATTGAAAAGTAAAACACAGTGCTCGTCGTCACTCACAGTCTAATGGTCGTGGAGAACTTTGAATGAAATTCGTTTTGTGATTCCCCATACATTTTTCGAACGTTGTCTTGCCATTGACAATCTATAAGATATCACAATGTTCACTGAGCTATCGACGCCCAGTTTCCAGTGGGTTCTATTTGAGGATGTTACGGCTGACCGAGATCCAACAACCAGCTACTCACAGAAGTGATGGATATCTGCATCCTCAGTTGAGCTGTGAGATGCTTGCAGAATGGTTCCTCTCGATTCCAGATATGATGGAACACAGAGGTGCCTTAAATGCCAGTTGATCCCGAGCCTGAGAAACTGCCGTGAATAGTAGTTGATTGTGGAGGTGGAAAAAGCTGCAGCGATGAGCAGCAGCTACAGCGATTGGCAGCAGCTGCAATCTTATCTGAAAACACCTGGCTCGAAAGTCAGGCGTTATTGAACTGTTCTAAGAGACAAAGGAATCACTGATTCGAATTCGGGAGCGTCGTCTAGTCCGTTTGGAGAAGCATTTTAAGAATCAGTTCAACTGGTTTTTATCCCCGACAGGTTTGTTAAGAAGCGTCAACGCTCTAAATGTGGTTAAAGATACCGGTCCTCTGTCGAAAAAAGAGGTTCGCCGTGACATAGTTCCCCTAATTAACATGAGATTGCTTGACCGGATGAGTTGCCCCCGTTCAATTTCAAGGATGATGGCTCATAATTGTTATTGGAGTTGACAAAACTCCCCGATTTGGTAGGTCACAGAGAACAAATTCAAAAGAGTTGGAAATAATCTGTGATTATGCCAATTTACAAGGAGGATGGCGGCTCCTCTTTTCAAAACCACCCGAGAATAAGTTCGGTTAGCAACACATCTCTAATGCTTGCATTAAGCATTCCCCACCACTCAGCAACCGCTCGAGAACAGTGCCCTAGCGAGCATCATGATGGGTTTGGACACGATCTCGGTTGTGTTGATCATATCTTTACACTCCGACAAATTTTCGAACACAGGCACACATTTATATGTCAACTACTCACCTTTTTCTTGATCCTTAAGCGATCTTAGACACAGTTGACCACATAATCCTCTGACGTTGCCAGGTGATGATAGTGGTATAAAACTATTCCCTAGTTGAAAGGTCTTAGACCTTGAATATGCAAATGACTTCGTTCTCCTTTATGAAGATCCAGGTCAGTTGCAAGCTTTTATGAGCAACATGAATAACTGTGTACCAATGATTGGTAAGCGTTTTTCAATATGCTGTTGAAGGATTGGGTTAGTCCAACTCTAAACTTTTCACTATTAGGAGAACTATAAACTTGTTTGATAAGTTGTTTTCTGGGCAGCTGGGTTTTACTGGGAGAACAGATATCGGTTGAGATGTCATTGTGTATAAAGAAAGTTCTCTTGGCATTTGCCAATCTGAGTCATATGTGGCTTTGATACGAAATCTGGTCATCAATCAAGAGTCGGGCATACGCTGCAGCAGTCAAGCCCGTACTTCTCCGTGGTTAAGAAACATGGCCACTACAGGTGAAGAGTATGAGAAGATTATTGGTATCTGAACGCATGTCCCTGACAGGATTCCTCGGCACGCCATATTCTGGGAGGCAGGTACCTGCTGGAAAATGAGTAAGGATGGCCAGTTCATGACATGGAAGAAAGAAATGAAAAATCAAACCAAATCAAACCAAACTTGCACCAGTCGAGACAGATAAAACGCTAGAATATTGCATTTGTTCCAAAATCTTCCAGAACTAAGAATTGCAAACTCCCAAGGCACGTCACAGAGCTTCGTCGTAGTCAGAAATGCTAGATCAGGCACGGATGATGATATTGTGGATCATCCCAATTATACTATAATACTTGCTTCTTGTGACCGTCCTCATTCATATTCACCCATTAAAGAATTTGAAACATTTTCTCAATCTGTAATTTTTCTTATTGTTCACGAGCCCAAATATTCTCATTCTTACTCTTGTCCGGATGGGTTATCCCCTGAAATTCTTGGGTAAAGTAGAACTCCAGCTTGCGCAACCCATGTCGGCTTTCTCGGTAGACTGATCGACGCAACTAACACAGAAAAACGCGCACATCTAGCAGTCTTTCACTGGAATAACTGTAAGCAGTGAGAAACTCATTTCTTGTTTTCTTTAAACACACCTTCCGTCATCGTCAGTTTGCCCGCAAACCCAAGAGGTCCACAGTTGATAGTAAAGATTCCTCAAAAACACCACATTACCCCATCCTAAGACAGACGCGTCCGATCTGTCAGTTGACTACTTCATGAATATTCTTCAGCCTCTGATTCAGTACACAGATCCCTTCCTAAATCTTGAAAATCTTGAAGCTTTCCAAGGTCCCTGACAAATAACTAAGTGGCTCTCTAACCATAACGAACGCTGAGCTGTCGGTAGGTCATGCATATGACAGCCCCAAAGGGGACTAGACTTCATTCAAGCACAGTTCTCCGATTGAAGAAATACAATGTAAACCCCAAACATGACCTCCCGCGGATTATTATTGCCCAAAGCGATGAATTTATTTTCAACTGCTTGCAAATCAACTGAGAAAGTTGATGCAAACTTCCATGTTGAAAAGGGCTAAAGGTCAATCATGCCAAACTGCAAGTAAATTATCCACTATATTGGTTCCTTCCGTAAAGGAAAGGCACAAAACACTCATAGTAAAACAGGGACAGTGGGAAGGGAGTGCGGGTTATGTTCATGCTGTTTATTGTCGAGTCGATCAGTCGCTGGCACTAGATTTTTCACCACGCAGCGCAGAAATGGATGAAGGGATACTAGTTTTCTGAGATCAATTCAAACAATTATGGATTATTCCATGGTTCTGTGTTCTTCCTCTTCTATATTCCACTGCAATCGGTAACCTTTGTGTATTTTCCCTACTGGAGGCGTTCAAATAAGCTGAAAATATTGTTCTTGTCAGGAAATTTCCGGCCTACTTCTTGAAAATCTATCTCGTTTAAAGAATCTTCCAAGCAGAAAGAGTTTAAAAAATGATGTCTCCAAGCACCTTGAATGTTAGTTCACGAATTTTTGCTCATTTATTCCGATATTTTATGTTTCTGTTACTTCTGTGGTGGAAAACTGAGGTGTCTATTATCTCAGACAGTTTCGGTCATTTCAGCGAGTGAATTCCAAATTCAACTTCCAATGTGTTCTTCTTATACTATTTCACTTTCCCTGCAATTATCCTCTTATTTCGGAACCTGGACCTTAGCGCAATACTCCGTGGCTTGATAATTACAAGTCATACTTAATCTATGTTAGGTGCACTTTTAACCTTACTCATTTGTCAGCATAATGAGTCTTGTTAAATCTCTAACCAACAAGAAATGTCAGGGTCATACTCATCCGGTACAAACAGACGTAATTTTTCACTCCCATTCATACATTATGTCTGTATTCCGGGACCTTCCACCTAGAATGATTCCATACAAAATTTCAAACCTTTTCTGCTTCAAGTCATGTCTAATGGAGAATAGATAAAAACTCACTGACTTGAGAAACCTCTTAATGATAACAACTTTACTTTTCTTTCGCATATACTCAAACACTGCATTTAAATAAATTATTCGTTTTTACCTAATTGCTTTGCCATTTGATGAATCTCTCTTGTTCTACTTGCCTAATTCTCCCGTGTAACTGTTATGTCACTAGCATATTCTCCTTGATTTATGTGATCGAATACGCACCGGCTTTCTGCTATGTACGTCGTCGCACGTAACTTGTGCTCGCAAATCTCATCATTTCAGCCCCTGAACGAGAAATTGAAGACGACAGCACAGCACAGTATAACCTATGAGTTTTATGGCAGAATGATTTGCTGGTAAAATCGAAAATCTTGAGCGCGCCATTCCGATGGTTTTGCTCTATTGGTGGGCATGACTAATTGAGTTTTGTGTATTACTCACAACTACCTGCGAGTTGTACGTGCGGATAAGTGGTACTTTGCTTGATTGATTGTCATTTGGATTTCATCTTTCCGACCAACCCTGCACTCGGAAGCACCAGACTCGAGCTTCGCTTCTACTTGAGTTTATTTATACTCCCTGTCATACAAAGGATCAGAACCCCGGCCTTTTCACCTCAATGGTGTGTATATTACCATTGCATCACCCAACTTCCCTCGGGACAGGTCCGAACCACCGAAATAAATTTTGTTTATGTGTCATCTTCTATGATATTGAAGAATGGCTGACAGCTTCGAGGAGAGACACGGTATCTGTTCCGGTAATTCCAAGGGAATTACTTTCACCATATCAGATCTTCTCCGCAGGATGGGCCATCCCACCCACACCTGAAACAGATTGAGTTTTGTTGTCTAGTTTTTTTGGACAGGTATATAGTTATTGTTCACTCGGTCGATTCATTATCCTGCGTTTGTGAAGGCGTGCTGATTAGTTAAATGGGTAAGGACGGATATTTATTCATTTATTTATTTATTTTCACTCTATCATAGTAATACGTAAAACAAACACAAATAGAAGTCATTGCGGCCGTTTTCCACACGTAAGATTTGCTTCAAACCTAAATGGTAAATCAGATTGTATTTGTTGTACAGTGTGAGCATTCCCTATAATGTCAAATCTTGTCGGCCTTCCTAACCTCAATGAAGCTAAAGCTGTATTCGTTGAAACTTTTATTATCCATTTCGAGTTATTGATGATGTCAGTATGGACTAGCACAGTGATTTTGACGGCATGATAGAATCTTATATTAATCAAGATGGGTTCATAATTATTTCTATGTGATTGATTCTATGCGTATGCTGAAACTCATTCGAAACGAGTACCATATAATGTTTCGCACTCAAACACCAACTTAATTAAAAATTAAAGTAGTATTAGCAATAGACTTTGGTTACCGTGTCAAACTGCGTGCAACGGCGGAAGTAACAATTACTGGGGTCAGTGGACGATGGGGTTGTTTGGTCTCGCTTGGAGTCCGAAATCGCGTTTTACTTTCTACCTCAGGAATATTGTTTCCGGAGAAGTACTGGATGAATAAAGAAGTAAAATTCATGTTTAGGCAAGTTGTTTTACTCTCTTCATTTCTGTCTACTGGTTGCCCATGCTGAAAGTATGCAGTATCGCAGACTTTCAGTCCTACTGTTTAAAAATATGGCAAACTTTTAGATTTTGACCTAACGTTGCTAACCGCATGCGGCCCTAATAGATCCAGCATATTCTCCAAATTCAGTTGTGCTCCTCCACAGTAGCGTTAGGATAGTAAGTTGCTCCTATTCAGAAGTAGATAAGGGAGTAGGCCTGTTTGATATTTCCTGTAATTTCAGGATACATCCGACCATTTCCATTTTAGAAGTAAGCCGTGTTCATTTATAGGATTTTTATACCCAAATAATGGTTTGGTTGATATCATGGTGATTAGTGAAAAAGATATGGAAACAATCATGCAAGGACCGAAGCGAGCACAGCCAGGTATTTATGATGCACCATTTTGTAGTCAATCGGAAGCGACCAGCTAGAGAAAATGGAACAGTTAAAATCTAGAATGTGCAGTAGTTAGCTGCGCTCTGGGAAAATGTATTTATTATTGGCACGGACGAAACCTGTGAGTTCTGCTATTTGAGTTCAAAAAATCCCGACTGTAATGACAACATCGAGAATGTTGAGCATCAAGATTGCTGATTTTATGGAATAATAAATCTGCCTTCATTCTGCTACCTCAATGGAGTCAAGTAGTATAGTCCACCGACTTACGAGGACTATCCGAGTGACTCTCTCTAACGTCATTGGTTATTCTGTTCAGTGGGGCACGTTGCATCAAAATACGAAGTGTTGACAGTAAAAGAGAATATCGTTATACTTTCTATTGGCTCAAGTGAAATGGGTTAAATGTGTCACGTTGAATTCCGATTGACTTAAGCTAGTGCCACAGTTCGTTGATCCGTACAAATGTTTCACTACTGGTTCTGAAGCAAAACGCCAAGATTCGGACACCGTCGATCAACTGATATTCAAAACACCTCACAATTGGATGGGCAACGTTGTTTTTCTTCCACAACAGTCTGTTTTTCTCAACCAATTATTTAATCACTGTGATCATGAGTACACCAGATCTCTGCGCTGTTGGACTTTTCAGAGCCTTTCATCGACTTGAGGTTCGTTGGGGCCGCTTACAACACATTCGCCCAACAAGCAATTCATATCATGTTCTCATAATTTCTGTAAACTGCTAACCAAAGGTTTTCCAAGGATATAGGTTTCTGCCAGGTTTCACTTTGTCACCATACAGCTAAAATGTTGTTCTTTCATGTAAATGACAATGTATTAGAGGTTTTAGAGGGTTTATCATAGTTGACTTATACACTTGAGAACAAAAATAATTACATTGCGTCAATGAACAGGTCGCTACGGAGATATTAGGGAGGTAACGCTAGAGGTTTCTTTGTCTTATATGCATGGTCCGCGAGAAAACCAAGGTTGCATTCACATGCTTCAACGCAAAACGTTCGGGTAGAAAATCGGAAAATGTGTGGTATCCACACACAGTAAAATGTTCAGACCGAAGATTCATATCTGTCAAGTCAATCAGTGAGGAAACTTAGTCTCGTGCAAGTTGTTTGACGAAATATCCTCAAGACTGTTCTTCTTGCTTCCCTTTCATTTCCGTTAACAGTGCAAAGATATCCGACTAGAAATTCGATTAGTATGCAACGCAAGGGGTATAGGATGTATTGTCAACGTGTGCTTATTCATCTAGAGCCAATTTTTTGGCCACACGCTCACCATCGGTGATTAACACGAGTGCGCTGCTATCAGTTGGAGTTCCATTGCAAACACTACGTGTGTGCATAGTGATTTCAAACAAACGGGGTAAAACAACTGCACGCGGAGTTTCTTCGTGGGTTATTCATGGTGATTTCAAAGTGAACATCGCGTGGTTCATTAGTATACTACTGAGAACAATCTTTTTGATATCTTTTGATTACTCACTGCACATCACTTCCTATATAATTTTGTGTTCGCTGTTGCAAATGAAAGGTACACATACTGTATCTCAATCGGATCAGCAGGGCGGCAACAAAAAGTCAACAGTCGGTCCAGAAGGCAAAAATGAAGCACCACTTTGTATGGTTGCTAGATTTGAATAGACAAAAGCAGTTTGTGAGGTTTTTCTAGTGAAGATGTGGACATGCACCTGATATAACAATAGCAAACTTAATTTTATACTTGCTAATTTTATTTGGAAACAACTGTGATGAAGTTGTTCATCATCTAGAGGTTACACATGCAGAAATGTGTTTGTATTCTGGCATTCCATGGAATCCAAATCAAAACACCTCACGTATTTTTAGGATGTAAAGACCACAGTGAAACAACAAATAGCGAAGTGATCACTGGTTGTAGCACGAAACCCTAATGGCAACAAACAAATCTTCACATTGTGAGCATTGAATAGAGCTTGATCTTGTTGGACAGAGCAATAAGGTTTTGCAATGAATGTGTTTTGTGGCTAAATAAATCAGCGTCGCGGAAATTATTGCCAACTTTTGAATGACTCATCTAAGTTAAGTATATACCAACATAGTCTGGAGAGAGAAAACCCAGCAGGAAATCGTGTGAATACTCCACAATATAATTTTGGTATTCGGGATGATTGGCAAGTGTTCCATCCATGTCACTTGTTACAGACGTTTCCAATAAAAGTCATACGATAGTAGTTACAATCACGGAAATAGTATTTTGTAGCTCTCCTGTTAGAGTAACAGAAGCCGCAAGCGTCAATCGCGCGTGCAATAAAACTTATCCGCGACACGAGCAACGGAAATCGATGTACCGAGCAATTCTTACATACTCTGTGTACTTCTCTTTCACAATTAGAGCTTTATCACACACACACACACGCACACAGACAAGTGAGTACATCGACGGAAGGCTTGTAATCCTGCAGGCTACAGACTAACCGGTGAACATCTTATGCAAACCTTCAGAGTTAATGGACGCATGCACTACTGAGCCTTCTGAAAATGATGAAATATTTCCCCGACCTTGCTATGCCCAAGGATTTATTTCCTTCTTCACGCGTACACCATTTCATTTTAGCAGAAGCGTTCAGCTTCCATTTGGGTTACTTTATTAATCGTGATGGCTTGTGTTTGTGTTTTTGGTCAGGCCGGCACAGTAGACTTATGGGTGCCCTTGGTGCGGGAGATCCAAACTAAAATAGAACACGGAATCGTTGGTAATGCCAAAACAATGTCAGATGTCGCTAGTGAAATTTCGGTAAAACAGTGTGAAGCTACTGTTGATGCATGACCCTAGATTATTCCATAACTGTTCTCTGGTAACAAGAGAAACGAAACTCGTGAAAACCGAACACTTGATTTGTCACGCTATTTCGGTTTGAATTATATATTATTGTAAGGAAAACCGAATCGTTGTTGAAGATGTTTACAAGATGGTGATTTCTGATATATTAGGAAATTTGAAAATCCCTTTCTGTAGTGTGATTATTTCGAGAATTCGTGCGCAAATCACATTTTGAATGCTTCGCGTTCAAGAGGCCAAATCAGAATTAGGCGCATTTGCTGGCACGTTCATGGAACGTTCACGTGTTCATTCTGGGTCAATTTTATCGTTGCATAGCTAGATAGATAAGTCAATACTACTCGGGCTGAAGCATAATTACCTATCAATAAGATGCAGGCTGATGCCAAATTGTCAGAAGGATATTGACTGATTATCCACGTAGTGAGTGTAAATAAAGACGTTTCCTAAGATCAAGCTCGATAAAAATAGTATTCCAGCATTCAGGACTTTCTGGAGTCGCAAGCAGAACATCTAACTGAGTGAAAACGTATCAATATATACAGGAATTCGCGGCAAAAGCCATACCGAATTAGTAATGTTCAGTGCGGCAAAGTGCGGACATTGATCACTCGGTTCTGGGTTACTGATACATGATATCTCCAAGTGCGTATCTTCCTAAAACTTTGTGTGACTTCGTACGCATATAAAGGATTACAATTTGGTACCATCCAGGAATGTCTAGACTAAACATTAGGGACACTAATTGTATGGACTCAGTAATAATGGGAACTCCCGATTATCAATATTTGATTGAGTAATTGAGATGGAGTCGAATTATAGCATACCACTTCTATATAAATGTGGATGGTTGGAACTGGAAGTTCGATTGTATTACTACTACGATCCTTTGACGTTCCAGCTCAAATTACTTCTTTCACGTGATTTCATAACATGGGTGACTTGAGGAATCAAATCGTCTCAGACCGGTGGGTTTTGTTAAGTGTTGCTTCTTCTAGCTAAATAAGAAAGATTTTTCTCAAACTGTTGAAGTTGACCAGATTAGTTCCATATCAATACATGAATGAATGGTGTTTTTTATTCATAATCTGTGACAGCGTAGTTTACTGGAACCTCACCCAACGGACACAAGGAAATGCAAACAAACTCCTCATGTGATGACGGATATTGCACTACAAATACTACGTGGATAGTTTTTCGAAATTAGTCCGGATGAAAGATCGTATTTTGATCAAGATATTAACCGGACACTCATGCATGATGAACGCCAATAACCAAGAATTCAACAGGGAACTTTTGGAAGATTTTCTGAATGAATTTTTCGCTCACAGCATGCCAGATCCACAACATAAGTTCAGAATAAAAATAAGAAACTGGAATATTTTCATTGGTTCAAAATGAGTTTAGGATTACCTACCATTGCAATATTGATGACGAGTTTGGTGTCATTTTAAAAATACACTTTCAGTTAAATAAACGCCCAGTCCACAGTTTCCCCATTGCTAATACGCGTTAGAATATAAATCAAACGGAAAAATGTGAACAAGGCAAAGTGAAATATTGGAGCTATGCAATTGGTGAGAGGCCTGAAGAGAAAATAAAATAAATTATCATGAATAGCGACCTTGAGATTTGAACACACACTTCTGAGTAACTATTCCAAGCCTAATTTTAACAAAGCTGAATTCATGCTAGCAAATTGTTCAAATCCGAATATGGCTTGGATCGTTTGAATGTATGCCGAATTCGAAGAAAACAATTTCACACAGTGTGTATATTGGGGAACTTTGAGTCTCATCCTCAAACATCTACTTTTCAAACAGTCATTGGCTATTTTTATATGTAAGCCTGAGGAAAATGATAAAAAAAATTTAAATATCAGCCATTAAGAAATGATAAACAAAAGACAAACCGACCAATTCTCTCTCACTTTATACATCTTTTTTGGAATAAATCTCTCGCGGTAAATGCTGTATTTTACATAAGGAAATGCATAGATAATAAATCGTGTAGGTCAGCTGATAAGCAAAAGCGATTATTGTTACCTCGAATAACTTGACCAGTAGGAGATTCGGTTGGATAAATGAAAACTCATCAATTCCTACTCACATAACTGGGTAATAAACATGTTCAAGCAAAAGTGACTTTGAAAATGGATGAAGCTGAGAGTGGATTCCATGTTTGTATGTCCAGAGGTATTTTGCAAAAGACCAGTCTTCCTCGTCACTAGCGATGCTTTGAAAACCTGAATTTGAATATGCCGTTGAGTTTAACGTAGGTGCCTCGGGTGCTGACTGCTTGACTCGAGGATACACGCACGATGCAGTAGATGAAGTCATCATGAATCTCGACATGATTCGGATGGCATTGTATTTGGATGATAGGACAAACCTTCCCCGTTTCAGTCCAAGAACTGACGTTGGAGGAATCGCCATGTGATTTCAAATGAATACTTTCCAGACATGCTAACAGTATTGCGTCTGATTTGGAATACTTTGAATTGACGTTTCAAATGGTTATCCTAACTTCGAAGAATTCCAGAAAGCGATTCAAAATGCACACTGATTTATGGAAGACAAATATATTATTGGAAAATAGCCCGTGTTATTGTGGATAACTAGGATTATACAAACATTTTTGTCGCTGAGGTGAACTATGTAGCATGATTTGTTGCTTGAAAAGGGCATTGGTATGTTATGAACAAATCAGTGCACCTCATATATTGATTATCCTCGCTGAAAGACTGATTTGCGGCAAGCATCATCATATCTTGTTTGACTTTATTATGAACAATTTACATGTATATGACTATAATCTACTTTCGAGGACTATGATCCACCACATTTTGTCTTCCGGTGTCGAACCCGAAGAGCCGCTAAAAAGCGGATTTGATCGCCGTTGTCCGTTACGAAAATCAATGACAAATTGAACAGGAAAGGATCAAAACACAAACCCCACCATAATAACTCCATTCAAGTAATTTTGCATGAGCAGTATGACAATGTGTATGGATGACAGGATAAAACTGTCTAGAAGGCACACGGCTGGTTTTGCGGTTGTTGCCGCCCATCTGGTAGGGTTACCCGGTGCTCCTCCGCCCAACAATTCCTGTGCTTGACCACTAAACTGCTTCCGGTGACAATCCACATCGATCGCATTTCAGTTCTTACTACTAGAACAATAGTCAGTAGCCAATAAGTATGGAATGGTTCATGCTTTCGATCGGGTACTATTTCGTACTACTTCATTCTGCCACGAACGACATCACAATGAATGGTAACGCCATTTACATACCATTGTGAGGTCTATGTATTATTTGAATTTGTTTGCTTCGTCAAATCACTGCATTGAACATGAAACATCAAACAAAAACTAACACCTAATTCACAAAGTTGTTCTACTTTCGCTGATTGCTAAACCAGACACTGTTATTGCCATCCACCCTCTATCACCCTCTATCACCCTCTAAATTGATACTTCCTGTTCAGCTTCATGATTCTACTTTACGAGGTGCATGAATTTCCATTTTTTAGATAGGATCCCGTGGATGAATGGTGTAAATTGGGAATGATAAAATATATCGTTCCGCACTGCACTGCACGAGAAACCTATACCAGATTTGCAGTATTTTAAAAGAAAGATTATTTTACCATGATCACATTGGAAAACAACATTCGAGAGCGTACAGTTGTTTTCAGTGATTCCTAATCTTTCTCTTACACATGATATGGGTGACAGTTATGAGTTTGATTGGTCGTTGGCTGTGTTGAAGGACATTTTTACAATAGGTGTTTGGTGTGTGTGTGGGGGGGGATGGTGTTTTGTTTGTCAGTTAGCGTGTGGTGATGCTGAATCTACCACTGTTAGTGGGTTTTCAAAGGTTATTTCTCGTTTCGGATGCTTCGTCGCCAGGGCAACTGAGGTGCATGAACTAGTCGCTTTTGCGCACACAGATCTGGGCTAAGTAGACGTATGACGATTGTATGGGCCCACCATGTCATCCCACACACCACACACACCTACTGTAAAAATGTCCTTCAACACAGCCAGCGGCCAATCACATGCATAACTATCACCTATATGACATGTGAACGCAAGTTTAGGAATCATTAAAAACAATTTTTCGCATTCCAATGTTGCATTTTCTGGATTATTTTAGCGTTCTGATATGTGAATAAATTCTCGTGACAAATCCCCAATACTCAGCACGCCGGTAAGTCGTCCAGACTGCTGAACAATCACTTCGACACTCTTCAAGCTGTTGTGCTTTCGCTCCTTTCTCCCCACTTGCATAAGCAAACCTACGTATGGCTTCTCAGAACGTGGATCGTATTACACAAACGGTAGAATTCACGGTAATAATGTAGTCAATCGAATATCTTCAAAAACGACATTTTACGCGAGCAAGAACATATGGGATTGGTACACTAATATATATTAAAAACATGATGGCTCCACTTGGAGTTGCATGTGACTCAATCAAATTAACAACGTTCTAGCTTCAAGTTGAATGAATATCGTTGCAATAATCTTATCATGATGCTGTGTTTCTATTCCTCAGCTCTGACGCTCGAAAGCTGCATGCCAAACGCACGTCGCGAACATGTCATGTGGGACGTATATGTGCGACAGCGACCGAGACAAACCACGGATAGCGTGCTCAGCTTTGTCTGTTATCGAAAAGCAACTAAAATGATGTTGGCAACCTGATGGTCAAAAGGACCACGGAGTAGACAGGCGTTGGTTGAATGCTGGGTGACTGGTTATGCTTTTCACTGTTCGTGCACACTCGTCCACAAGCATGCAAAACGGAAACGCAGCATCGAAATTGGTTACATGATTTTCTTTGACCGAGGTCTCCTATCCTGAACGTAGCACAATAATTACTTGTCTGAAAGTGATTGGCGCGTATGTGGTTTGGTGGTGGTGCTTTCATCAACGTGCATGCTGCTCAACCTGGGTCTACACATCACTGCGCGGTTTACGCGTACGTCAGTCACCATCCCTGACATGCCCCGCTTTTCCCAGTTAGTGCCCACGTGCGCACGCACAACAATGGGACAACTAAATCAACCCAGCTTTCACACAAGGCCTGTCTGCTCGATGTTTTTTTGTTGATAGCCCGACCTTCGCAACAGGTGTTTCAACCAATCTCACAAGTACATCATTCCACACATCCAATGCTACTCACTCTCGCTGGGATCACATGTTATGCGGGTTAAGCTGGCAATTTCAGGAAATATCTTATCGGTCCGCATATGCGTGCTCACATACACACGCACCACAAAAGCGGTGACACCGTTTGCATGCATTCTGCTGGACACCTTTTACTGGTGAGAATTTCGCCAGCATGCAAATGTACGGCCTAGGCAATCAGGCCGACGCTCACATCCCAAGAGGATTTTTCGGTAATTGGCCAACTGACAACCATAAAAGAATCCCCGGTGCTGAAAGTGGTTTGAATGGGCTTGGACGAGTCTCAAGAATTTCCTTCACGAATTAAAAACAATGTACAGTTGGGTTACAGCTCTAATCCCATTGGAGTCAAATGGGGCTTGGACTAACCGGGGGTCCATTTTTCGGATCAAACGTTGATTCCTCCGAAGATAATTCGTCCGTTACTACAAAATGTCGTACAGAATCAGGAACTATCTTCACATTTTTGTACTAAAACTGATATCAAACGTGTTCTGTCAACATAAAATGAGAAACCATCAACAAACGGTTGGAAAATTACCGGGACATACTGATAGCAATTAGAATTCGTTGAAATTTTGAGGATACCCGATGTCCGTAAAGCTTTCATTTGGATTTAACAATGTGATGAAGGAGTCCTCATTTATGGGTGATTGCCAGTCAGGCGTCTTAAACATGTCTAATCGGATATTTGGGTAAATCAATTTGATAGCAATCGTGTTCAAATTTCCTTATCTCAGAAATCCATATGCGAAAGTCAATCAAATTACGTCAACGACCATCAAATCAACGTTTATTCTGAATCACGAATTGTCAAATAATCCAGTGAGTGATTTATTATGGATGAAACAGAAGCTGTTGAAAATACTGGGAATATCAGTAAGTATACTTCTGTTTTGACCGGGTGGTTTGCATGATTCCAGAGAATGCAGCATTTGGCCCATCTTTCCAGTGCTGATATGAGATCGGAAACGGGAGCAGAGGGAAGAGAAAAAAACGGAGGAGTAGAAAATGTTGGTAAGATGGAATCAGTGGCAAACCAGGAAGCGAATTGTCAACTTTCTGATATGGTTCACGAACAAAATCGCCGGAGGAATTACAGATGTGAAGCAAATTTGGAGGGCAAACTATCAGGAGGCTGCTTTGGCAGAAGACGAAAATGTCCGGCTACCGGTGACAGATGGTTGAAATGTAGCTGCAAAATATTTTAGCCAAAGTAAGTGGAGTATTGGGGCGAATACATTTGATGGGACAAAGAATAATGTGGTGGAAATAATACGACGAATATTTGCGTCATTCAGATGGGATATGTACACGGAAGAGCAAGCTATTAGAAACGTTCGTGTTAATTAGTCGGGGACCACGAAGCGTACGGCACCAGGATTGTCCTAGAACTATAAGGACAGATAGAGTTGATAAGAAGATGAGTTCATGGGATTTCAGATTATATGGATGAGGAAGTTAGGATGAGTCGAAGTTACCATTGAACTGGTGATTCAAATCTACGACGTACAGCTTCACTTTGAGTCTGGCACAGCAAAACAGTGGAAGGGATTTTTTTTAAACGGCATTTCTCGTGACCTTCTACTGTGTCTACTTGCAGGTGATTCAGATTTCGTACTTCAGTCTTGATGAAGGTGAGTAGTCTTATACGGCTTGATGACAGCCAGATGTTTGTGCCTTCCCCTCAGCTCCACTGAGGCTCTTCAAGCGAGGAGAGGAAACCCTTTTGTGTTGAACATAAAATATTTCTAAAGGGCAACACAAATCATGGAAATTATGGCAGTCAGTAAGGTGTTCACAGAATGAGGAAGCCTTGTGTAAACAAATAATACAATTATTGAAGGTAACCAATGCTCCAATTTTAATGAGAATCTCCAAGGTGCAAGCTGTTCTGAGGAGAGTGCGCTATGGATGCAAGCAGTTGGTCAACGTTTTTCCTATTTAACAAACTTGAGGTTGAAGAGGTAAATTACAGTGATCAAGAAAACTAGGTGGGGAACGTTGAAATAATGTGAAAATACTTTCATATCTCACAGATACTGAATTCTTAAGTATATCGAAGCTGATAGAAAAACGCGCAGGATTGGAAAAACTCTATGGTGAGTGAAAAGGATAAGTCCAGTTCATTGAAATCACCTGCTTTTATGAACAAGGACTGATTGAGATCCGTATTGAAATAGTTGGAAAGGTTGTCAAATAACTGACTGATATCATTAGCAGGAGAATCTAATAAAACATAAGCATTTCAAAGGACAAGATGTTGAAAGGAATTTGGAAAAGGTGGCTTTACATGAATTGCATTGCAATTGATCTTATTCATGCTGAATTCAAACTAGAAGTGAGAAGATTTGCACCCCTTTCGATGGACAGTTATGATTCAAGCCATGATTGCTGGACAGTGTGTGGACACTTGATATGCGAATATTCTAAGTTTTAAAACTGAATAATTAAAGGAATCTGTAATGACCAGTTACATGCAGTTGCTCGGCTATATATAGGTATATCAAAATCAATTGGCAGTTGAGACGTGTGGTAAATGCGGTGAGCGGTATGATCCTACGTACTTTCTCTAAGATTTTAGTTGTGCGAACCGATGACCCTTTTTTTGTTTTTCTCGTTTTTCTCCCAGAGATTGAATTCACATCGAGGTATAGTATGAAATAACAAGAAAGTATAATCGCTACGCTGTGGCCAAAAATTATGGAATCAACCAACGGGGATGGAATTGTCAAACCGGTTAGGCGAATTGGCAATGAAGAATTGAAATTCTGCATATGGCTGCATGAAAATAGCGTCGTGGTTTTCGTGACTAGTAAGGCGGTTGACCATGAGGCAGTGTCAACTGTAGGTGAATGTTCAGTTCAATTAAAAAATATTCACAAATTTACACTTGTGAAAACTCTCATGAAACGTAAACTGAAAAACAGCAGCTGTCAATCACCGACCCCAAATCTGCTCCCGATGGCTAACTCCAAAATCATGTTCCACTTGCAGTAACTCTATAGACCAGAATGAACTAATTCAATCGAAATTTAGTGTGCTGGATGACGTTTTTCAAACTGTTGCTTCACATCGGTACCGGGATATCTTCTGACGCACAATGTTCAGTTGAAGTATATCTTAGAGATTGTGAAGGAATCCCACAAACCGTCATCTTCATCGTTTTGTTTCAGTTTTTTGTCCGATCCGCCTAATGGTTCGGTTTACCAAAAATTTTCATTTGAGGGAAACCCATGGAAATGGCTTGACTAATCAGATTGCAAAGGTTTGAGTTGAAATCTTTTCACTGAGTGATTCTGTTATCAATTTTGCTTTCCATATAGACCAAATTGGGCCCAATCAGCTACTATGAACGCTGAACGTAACACTATTACACACACTCACGTGTTGGCATTCGTATATTGTGGTTCAAAATTTTGTTCATTTTTTAATATCAAATGTAAACGCTTCTTCACATGTCGTGCAGTATACTTCGAATCAGATACCAGGCTTTGTATAGTTTATCTCTCGGTCAACTCACGTCTCCCATACCCACTTTCGCTTAACGATGGACATCTGATATGTTTTCCAACCCCGATTTTCGTAACAAGCTGAAGCAAATCTATGTATAGCAGTTTTTGGACGGAAGTAGTTAACACAGGAGAAACAAATAGAGCCCAACATGTTCCAGTTTACGCCCCCCCCCCTGAAAAGTGAATTTCATTCATATTTTACCAAACGAAAAAAATGTGACAGCACAGTCATCAGTTGCTTTTACGATATCGCGGATCTCCACCATTAGGCAATATAAAAAGGACATTATCCTGAATACGCTATGCACACCAACGTTTTTGGCTTCTTTATTCAAAAACCAACAAGCCAAGGGAGAACAATTCTCGATTTCGGAAGTTTGAAACACTGTGGAATATCCTGTACAAATATTTTCTATTTCAGTTCTCGTGTTGCATCGTAACTGTGGACCAAATTTGAAGGCGTGTGAGCATATCTCTCTTGGTATTGGGATTTCAAGAACAGTGAAATGAGATTCGAGAAATTCATCTCTTCCTCTATATCCTCATTTACATCTCTGGATGTATTTTGGTACATCTTAAGGTTATTACTCCTCAATGGTATATTAAACATTCTCATGAAACCTAAGGAAAATACATAACCCGATTCATGCACAAGTGTTAGCAATTACAGACACGTTAGCAGGACAAGTATGACGTAATGTATATTGCGTGATTACCTGCGAGTAGTGTGTGTGGGATCTATGAATCCTTGTCTGGTTGACTGTCCTTCAGGCTGCATCTTTCTGAATGTTTCATTCTTGCTGTCGTTGTCGAGGTTGGTGATGTCAAAATGTCGCTCGCTGCTCGTTTCCACGAATTATTCGTTATCTCACTAGCCTTTGATTGTTTGTGACGTAAATGACAATGAACGCTATAATCGGGTTGACGCAATGCTATGTCTCCCGCAGTTGTATTGAGTTCGCTCGAGGACGTCACTGATTGTTTCTGTTTGGTTATTGTTCTTTGTAGTCAAGCCGGAATATGTTCGAGCATTCGGTTGTGCAGTTGTCTCACTCTGCTGCCAAAGTAGTTGGGTGCTTACCTACACTTGAACTGACAAATGCAATGGGACTAGGTGTGGAGAGGTAGTGGTTCTTTCATCGACGGCATTTTCAGGCACGTGGTCGTCGAAAGACTGATGATCTTCTTGGGGAAATAGGAACAAATAATGGCACAGTTGGGGTGTCTGCTGAAAAGAGTGTTAATGTCATCCCAATTTTAAGTTGACCGCATGATGTCCGTAATTTATGGGACTGTGATGACTTTGGTTACGTTCGGATGTGGTTGTGAGGGATCTGGTACAGATGAGTTTGGATATCTTTTTGACTTCCAAGTGTTGAACAGCAAGCAACAAACTTCATCCAGCTTGTCGATCATGTGTTCTTTAGAACACGGCCCCGACAAATCCAACTTTGTACTTCATGGAACAGAGCGAGTTAACTGTGGATACTTTCCTGACCACGTAGTCTTACGTGGACTGATCAGCAGATTGACCCATGATTCCGACGAGTACTTCAAATACTTAGAAGTGCAATGTCGTTGTTAGCTTCTCCGAAATTGAGTTGATCAGATGTAGTGGTTCTGCGGCTAATTCGTTGTCATAAATTCATTTAGTTCATCTATTCCCACATGTGATCGGTAACACGAAGTTAATTTCCACACAACCAGCATTACGTAAACACGGTTCTTTCCACTCCGGACTTGGATTACCTAATATGAAATTGGGCTGTGAAATTCCACATATTCGATCGAAGTTTGTCGCCTAACAATATTCGAGTATCTGATGATGACTATCCGTGCGCATCGGATGCGAATGCTGCTTGAATATGCGTTTCTCTATATTTGTATTGCCTATACAAATGCCGTAATTTGCATGCCTAATGAACAATACTTTTCAGTGCCAGTTGGTGTGTCTTCTGTTTTCATTTCGGACAAACCGGTCATCACCAGAGGAATTACAGATGTGAAGCAAATTGGAAGGGCAAAAACTGCAGCAGACTGCTTTGGCAAAGGACCAACGTTTCAGGCTAACGGTGGCAGATGGGAGTAAGCGTTTGGTTTCTCAGCGGAAGAATCTGTGTTTGGCTCTCTGTATGGTTGGCGAGCATCTGTTCCTGGCTTGTACGGAGCAGATGTGGGAGTCCGTTGTGCGCGAGCCCAGCCAGCGGCAAAATGTTGCACATTTCAATCGTACAGCACGATCGCATGCGTGGTTGAACCACTCGGAGAATTCGGGTTTGCCAGGTTTGGACAAGTGAGTAATAAAAAGTTGCATAACTTCAAGAACAGTGTGGGTGAAGTTAGAAACGGGAGAGAAAATGTCTGAAAAGCAGCAGCAATCATTCCAAGAAAAGGAGGCTAAGACATCGCAATATGTATCCCAGTCAGTTGAATGTTAGTTCGAAAATAGTAGGTGGAGTAAGAAAGTGAGTGAAACTGACGGAACAGGAAGTAATATAGAGATAAGAAGTGTCAACGGGGAGAAGAGCAAACATGCCTGAGGACAGGGAATGGACAGAAGTGAGAATACGTTTAGGGGTATGGGCATGATCGCCAGCTCGATCGGAAATACGTGTGAGGAAGTAAACAAGTTGGCATAGGTTTTTGACCACGGAGAAGTGTTCGGCTTGGCGCCCCAGAGCCGAAGTGTCCGATGAGTGAATGAACCAATCTCGCTTGTGAACATTGAAATCTCATAAGATGGTGACGAGTCAGTTGGGATCTGTCACGAAAGAAGATCAATGTTTGAAGGTGAGATACGAAAGAACGGTGAATCGCTACTGTTGGGTGAACGGTGAACTACACAAAAGCAGTGATTACAAAAAGTAAGTCGAAGCTTCAACCACATGAACTGAAATTAACGAGTAGATATTATGCTTCACTCAGCGAATGCTAGTGAGAGTGACAAGTTAGTGCTCATCATCCGAGTGAGGAGAGCGAGCAAGACGGCGACTGCGTGTGTGGTTGTGTATTTTCATGATTTGTAGTGTACAAGAAACCAACAACCGTGATCTTGAAATGTGAATTGGCGGACCACATAAGGCCTCAATAGATCAGGCGTAGTAGTTAGTCGGGCAACATTGGAACTCTCTACCAATTGTGTTCAGTTTTGTGAGTTTCCTTGGCCTAGTGCCCTGTGTTTCGTGCAGTGTATTCATTGGGCACCGTGTCTTTTGATTGTGTTGTGGGTCCAATAGGCCGTGTGCTTCCACTGTGTGTGGCATAGCAACGCAAAATATATATTTTATCGAGTCTTGGTGAATTGAGACATTCCTCGTCAAGTGTGTCATCGCGTGATATAACAAACGTTCATTGCAACTCACGCAGTCATCGAATCAGACATTGTCATATGAACCATGACCAGGCGTACATGTGAGGGTACTTGACTGTGTCCGTCTGAGCAGATTTTCACCTGATCTCAAGCGGAAACTCTCCTTTTTTGTAAGAAACAAACAATTGTTCTAAATAAATGTCGTTGGAAGTAGGAAAACGATAGAATTAACCTACTCAATTTGGACCACTTGAATTGCTTCGTTTATTGATTAGTCATTTGCGGCTTGTGGAATCATATTCTCCAGAATTGGCATTTGAACTAACATTCACGAAATGTTTCTTCGTTTTGTCAGGCTGATTCATTAGGTTTCAATATTCAAGAGAAACCATTCAATTCGGGGAATTGTACCTCTGACGAATTCAGATACCAGTAAGTTTACATTTGCTTTACGGTGCTGGCTGAATTTCACATATCTCGTAGAGGACGATAGTTGTCTTCGCGTCACCGTCCAGGGTCACGGTCTTCCTTACAGAAATCTCAAAAAATTGAGTATTAACATTCAGAAAGATGAAAATTTCCATTTACGGAAAATTGGTTCATGAGTGTATGTTCATCAAACTACTGCAATCATGCTCATTGCGACAGAATGTAATTATTTTGGCAGGAAACGTTGTAGGACTTCCTAATATGAATGGTCGCCGCCTTTATTGGTAGCAAACAATTAGTAGATTTTTAAAGCAATAAGAAGGCTAAGCGCAGAGAAGATATTATTCTGCATTGAATAAAAAATATATGAGCACAATTTCCTATACACGACCGCATTCAAAGAAGACGAACCGCCCCTCCACTTGCATGAATGCTCTACCATCTCATGCTCTGTATATGGGGCAAATAAACCTTGTATGATACTCATCATTATTGTTGAGCTGACCTGTTTCTTTTCTTTGATGTCTGAACTAAAATCTCCTTCATTTAGTCAATCTTTTCTACTCCTCGAGGTTTGCTCGTATCGGTTTATATGCTAGAGGAGTTCAATTCCCATATTTACAGCTGGTTACGAATAAACCTCATTATTGTGGCATTCAAAATTGTGCAATGCCATACTGTATGAGGGTCGAGCTTGTCTTTTTGCATGCTATACATCTGCGAAAGGGCATTTTCAGTAACATAATGATGACGCTGAAGTTCACTGATTGTTATACGGAAAGAACCATAGAAAGAGGAAAATGAACGAATCAAAGTCAAGGATTAGGCTGATTTGATATGAATATTTTCGTCAGCCACGTTTCATAGAATTCATGACAGAAACTAGCATCGGTCTTTCTCGAAAATGAGAGCAAGTTGCTCATCCGTGTGAATGTTTAGCATCATGTGCGGATTGAATAAAACTTACCGATAGGTGGGATATTGTAGGGATAGTCGGTTAAACTCAGGTTGCATGTTACTGCCCATGGTAAACCTGAGGTTCCAGAGCACTGTCACTTCAACTGGAGCCGGGAAGGTTTTCATGGAAACAGAGGAGCAAGTCACATATTTTGTGACGATGCTTTTGAAAATACACAACGTTTGGATACAGATACCTCAAAATCAAACGAAATTCCTACTTTATTAGAAGACAGAACAACGGAGGAGAGAAAGAATGAGAACCTCATCGTTGATCTAACACAGAATTCCCTGAGGTTTCGAATTAGAATGATGAGGTAAATCTGTGATAAATATGGTATTGTATCTCGATTAGAGAACATATTTTCCCCGAAAACACGATTCGGATGAAAATATTACTTCGAAGTGATGCAAATCGCGCCCTAAACTGACAAGATTAGAAATTCAGTGGAAGTCAGTCGTCATATATCCTCCACTGCATTAAGTAGTTTCAAATCTGGGTAGTTCAGTCGTACGTGGAGTTGGAAGATCATTAGGAAAATTGGAGTGAGATGGCGACCGATTGCATGTAGCTTCACCTGCAACTATCAATTGAATATCGGGCTTGTTGATCCCGGTTTGTAAAACAAAGTTTGAGTTACAAGTACTTCAGTCCCAAAGGTCGTTTTCACCTAATCGTTATCGCTGATTAGCATGACAATACGACAATCCCAATCAAGAATTTGTCCTACTCGAGTAATAAGCCAAATGTCAAGCGACCGTCATTAAGACGAGAATGACGAAATAATTTGCGCTATGGTACTGAGAAAATTGAAGTTTATAAATATAAGACAACCAAAATCAGTAGTGATCTCTTTGGTCAAACTATCCAAGAACCAGAGTGTAGAATGGGGCAGTTCAACAGGCAGCAGTCACGCTTCAGGGGCCGAAATTGGACAATGACAAACAGGGTAAAAGTCGAACAGTTGGTGAGTTTGTCAGGAACATTTAGTACGGAAATGACAAAGCGAAGTTCTTTGACACTGTATTTCAGGCAACAGTTCCCTGACTGCACCATTAGATGCAACATCCACTGGATTCCCATCGGTCAGCGCATATCGCCACCTGAAGTCTAATGAACGGTTTTCTTTGAGTCCAATTCTATTGGCCGCAAAGGTAACGAAAGGCATTGACATTAATAATTTACTGCAAAACAGTGATGGAATCCGGCCATGGAACAAGACGATCTATATGTTTTTGTAGCTCATCAGTAATGTCGTTCAAAATAGTGTTTAGTTACCAGATATCTATCGACGCGAATGTGAATTATAGATTGCATGTTCTTCAACCATTTCGTCCATCTGTGTTGCACACGTTCATTGGACTCAGGGTCCCAACTCAGACACTGGTTGCATAAACCGCGAAATTTCTGCCTTGCTGGCGGCAACATGAGGGACCAAAACCCAAGGGATCATACAATGGAGCCACATGTTTCACGACTGATAAAAAGAAATAGTTTCTGAAAGATACGGTTTATTTTTGCGACGATTTCACTGCATCTCAAAAAGTTCAAATAAGTTAATGTAAAAGAGTATTGTGCGACGAATATAGGGAGAATTACAATTATCACCATGGTAAAGACACATTATCAAACAACTGTTTCTACTGACACAATATGGGTTTTCAGATTTGGCGATTTTTCCGTCATTCCTCCTATTCATAATGATCTCACAGAAGAGAAGTGTATTGTCCTCATCTGCGCCCACCGTAGTTCGTATACTTGGATGCAGAAGATTGAGTTCATCCATAATCTATGTTGTCTGTTCTAGACTTTCGTGATGATAGGAATATCAACAACGTATCTTTTAAAAAAGCTCTGAACGTTCCGAGATTTGCTGGCCTTCACAAGTTAGCCGAATCCAATTTCCCGAAACAATCGGTAACTGTTGTAGATAATCTATCATTGGTTGCACTGAATGAACATCTGTTGCGGACTGTCTCCTGAGGTCTAGGTTTCTTTATTCCACCGAAGAAAATAAACAGCATAGAGACACAAGCACAATTCTAATATCTAATCGAACCACAGTAACTGATAACATCATCCAGACATCAGTCGCTCACCACATCTGAGTGCATTTTTATTGTTGAAAATCTACAGTTGCAAACTGGCTTGGTAATTTTACGCCCTAAAAATGATTCCGTACCCGTGCTGACTCATTGGAGTGATTATGAGAGAACGAGGACTGTTCTTGACAGTCCCAGCACGTTTGTGCGCCAAGATAATTGCAATGACCCCGAGGAAGTACAGCATGAGGTATCGGTAGAAGTATACATTCTTCTAGAAGGGCAATTTACCAATGAGATCACAGCTCAAAATCTGAAGCCAGAAGGAACTCAAACTCTACAACTGCATGGCCCAGCGAAACTACACAAACCAGAATTGTCACTTCGAAGGATACCATAGATGATAAACTCACCACAAAACGAATAAGCGAAATGGGTGTTGAAATTGCATGAGCCAGTTTATGATTTATTGGCCAGAGACACTATCAAAGAAAGTCTGTTTATAGTAGAGCTTTTGCACCAGATCATTTCGAAAGGGAAACACACGGCTTCACTTGATGTCCAATCACTGCTTTCCAACTTTCCCGTTAAGGAGGCTATACGTATCATCTGCGATCATGTCGAGCAAAGCCAACTCAAAATCGGTATATCAGTGTCAGTCCCGGAACGACAGTTATTACCATGCTCAACAAACGTATCTTTTTCTTTCCTTGGCCGGACTTACAGACAAATTGACGCAGTCGCAATAGGGAAACCCATTTGATTCCATTTTATCAGGTATATTTATGGCCCACCTTGAGGAAAATACGAGCTTGTTCATGAATGCAGTTTATGGGATATTAGGACTTTAAGCCACAAAAGCCCAGTGTACCATTAGCGATAACCGAAAACCAGACTTTCGGGCTTCGATTGGGTGACCGCATAAGGTCCCAAAAGGTCACGTGTGGTCACCAGTCGAGAGGTTATGGATTTCTCTCTACCACGAAAATGATCGTCGTTCGAGGGTTTAGAACCTCTGCACCACCGATCGCAGTCTCGTGTATCTTGCCGATAGAAAAGGCTTTCTTCCCAGGAACCAGGAGGATAAGTGCCATTATAAGAAAGTGGTGTTTGAGGAATTCCTAGGATTATTGAGGAAACATTCTACAGTGTGTTCTGGTCAGCACTGTACAACCAAAATGAAGAAGGGCATTATTTATATATATATATATATATATATATATATATATATATATATATATATATATAAGGTTACCAATCAACAGAGAACACTGAGAAAATGGATCAATTAAAAGATATGTCTACAAGGACACTATCTATACTGCACTGAATTGGTTCCAGAGAAGAACCTGATAAGCACGGTGCAAACGCTGTTTCTCGGGCTAGAGAGGATTTGGACGACAGAGCCACTGGAGGGAGAAATCAATCGAATTATTGAAACGCTGATGTCAACTGCGTATCCAGCACAATTCCTGGCAAATTAATATCACCTAAAGCTGATAAAGAATAATCTCCCTTTGTTCTTGAAAGTGGAATTAGAAATTGCTCACAAATGAGACGTTATGATCAACCTAACCAGCAAACATTCGAAGCCAAAATTCAGGCGCTTCTAATATACTGCCGAACCGGTAATTGTGTTCACGTTACTTCCCGATCACACGTCATACAATGAATTAACACATTCAAATGTGGTTTGAGGAAGAAGCTCAAAACGATTGCATCATCGATCGATGAAAGATCACTGACTACCCAAAGCGTTGGAGACAAGGCATTACGTCAATGCCAGTCAGGCAGTCATAGTGATCTTCCCGACAGGAAACACTAGAAAAAACATTCCTTCAATGAGCGACGCAACACCGTCACGTGATCCAACGAAGTTTAAATAACAATATATTTGATTCAATCAACATGATTACTCATTTCGCTGTCGCAGGAAATCTCACATAAACCAGGTTATGTATGCTTACGCAGCGGAAGTGGAGGTCAGCTTGTTGACTGTTACCAAGAAATTCAACGATATTCGAACTTGTCAATCAGTGTGACTCGAGCACCGTAATTGATTGGTGGTAGTGGTAGTGGCGATGTGATTTTGGTGATGCATTATGCGTCAGACGCGCCCAGAAACCTGCCCAACCTGAGAAGACAGCCAAGTTACAAAACGATCCTACATCATTCACTGGAATGCAAGTAATGATCGTCAGACGTTTTTCCGAATTTATAATTTGATAAGGTGAGCGTTCAGTGAGAGATACGCACATGTTCATTATTTTCCAGTTATGCCAGGTTAGAAGATAGATTAGAGGAACGCTGTTCATGTGTGAAATTGAACTTGATGTAATGGTTACCACTGTCGTACTGACCTGTTTGTTTTGGTTCATGTTTATATTTGAACAATATTTTCCTGCAACTAATGAATACTCATCTGATTTGGCAAATACGGTTGAACGAGGACACTCGATTAGGACATCAGCAACCTCGGCATCGAAACAACTAGTTTTAACTGTTTCACCTGTGATAAAATATTACACGTTTTATAGATTCTGCACACTGAATGATAGAAAATCAGAAAGTTAGTCGACAATCTCGAATACAGCAATTGACTAATTCGTGTCCATACAGTAGCGATGTTATCAGTGTTACGATAGATATTGTGTTGATAACTGTTACTTGCATGCGGTCAGTTACTACGTCACAATATTTCGTGTGAGTGATCAAGATAGATTCAAAGATCTAAAATGTTGCTTCTGAGCACATATTGTGGTGTTGTTTCGTAAGGATTGGGACTCAATCGGCGGTTGCCGATAGCTGGCCTTTGGCATTTCTTGCTGCTCTCACTTTGGCAGCTTCTTTGGGAAGAGGGACTCCATTACCATTTATCCAATGCTCCGATGTTATCGAAGTGATTGTAAACGTCATTTGTCCGCTTTTCCCTTGACTTTTATTCAACCAACTCGGGTGATATATCTTTATGCGTTGATACGGTCTTTCTGTGGTTCGGCCTAAGTCACCTGCCCCACACTGAGAGCTGGAATGCACGGATATTCTGCCTTTCATTCGTAAAATGAGAAATAGTCGAGTGGTGAACAAAACATGGATTCCAGCAACGTAATACATATTTCTGTTTTCGGATATGAGTAACAGGCGACTGATTTCACTCGTTCACCATATCTGCTTCACTGCTACTTCTGAATTCAATTCATGGGTAGACAGATTGTTTTTCGACTGCTTGATGACAAGGTGTGCTATCGTCATTCTTCGTGATATTACTGATTGTATATACTGGATGAGAAATGATTTCACCCTTTAGTTATACTTCATCGAACATATCTTAATTATTTTATTGGTCAATCAATGTATACAATGCCTATTATGTCTCAATAATACGAATCTGTGGTAGTGTGTGCATGTACTTGATACAGTTTCCTTATGAATAAGTGAACGTCCTAGTGAGCCATCGGATTGATGTGATTGTAATGCGTCCGAGAAAAGTAAACAATATGTGGATTTTGTTACTAATGTGATTGTTTACATTTATAGGTCTAATTGAATTCACTTATTAGGTTGAATGAATCCATCCAATTACCAAATCTTAAATCATTATTTATGCTCAACCTAAAATGTATTGGGAAGAGATACGTTTGAGTCCAGTTCTGGACATGAGCACCTTGCTACATCATGTGGTAGAAACGTGATGAAATGAAATAACCCAATCTACCAGATGAAAGATTATAAGATTTAGGCCCCAAGATTCCTTCCATTTGCAGATGTCATCGAAGACACAAATGCGTCCAACGAGAGGGTCTACTGACTCAATGTATCTTCTCAACCTGCGAGTGCCTTTCGAAGAAACTATCAAAAATATAAATGCATTAGATAGGACAATGAGAAAACCCAGTTTCAATTTCACAGAGAACGGTATTATCTCTGAATAACTCAAGCAGCTGCAATTGTCAGGGCTTATTGTGTTCTAGGCTCATCATCAACATGAGCAACATCAACGAAAGGGATTTGGTCGAGTCAACTTTGTGACCTGATTCAATAAGTTATTTCGCAATTAAAGAAACTAAAGATTTGACGTCATTCTCTAGGGCCACATTCCGCGGTGTCATCGATTTTTCAAACCATTCGGGTATGTCCTCCGACGCTGGTTGAGCCAAGCAATTATCCGTTCTGCCTGTGGATGCGTCACCGTAGCTGTAAGTGAACTGATAGAAAACATGTGATACATTGTGATCGGCAAGACTGTCTGAATGACTTTTGAATCCTGACCTGTTGGTAATCAGTAACTGAAGTAGTTGCACCACCGTCTATGAGTGTCTTGTGGCTGACTTAGGATATACACATTTCTCAATAAAAAGGTGGTCACCTGCGAGCAGTAATGCAATAGAAACTTGCTTCATGTTGACTGTATTTCATGCGTATGGTCGGTTGAAACTTGCTACGCTTTCTGCCTAATTGCACGTGTTCGTCAGTCTTTTCGAATATGCACGGACCACGCGTCAGTCACTTTGATGCTTAGCAAAAAGCAGACACAACAACTCGATTATCGATTCCCACGACTCTTGAGATGGAGAACACGGTCATAAGTAAGGAAATAATTAGCGTGCATTTCGAGAGCGTGAGTGTAGCGTACACGTGCAACGGTCAAATGACTACCGTGCTTGATAGCGAGTCAGTTTGTGATATGCCGATTTTGCATGTATAATATAGCCCTCAAAGTAACTCCAGACTTGTGAACGTTTGGTGATCCCTTCAAAACAGGGGCCTGCTTCCCAATTGATTTGAGTTGTTTTATGTGTTTTCGGATAAAAACCCATTTAGGAACAGAATTTGAAGATGTCTTGATATCATTTGTTTCTCTGTCCGTATGTTGTTGCCAAGCGTAGTGTCTCGTTTGAAAGATTTGATGTCGGAAGGTATATCTGGTATCTTTCGTACATGTATTCCTTCTTCTTCATAACTAAACTGCCTGATTCCTTATCTGGTTGGAAGAACACCATCAATTCTATTCTTCTCAATCCCTCTGTTACTCACGAAGAAGAACTGGTCAATAGTCCATTCTTTTTAGATGTTATAATAATCAGATGTTCGGATGAAATGTTGCCACGCAGTATCCATCTCAAAGTAACTTGGGAAAGTCGCTATTTGCAATTCTCCAGTTTCGCACCGAAGACCTACAATCATGGTTTAGTTCGTCTCCTACTCAACAGAGCGTGGAATATCTGCATCAAAGAATAAGTGCAAAATGAAGAAGAGTTCATAGAATGTTGCTGGCCAACTGCTATCCCGATAAGTTTATCGAGCAACATCGAAAATCGAGGAGAGCCAACGGAAATCTTGTAACGGAAATCCGCTTCGTTTATTTGTTTGACATACTATCGTTTATACGAACTCCCGATATCAAGCACGGTAGTAATTTGACTGTTGCACGTGCAGGCTACACGCACGCTCTGGCAATGCAGACTAACCACTTCCTTCCTATTAATCGTGTTTTCCATCTCGTGGGTCGTGGGAAACAATACTCTGGTTGCCATGTCTGCTCAGTGGGAGGCATCACAGTGACGGACTGGCGGTCCGTGCATAGTCGAAAAGACTAACAACTGAGACGTAAGGTCTACGGTTTCTTCATTTGCGAAACATTTCACTGCTTCAGGTCACAAAGCTGACGCGACATAATCCCCTAAAATTGTGTTGCGCAATCCCGATTTGAAGCTATGAGCATTTACTGAAGCGATGCCCATCAAAATTCATCCGTCAGCGATTTGTGCACAAAGACGGTTGACACAAGTGTTTGTTTGTTTTGGCACCAACCGAAGGGACCCCGACCTCCCCCTATCGAACTCACTGTTATAGCTTTCAATCTAACCCAATTCATTGTATCATTTTCATCGTTGTGTGGTATATAAACTGAAATGTTTAACGTAGACGTTGGACAAGAAAAAACGAAATATTTGCATCACGCTTCTTATATTTTCCTTCAGTTCTCATGTACTTCCCAATAAACAGAATAACTCCATATCCCTACCGTCAATATATGATGCGGTTCCCACCAAGTTCTGGCGAACATACTTATCATTATCCGAAAACATTTCAGTAATGATTCCTTTGTGCTATGTGCTGCATTGTGCACTGCCATTAGTCATCGGCATCACGTCTCCCCTTACAAATCCGTTTCAGCCATAAGCCCTTTGTGTAGAGAGATATTCACGACTCCAATATATATCCTAAACATCGTCTCTAGATATTCTGCTTGACGTCATTTTTGGTGCAAGTTTCTACTGGCTTGGTCTTCCCTGCACAAAGAGATGTGTTGAGGGAAGCAAAGATAAATCCCGAAGCCAAAGTGCGTGTTGGTACCCTGGGTCTCGACACACGGAGATTAGAAATCTAAATTTGATGATACGTCCAACTTCCACCATGTATGTCGATATATCCTCGTCGATTATTAGCACACAAAGCAGTTTTCAGTACATATTCTGCGGCCTCAACGTTAGACCTACCATCACTGTACATCTTCTTATGTATACTGCGTCTGGTTATAAACCGTATAATTGCCATGAGAAATACTTTCGCAGTCATACTGTATGCGATTTCCAAGTGTATTTCACGACACCCAAATCTGTTGTGCTCACTTCAATCTACCTTGATATGAAAGGGTCGGAATTTATTGACACCTTTCCATAGGCAATCAGGCATGTGTGTCATTTCTTGAGCTATGAGTTGGTCATATTAAGCACTTATTGAGGACGCGTCTGAAATTGTACGTCAGAATCAACTCGACGACGATTCCCGTGGCTTCAGGCACTTCGAACACAGTCAACGGTCCAAGCCTGAGAACAATTGTTTGGATCATTTCAAATCGAGCAATCTGAGGCTTTGTGAACTACCAAATAGATAAAATATTCAAGACGTCCCTGTTGCATACTGTAATTATACTGATTACTCTCCCCGAAGAACTGACATTTTGACAGTCTTAGTTACTTCATTGACCTACTCTACATTTTGGTGATAAACATCATGAAGTGTCCCACGAGGAGGCATAAAATGGGCACGATAGGCGATAATGAATCATAAAATGGAGCAAAAAGTCTTAGTGAATCCCCAGTCGTTATTGGAACTTTGCCTAAATGAACTGAATGCGGAAAACAGTCATCGTGAATATGCCACTGGATACCTAATGCTCTGGGATGCACGATGATCTGCTGATAAAATTTCAAGCACGTACTCGATTTTTCACCGTTCATCAATTCTGCTCGTAGTCTAGGTCCTTACGACACACATTCTGTTAGGTGTTGCTTATTTGTTTGAGTCATCGCAATAAATCCTTCGTCATATGAGGGCTTTCTCCTCATACGACAGCGACAACAATGAACCATCCACACAAACGTTATTAGTCATCGCAGATAATGCTAATGAAGAGAAATCGAGGTTGCTGTCATCAGCAGCTCGTCGTAAATCCAGTGTGGCACAAAACGGTGAATAACTAGTGCCAAACGGATGAATGTTCATTCCGTACTCTATCGGACTCCCTTTCATATCGCTAACTTGTCAGTACAGGAAGCCTACAGCTCATCTGTCACACTTTGGAAATCTAATTTGCTAGATCATCTCTTCGATTTCAGCGAACAGGGCTGTGACCTATCCACGGAACCTGACGGGTACTCCTAACAAATGATCAGTTGGATCAGGTACTTGTGATAGGACTTTGTTGAGTGAAATGCCCTCACAAACAGAAGCACAGTCGAATACCACTCGGACCTTCCCTGGCTTCTTCGAACTTGAGATGTTATGGGGTGGCAAGAACACACGTTTTCTTGGGCATCTTCTTGTGGAAATATAGATGTCATTTATCCTTTTCAATCATGACCGCAAATAACATGATTGTACTTTGAGAGTAGTTTCAAATTCCAGAGAAGGCATATCTTGAGAAACGACAAACGATGGTCTACAACTGGGTGATTAAAGGGAAGCTCATTTCTATCAATACACCACGGTAGACCATCGGTACACTTATTCCTTTCTTTTATTCACTTACACGTAACTATCTCCTACTAGACGACGAGGCGGCTCCATATATATATATCACATATCAAAGCTGATCGATCGGAGGCAGTGTAGAGTCCAAATAAGTGAATGATGGAACGCACTCTAACGGCTGGTCATTGATGGACAGCTTTTGAGCTGATGGCCATAAGTGAGATGATTTACATTCAGTTTTCGTGGTGTTTGATTCCAGCCCGATAGATTTTGGGAATACATTGCTTCGGTCGAATAATAGTCAACATGTGGGAGGTAGCATCTGTGTGGTGGAAGACTGTCGTGTCCCATAGGGCATCCTCCATTTCATTGGTCTCCAGCGGTTTCCCAAGTCTCACTTGTGTCCCGAAAAATCTGAACCACGCATCAGCGGCCACACCTCAGCGAACCGCTCAATATGGGGTTAAATAAGATTCTGGGTAACTAAGGCCTAAATTCCCAGGAAAGAGACGATGTTCAGTGTGCCAGGACAGGCACTCCCTATTGGGCGGACTAGATCTACCATTCCATCGGCTACAAAGGAAAGCTATCCAATCTATCGAACCCGGTATTCCAGAATTGGCAAGCTAGCCGCACAACAGGCCACCGACTCATGCGGAACAACTCTGCTGCACTCTGGGTTGCATTCGGATGTGCAAAGGCTGAAAGGAGATCGTCTGGATAAAGGCTGGATTAGTCACCGTTATTTCACTTTCAGCTGCGGACCGGGCAATTGAGTAACACAGCATCCCTGAGCAATGCTGGAGACACGGCCCCGCAAAATTTTCCCGAGAACTTCTATGAATGTGTTTGAAAAACATGCGATCTGATCATGTCAAGGCTTGACCGGCAAGTGACGCTCCTCGTGCTCCAGTGGTCCAGGTGTCAAGACAACAAGCCGGAATACTGAACTGTCGGAAACATGCTCGTGCAGCCTGTTGGAATGAAAGGACACTATCATACAATGGCAGCCTCAGAATGACGACACTGTTGAACTTAAAGTAAAACATCTGCATAGCTTGTGTCTCAGAATTATGCATACTTAACTGTGGCACTCGGTGCATAAATATTGCAGGACGGGAGACAGCTTGCTAGCTTTATCGTAGAAACATGGCAGCCCAATTTGAGAGCCACGATTTCACACTCGATGCTAACAGTAAATCCAAAATCACAGTGATCGCTTGGGAGCCGATTTCCCTAAGACTTCCTTTTGCACGTTTCGAGGGCTTCCCCGGAACCTCGACAGTGATTTCGATTATGAATTGGACGCCAAACTCTAAGAGATATTCAATGAGATCAAGAAATGTGAAATTCTGTCCATCGCTTGGAAGTGGATTGCTCTCACAAGTCCTTCGGATGAGTCAACGCGAGACGTCCTAGGAAACGACGCTTACCAGAATGGATCTCTGAAGACTCGTCCAATCTGTCAGCCAAAGCAAACGAAGCCCAGATATCAGGAAGTGGCGAGAACTACAGACTGCAACGGGGAGCTTCGCTCACCGCTAGGCCTGATTTTAAGCGATACTGGATCGAAGTGGCTGAAACCGTGGAGGCTGCAGCTTGGGTTAGTGACTCCAACAGGCTATTCCACCTCATTCGCAACGCATCGGATAAGCGCCGCAGGTGACAATCGTCCCTGTTTAGCGCAGCCCGCCATCGTATACCTGAGCACAAAAGAAAAATAGATTGCTGAGTAGAGCAGGTCGATAGGTGGCTCAGCCGATCATCATACCGCACGATGGATCTACAAACTCCAGTTCTCGCGGAGCACTACAATGTCGGCTGCGATATGGTAATAGTTCCGACGAAACTAATTTCGTACAGCATCAAATTCAACACTTATCTAACTTCTTTCAGAAGCTTGTGGCCCGATAGTCAGTGTCCAAATTGTATAAAACAGTTTTTCTTTCAATTTTAAGCCTCTGGGTTTGGAGCCTTTTTATGATGATCGCTTGATCACCGCCCGTCACCTGTTCGTTTTCATTTACAGCTTTCGTGTTCGAACTTATCGCATCCCGAGTAAATATCCATCGCGCATCTACAATATAAAATGTATCACTTTTTCTGACTGACAAAATGAAATGCACCGAGGAACTTCACAAATCCTCGCTTTCTTCTCAGTAGTATTTTCACCCTATTCATCTTACCGTGGCAAAAATCAGTTTTGCACCTTTTCGTCTGATAGTTGAGAAAATCTAACACGTCCTACGTGAACAAGTCAATTAGTGAGACTTTCCATAGAGTAGTAGTATGCAAGGATCAGTGTCTTCCGTGAGTGGTTGCTTGTGTTCGATCTTCAAAATACAAAAACGGAGGACACTCCATGAGTATAAATACTCAATGAGTGCAACAACAGGACCATACAAATGCAATATTGGAACACCAGTATGACTGCTAACAGCCTGCTCAATGCACCGCTCCCCCTTCAACGTAAAAAACATTGTCCCCAGTGTTATTTATTCCTTCACTACACACAAACTGAGCGTATTCGATTCTCATTATGAAGGTCATTTTTCAAGACCTTTGTCAGTCAATGAATAACAAGACCTCCCATTCCACTCGGTCCCGTTAGCAGGGTCACAGAAAAGAGAAATATTATAGAACTGACAATTGATATAAACTAAGTAGGAACTTACAATGAAGTTCACCTCAGCTTGTACACATGCTATGGTCCCAGATAGCCATACTCAGTTTGTTACCTGTATCAGATATAATTTTGCTCATTTCAACTTGCTCGCATCAAGTAGAATTAGCCTGTTTCCACCTTATCTCAATAATCGTGCTCATGTTCTAGCTTATCCATCTCAACCCCACTGTTATCTACTTGTTGACCCTTTGAATCCGGAAACTTCGGAAAAACTCACAGTGTAGTGTTTAAATTACCGAAACTGCAGGGAAAATGTGCTTTCTAATATACACCGCATGTCACTTTTTGAAAAAAAACTCACTGAATTTTGTCCCATTGAAACCGATTTTTAATATGTGTATTTCTCCATATCACGCAGCAGCAAATTGGTTGACTGGCTTATTGGAACCAGTAAGAGCGGCAATTTCTAGACACAGTCTAAAAGAAACCTTCCATTTTGTAGAAACTGTGAGGAACCTTGATCTAGAAGGAAAGTGAATGATATTACTTGGTGTTACCTCATTGTTCACAAATGTCCCGATCAGTGAAAAAATCAATTATCTGTGTGATTACATTCAGAGCAAAAGGAATCGATTAGGGTATTCCGTTGGATGAACTGAAACAAATACTATATGTCTGCACACAGAATATCCCGTTTCAATTCAATGGTGAAATCTATCTTCAGAAGGACGGAGTTGCAATGGGATCAACTTTGGGACCCCTATTCGGTGATATTTTCATGGCAAAACTTGAATAATAATAATGTGAACCTATAATTCGAGACTTAACCTTGTACAAACGATACGTAGACGACGTCATATGTGTGCTAGACACCAATCTGGACAAAAACCTGCTTCTTATCAGTGCCCAGTTATCAGTGCATAGAAAAGCTACATAGAAAGGACAAAACATCCATTTTCACAGCTTTGTGCCCCTCAAAACGAAGAGAAATTCTATACTTTGCCTAAATGCCAAAGCAAGAAAAATCTGCTCCGAAGACACAATAAGAAATGGACTCCTTTTTCTGCGGAGTGTTTTCCTAAATAACGGCTTGCCTGAACGGTTTATCGACCGGACGATGCAAGAAACGGAAGGGAAATCAAAGGAGATAGGAGCCGCTAAGAAGGCACTATATGTGTGTTTGCCGTTCAAAAACGACACGGAAGCCAAAATTGTTCAAAGAAGATTATCGGGAATAATCAACAGAACATTCTACGCAGCACGGTTACAAATCTTGTTCGTTTCCAAACCATGAAATGTTGGTGTGTGATCGACGAAAGCAGACCTGATGGGTTCTAACGAATCATTGAGGGATTCCGCAATGAAATGGACTTCTACGCTACTTCCTCATACGTAAACCGCCAGGATTTATACGCAAATTGGTATTCGTCAGTGGGACGTCTGACAGGGTTTCGAAGGCCATGGAGTACATCAGGTCCGAACAATTTCAACTCCGACAAGAAAAGTATAACTGTGTGAACTTTCTTGGATCCTGTTGGTTTACTGGACCCTTTTGGTATGAGAATGATTGTGACAGGACGGTTACAGTCAGAAATAAAGAACGATACAATTGCATGACTGACCACAATAATCAACACTTCCAACAGAGAGCCAGCCCCATGCTTGAGTACTGTATGTGTTGAGCCGTCCGATCGAGAAGTTTTGGGGAACTTGATGAACCAAAAAATCTTCATAAGCTTGCTGCCTGAAAGGTTCTTAAATTCCGAATTGTTAGCTTGTTATAAAATTGGGAGACGGTTTTTCGGATAGTGATCATGAAAATGTATCCGCGTTTTACGCAAGAGAATTGTTGATAAAAATACCAATATTTGGCGGGGTAATTTAAAGTATATGGATTGAAAATATAAAACAAGTCGAAAGTTAAATGGTCAAACCTTATTTGAATGCAAATCCGAGCGGCACACGTGATAAAGCCAAGTTCATTTTTGTAGCCACAATCGTATTTAGGATCCTCAACCAATTATGATCACCGCGGACGGGTCCAGCTGAAGCCCTCTGTGATTGATCATATCCTAATGTGCGAGGCAAGTTTTACAAATCAGTTCTGGAATGAAATAGTTGTGCTATTCTGCAGCCTCGGTATTCTTGCTATTATGGATTACGTGGTTTCGTTTGAGAGCAATTACAACACATCCTATCAGCATGGGTGTTGCATATATTACAAGGAAAGGTTTTTTTTTCTCTCTCTCTCTCTCGCTCGTCTGATTTGAGACTAATCATTTAGACTTGAAATCATAACAGAGTTTCGGTGGCAATCAATGTGTAGTTGAGTGCTACATTACGTAGTACCATGTGAAGCACGCGGCTTTGGTTCAATGAAATAATCTGCATTGAAGTGGCACAGTGTCGAGTCATGAACCACATAATATGCATTACCGGTGATTCTTGTCAAAAATATCTTCAGAGTTCTTCAGTATTCAACAACACGTCTTACGCTGTAAAATCCATTTCAAAATGCGAGAATTTAGGATTTATTTTAATCATTGCTTGTACTTCCATTTAGTATTCAATGGATAAATGCATATTCGTCGATATTTCTTTCAAGAATATTGGTGTTCAAACAAGCGCTTTGTTCTAACTTTGTTGAAACCCATATAAGGAGAGAACTCACCAGCTTTCATCAACATTTCTTTGATTAAAACGATCTGTAGTAATAAATGTGGAGTTCTTTTCAACAAGAACAGTCTCAATTACTCATTTTGTACAGCGTTCAAATCACCGATTTTAACTGTTATGCACGAGTTTGTAAGCTTTCCAATCAAACAATTTACCATTGACCAATTTCCGCCAGGGATTCAGATTGACTCAAAACTAGGATACACACAGCTATCGCCCAGTATTTCGGAACTACCAGTTTTCAAAGAAAACCAAAACATGAGTGACTGAATGTGGGGGTTTCTGTTTTTCACTGAATCGCTTGTAAACCAAACTTCTGTAGTTTGGGGGTGACAATGAGTTGCACATTGGTGACCTCCGAGGAGGGACAGTGCAGGATCGGGTGAACCTCATCAATTTGTTTCCATATCATCCGCTTTCACTAGTTCTTCCTACTATGCGTGGACCACCTGTTTGTTATAGAAGTACGCTGCACTACTTTACCTCGACAACCACAGCAGCATCGGTGGAGACAAGACAAAATACTTGCATTCATCAGACCTCAAGCGACAGACCAGAAGAAGTTCATTCACGGGTGCTTCGGTCAGTTTCTCGTGTTGGGTCAGACATTTGAGTCAGAGGATCAGGTAAGGGTTCCCAAAGAAAAGTGCGTTGTGCGTTGTGGGCAGTCGACAAGAATGATATGCCCAAAAATCTCCATCGTTTCTTCGGGAAACACAGTTCGTATTTCTCTGCTCTTTAACTTTCTCATCCCAATTCGGAATAGATATGAGAGGCCACAATGAGTCTTGACCGTGAAGTTCTCAATCTCGGTACCGGTAACAAATAAGCGACAAGAGAAAGGAGAATCGATTCTTCAACCTAAGCATTCTTCTCACTCAGCTGCTTTCAGCATCCGCACTCATTGCCACTCGGGGCAACAGTCTGCCCTACCTGGAATTCTTCAGACTTTTACCATGGATTTGTGTTGTGTCCCAAAACACGCATACAAGACCCAAAGTCAGTGGTAACAATTTACTCGCCAAACTGGCTTTCCCGCTTCACTCTTCGCATGACGGGTCATTTGGTGTCTAGTGCTTGTGGTCAGGCAGGCGTTGGCATCATTCTCGGCATTAAAACTGAGCGTGCACTGTGCGACTAGATTCCAATGACCAGTCGTATATGTGCGATTCGGGTGAACGGTTCCAAACATGTAAACCGCACTAGACTGAAGCTTAGATACCTGTTTGCTGTTTCCATGTATGCCCCCAAATGACTGTAATTCATCTGAGGCTAGAGACGAAAAATACCATGAGTTGTATCAATTGCTTCGTAGCGTGCGTTGAGCGGACATTACGGTTTTTTGTTGAATTCAGTGTTCAAGTTGGAAGCCTAGAGGAGACCGAGAGAAATGAAGGAAACCGTTTCGACATTTCAATAGACCGAACCGATACCGGTGACCGACTCATTCAACCATGTTCCGACCACGGACTTCTCATAGCGAGTAGAAAGCTATCGAACGAAAAGCACCACCGAGTAACCTGGCACTCTGCAGCTTCTTCACAGCTTTGGACTCAGATCGACCATATTGCTCTTGGTTACCGCTGGCGCGGATCAATTCAAAACTGCTGATCATTTTGGTCCACGTCCTTTGACAATGATCACACAGTTGTTCGTGTAAAATTAAGTCTACTTCTCGTCGGTGGCTTACATGACGCCAAAGCCAAAATTCCTCGGTGGCCATGAAAATATCACCGAATAGGGGTCCCAAAGTTGATCCCATTGCAACTCCGTCCTTCTGAAGATAGATTTCACCATTGAATTGAAACGGGATATTCTGTGTGCAGACATATAGTATTTGTTTCAGTTCATCCAACGGGATACCCTAATCGATTCCTTTTGCTCTGAATGTAATCACACAGATAATTGATTTTTTCACTGATCGGGACATTTGTGAACAATGAGGTAACACCAAGTAATATCATTCACTTTCCTTCTAGATCAAGGTTCCTCACAGTTTCTACAAAATGGAAGGTTTCTTTTAGACTGTGTCTAGAAATTGCCGCTCTTACTGGTTCCAATAAGCCAGTCAACCAATTTGCTGCTGCGTGATATGGAGAAATACACATATTAAAAATCGGTTTCAATGGGACAAAATTCAGTGAGTTTTTTTTCAAAAAGTGACATGCGGTGTATATTAGAAAGCACATTTTCCCTGCAGTTTCGGTAATTTAAACACTACACTGTGAGTTTTTCCGAAGTTTCCGGATTCAAAGGGTCAACAAGTAGATAACAGTGGGGTTGAGATGGATAAGCTAGAACATGAGCACGATTATTGAGATAAGGTGGAAACAGGCTAATTCTACTTGATGCGAGCAAGTTGAAATGAGCAAAATTATATCTGATACAGGTAACAAACTGAGTATGGCTATCTGGGACCATAGCATGTGTACAAGCTGAGGTGAACTTCATTGTAAGTTCCTACTTAGTTTATATCAATTGTCAGTTCTATAATATTTCTCTTTTCTGTGACCCTGCTAACGGGACCGAGTGGAATGGGAGGTCTTGTTATTCATTGACTGACAAAGGTCTTGAAAAATGACCTTCATAATGAGAATCGAATACGCTCAGTTTGTGTGTAGTGAAGGAATAAATAACACTGGGGACAATGTTTTTTACGTTGAAGGGGGAGCGGTGCATTGAGCAGGCTGTTAGCAGTCATACTGGTGTTCCAATATTGCATTTGTATGGTCCTGTTGTTGCACTCATTGAGTCTTTATACTCATGGAGTGTCCTCCGTTTTTGTATTTTGAAGATCGAACACAAGCAACCACTCACGGAAGACACTGATCCTTGCATACTACTACTCTATGGAAAGTCTCACTAATTGACTTGTTCACGTAGGACGTGTTAGATTTTCTCAACTATCAGACGAAAAGGTGCAAAACTGATTTTTGCCACGGTAAGATGAATAGGGTGAAAATACTACTGAGAAGAAAGCGAGGATTTGTGAAGTTCCTCGGTGCATTTCATTTTGTCAGTCAGAAAAAGTGATACATTTTATATTGTAGATGCGCGATGGATATTTACTCGGGATGCGATAAGTTCGAACACGAAAGCTGTAAATGAAAACGAACAGGTGACGGGCGGTGATCAAGCGATCATCATAAAAAGGCTCCAAACCCAGAGGCTTAAAATTGAAAGAAAAACTGTTTTATACAATTTGGACACTGACTATCGGGCCACAAGCTTCTGAAAGAAGTTAGATAAGTGTTGAATTTGATGCTGTACGAAATTAGTTTCGTCGGAACTATTACCATATCGCAGCCGACATTGTAGTGCTCCGCGAGAACTGGAGTTTGTAGATCCATCGTGCGGTATGATGATCGGCTGAGCCACCTATCGACCTGCTCTACTCAGCAATCTATTTTTCTTTTGTGCTCAGGTATACGATGGCGGGCTGCGCTAAACAGGGACGATTGTCACCTGCGGCGCTTATCCGATGCGTTGCGAATGAGGTGGAATAGCCTGTTGGAGTCACTAACCCAAGCTGCAGCCTCCACGGTTTCAGCCACTTCGATCCAGTATCGCTTAAAATCAGGCCTAGCGGTGAGCGAAGCTCCCCGTTGCAGTCTGTAGTTCTCGCCACTTCCTGATATCTGGGCTTCGTTTGCTTTGGCTGACAGATTGGACGAGTCTTCAGAGATCCATTCTGGTAAGCGTCGTTTCCTAGGACGTCTCGCGTTGACTCATCCGAAGGACTTGTGAGAGCAATCCACTTCCAAGCGATGGACAGAATTTCACATTTCTTGATCTCATTGAATATCTCTTAGAGTTTGGCGTCCAATTCATAATCGAAATCACTGTCGAGGTTCCGGGGAAGCCCTCGAAACGTGCAAAAGGAAGTCTTAGGGAAATCGGCTCCCAAGCGATCACTGTGATTTTGGATTTACTGTTAGCATCGAGTGTGAAATCGTGGCTCTCAAATTGGGCTGCCATGTTTCTACGATAAAGCTAGCAAGCTGTCTCCCGTCCTGCAATATTTATGCACCGAGTGCCACAGTTAAGTATGCATAATTCTGAGACACAAGCTATGCAGATGTTTTACTTTAGGTTCAACAGTGTCGTCATTCTGAGGCTGCCATTGTATGATAGTGTCCTTTCATTCCAACAGGCTGCACGAGCATGTTTCCGACAGTTCAGTATTCCGGCTTGTTGTCTTGACACCTGGACCACTGGAGCACGAGTTATGCGACTGAGGCATTTCCATCTCATGAGGTGAACAGATAACGGATCAGATGTCGTCTCGCATGCATACGGTGCCACTGGTCTTTACCATCCTCAGTCATCCGTGATGCTGACGTGTAATCCTAAAGCTCATCAACGGTCGAGTATGCACTGTCACAGGTAATTTCGTTCATTTTATAGTTCAAAAACACGACCGTTGGGGTATATGTTAAACCGACATTATCGGTGTTTGATCATCAATCCCTCCGTTCTATTGACAGAATATGTTAGGAACACCGTGTCAGCAATATGGAACTTTGGTTTAGGTTGTTGGTCACCAGTGTCCAGTCACTGAAACACGTACCGAATCTGAGCAGTTTTCATTCAGTAACGCCACAAAAGCAATGAAGCCGCACTTCCCCTGTCGTGGATTTATGAAATACACTAATTTCAATTGTGGTTGTTGGAAGTCGCGAAAACAGTTAGAACAATGTGAAGTTCCTTTTATTGTGTCTCTAACACTTCTCTCGAGGAATAATCCCTGGTAGGTTGGGAAACATTTTGAGCTCATAATTATTGAGCTTGAGTCAAGTGGCTTACGCGTTTTCATCCATGAGGAAGACAATAATGGGTGTGTTCAAAGTTCGCGCCAGGATTCGATAGAAGACACGTTTCTGAGCCGCTAGTCGAAGGTCTTCTGTAGTGTGCTATCTGGTTCGAGAGTGAACCAACTGAATGGTTTACAGTTTGTTCAAAGTGATGCGATGACGGCCATGAATGATGGAACGTTTCATTGAGTTTCAAGCAAAACTCACGGTTGGCATCTTGGGTGCTGAAAATCTCACCGGTGACAAAAACACTTTATGGGTTCACGAAAGCTGAGAAAATGATGCGGTTTTTCGTAGAAGCTGGGAAACAAGGGGCTTCAGGATGACTATGAGCTACTATGACACTCCTAAGAAAATCGAATCGATTGAGAAAAAAGCGATGAAGATAATAATAATTACAGTGGACATGCGCGCATTGGTGTTCCAATACCGATAATCTTCTCATAGTGGCTATGTTTCTTAACCACAGAGAAAAACGGCCTTAACTGCGGCAGCGTACGCCCGACTCTTGATAGATGAACAGATTTTGTATCAAAGCCACAGATGACTCAGATTGGCAAATGCCAAGCGAAATTTCTGTATGCACAATGACATCTCAACCGATATCTGTTCTCCCAGTAAAATGCAGCTGTAAAGAAAAGAACTTATCGACTCCAATACCAGTTTTGATCCATCATCCTTGAAACTAGACGGGGGCAACTCATCTGGTCAAGCAGTCTCATGTCACTTAGGTGGCCTAGCCTAAGAAGAACCTCCGCATCTGACAGAGGACCGGTATCTACAACTAGATTTGGAGGTATGACGTTTCTTACCAAGACTGCCGGAGATTAGGGCCAATTGAACTGCTTCTTAAAATGCTTCTCCCAACGGACTAGACAACCCTATTGGGTTTGAGTGAGTGAGCCGTTCGTCTCTTAGAGCAGTTCGATAAAGCCTAGCTTTCAAAGACCAGTGTTTCAGTTTAGTCGGATAAGGTTGCAGCTGCTGCCAATCACTGCAGCGTTTACCACCTCCCTGTACTTCACAATCCACCACTACTGATGGCCTTTTCTCAGGCTTCGAATCAGTTTGCGTCTAAGTCACCTCTGTGTTCCATCATATCTGGAATCCGGAGGAATCGATCTGCGAGCATCCAACAACTCAACTGAGGATGCAGATATCCATCGCTTCTGTGAGTAGCTGGTTGTTGTATCTTGGGCAGCAGTAACAGCCTCAATTAGAGCCCGCTGAACCTTGTTTATTATTCATCTGGTTCATTTGCACTTCACTGCATCGACAACCCGGTGAACAGTTGTTATATCGAATGGAGCGTCAATGGCAAGACAAGGTTCGAAAAATGTATGGGGATTCACAAAACAAATTGCATGCACAGTTCTCTCTCTCCGCATCATCCAAATGCTTTCGGGCCAAATACCAAATATTGAAACATCCCATGTAGTCGTTAACCGGCTGAGATATGGAACTTAAATCAAGAGGTTACATTTCAGAAGAAATTATGGTTTGAATCCATTGCGCGACGTCAAATGTAATACCCGACGGATTGAATAGGCTGAACCCACACAGAACTGCTGAGAAGTGAGAACTTCAAGAACGCATAGCACGTAGTTCAATTTTTCATCCGAGCGGTATCATGTACGGTACGGGTATATATTATAACAGAGAGAATACATTGGAAGAAAACAGAAAGGGTCAACATTGAATTTTACAATATTTCTGCTTGGAGGCAGATCCTTTGATATCGCCCAGTAGCGGCCACCGAGGAATTTTGGCTTTGGCGTCATTTCAGCCACCGACGAGAAGTAGACTTAATTTTACACGAACAACTGTGTGATCATTGTCAAAGGACGTGGACCAAAATGATCAGCAGTTTTGAATTGATCCGCGCCAGCGGTAACCAAGAGCAATATGGTCGATCTGAGTCCAAAGCTGTGAAGAAGCTGCAGAGTGCCAGGTTACTCGGTGGTGCTTTTCGTTCGATAGCTTTCTACTCGCTATGAGAAGTCCGTGGTCGGAACATGGTTGAATGAGTCGGTCACCGGTATCGGTTCGGTCTATTGAAATGTCGAAACGGTTTCCTTCATTTCTCTCGGTCTCCTCTAGGCTTCCAACTTGAACACTGAATTCAACAAAAAACCGTAATGTCCGCTCAACGCACGCTACGAAGCAATTGATACAACTCATGGTATTTTTCGTCTCTAGCCTCAGATGAATTACAGTCATTTGGGGGCATACATGGAAACAGCAAACAGGTATCTAAGCTTCAGTCTAGTGCGGTTTACATGTTTGGAACCGTTCACCCGAATCGCACATATACGACTGGTCATTGGAATCTAGTCGCACAGTGCACGCTCAGTTTTAATGCCGAGAATGATGCCAACGCCTGCCTGACCACAAGCACTAGACACCAAATGACCCGTCATGCGAAGAGTGAAGCGGGAAAGCCAGTTTGGCGAGTAAATTGTTACCACTGACTTTGGGTCTTGTATGCGTGTTTTGGGACACAACACAAATCCATGGTAAAAGTCTGAAGAATTCCAGGTAGGGCAGACTGTTGCCCCGAGTGGCAATGAGTGCGGATGCTGAAAGCAGCTGAGTGAGAAGAATGCTTAGGTTGAAGAATCGATTCTCCTTTCTCTTGTCGCTTATTTGTTACCGGTACCGAGATTGAGAACTTCACGGTCAAGACTCATTGTGGCCTCTCATATCTATTCCGAATTGGGATGAGAAAGTTAAAGAGCAGAGAAATACGAACTGTGTTTCCCGAAGAAACGATGGAGATTTTTGGGCATATCATTCTTGTCGACTGCCCACAACGCACAACGCACTTTTCTTTGGGAACCCTTACCTGATCCTCTGACTCAAATGTCTGACCCAACACGAGAAACTGACCGAAGCACCCGTGAATGAACTTCTTCTGGTCTGTCGCTTGAGGTCTGATGAATGCAAGTATTTTGTCTTGTCTCCACCGATGCTGCTGTGGTTGTCGAGGTAAAGTAGTGCAGCGTACTTCTATAACAAACAGGTGGTCCACGCATAGTAGGAAGAACTAGTGAAAGCGGATGATATGGAAACAAATTGATGAGGTTCACCCGATCCTGCACTGTCCCTCCTCGGAGGTCACCAATGTGCAACTCATTGTCACCCCCAAACTACAGAAGTTTGGTTTACAAGCGATTCAGTGAAAAACAGAAACCCCCACATTCAGTCACTCATGTTTTGGTTTTCTTTGAAAACTGGTAGTTCCGAAATACTGGGCGATAGCTGTGTGTATCCTAGTTTTGAGTCAATCTGAATCCCTGGCGGAAATTGGTCAATGGTAAATTGTTTGATTGGAAAGCTTACAAACTCGTGCATAACAGTTAAAATCGGTGATTTGAACGCTGTACAAAATGAGTAATTGAGACTGTTCTTGTTGAAAAGAACTCCACATTTATTACTACAGATCGTTTTAATCAAAGAAATGTTGATGAAAGCTGGTGAGTTCTCTCCTTATATGGGTTTCAACAAAGTTAGTACAAAGCGCTTGTTTGAACACCAATATTCTTGAAAGAAATATCGACGAATATGCATTTATCCATTGAATACTAAATGGAAGTACAAGCAATGAATAAAATAAATCGTAAATTCTCGCATTTTGAAATGGATTTTACAGCGTAAGACGTGTTGTTGAATACTGAAGAACTCTGAAGATATTTTTGACAAGAATCACCGGTAATGCATATTATGTGGTTCATGACTCGACACTGTGCCACTTCAATGCAGATTATTTCATTGAACCAAAGCCGCGTGCTTCACATGGTACTACGTAATGTAGCACTCAACTACACATTGATTGCCACCGAAACTCTGTTATGATTTCAAGTCTAAATGATTAGTCTCAAATCAGACGAGCGAGAGAGAGAGAGAGAAAAAAAAACCTTTCCTTGTAATATATGCAACACCCATGCTGATAGGATGTGTTGTAATTGCTCTCAAACGAAACCACGTAATCCATAATAGCAAGAATACCGAGGCTGCAGAATAGCACAACTATTTCATTCCAGAACTGATTTGTAAAACTTGCCTCGCACATTAGGATATGATCAATCACAGAGGGCTTCAGCTGGACCCGTCCGCGGTGATCATAATTGGTTGAGGATCCTAAATACGATTGTGGCTACAAAAATGAACTTGGCCTTATCACGTGTGCCGCTCGGATTTGCATTCAAATAAGGTTTGACCATTTAACTTTCGACTTGTTTTATATTTTCAATCCATATACTTTAAATTACCCCGCCAAATATTGGTATTTTTATCAACAATTCTCTTGCGTAAAACGCGGATACATTTTCATGATCACTATCCGAAAAACCGTCTCCCAATTTTATAACAAGCTAACAATTCGGAATTTAAGAACCTTTCAGGCAGCAAGCTTATGAAGATTTTTTGGTTCATCAAGTTCCCCAAAACTTCTCGATCGGACGGCTCAACACATACAGTACTCAAGCATGGGGCTGGCTCTCTGTTGGAAGTGTTGATTATTGTGGTCAGTCATGCAATTGTATCGTTCTTTATTTCTGACTGTAACCGTCCTGTCACAATCATTCTCATACCAAAAGGGTCCAGTAAACCAACAGGATCCAAGAAAGTTCACACAGTTATACTTTTCTTGTCGGAGTTGAAATTGTTCGGACCTGATGTACTCCATGGCCTTCGAAACCCTGTCAGACGTCCCACTGACGAATACCAATTTGCGTATAAATCCTGGCGGTTTACGTATGAGGAAGTAGCGTAGAAGTCCATTTCATTGCGGAATCCCTCAATGATTCGTTAGAACCCATCAGGTCTGCTTTCGTCGATCACACACCAACATTTCATGGTTTACAGCAAACGTGGCTTCTCAAGAAATTAGAATCCATTATCTGCCCATGTACTCAATTAACTGATTGGCAGACTTCTTCTCAGGAATAACATAATGTATCTCTCTTCGTAGATTTATGTACATATTTGGTCTTGTTTCTGGGCTTATATGATAAGCATAAAACTTCATCCATTAAAGTTGCCGAAAATATCGTTGCGGATTGTTTCATCCAGTGTGATAAGAAAATCATAAAAATCAATTCAAAGAGTGGATTGATAATTCAGGCACTGGCATAGCATGCAGCGTGAATATTGTTTTTGTATTACTGAGGGCTGGTGCAGTGTATTGGGTGCACAGAACAAACCACTGGATGAAACAGTAAAGCTCACAAGGCCAATGTGTTTGTGACTTGTGCCCTACATATCACTGAATAGGACAACTTGGAGCGCTACTTTCGCTAAGGGAGGTAGTTGGTAGAAGAGATCAATGAAGCTGGCCAGTCCATGACATTATATTAAAATGAGGTATGGAAAGGCTATGCGATTTGTGTTAGACTTCCTGGGTGTGGTCCTACATAGGGGTTTAATGCATTCGAGTAGCGCTTTTGTGAACACATTATTTATTTTCCTGATAGAGTTATTCGTAGTTATCACCTTATATATTTTTGTACCATTGGTTGTTTTAGTTCCAGTTGAGATTCCAGTTGCGAGATGGAAACGAGAACTACCATAACCACTTCTTGAAAAATAGGTGTTTACAACAAACTGAACTAAACTAAACCAAGCTGATGAGAGCTGAATTGAACTGAACTGAGCTTTATTGAATATGGCTTCATGTTTGGATGAAGAATAATTGCACCAACACAAAATGCAACCTGTATTCAGGATGCATAGCTTTATGAGTTCATACTAGCCCTCATCGGTCAATTACTTACAATCATGTACGAACACATGACTATAATCTACTAATAATTTCAAATAGGCAAAAGCCTTGTAGAATAAAACGTGTGGCGTATCCCACACACGTATCTCTTGGGAACAGTCCTGTACGAAATAGAACCAAACCACATCTATCGCCATTTCAAATAAATTCTGAGTAATCTGAAGTGAAGCACGTTATTGCACAGGGTAGATCGGCATTTTGAAACTGCCACTTTGATATCGTCATAATGATGGTTTTCAAGAACAACCAGAAAATGGTTTTAATGTAGGGAAACGCGGAGACGAAATACGGAATGGATGCTCCAATAAGATGATGGGGTTCTTCCGAATCACCTCGAATCCCCTATAAATGCAAAACCGATTTGCCCACCAGACAGCACATATACCTTTTAGAAATTGGACTTCCTAAAGCTATGTGCTTTAGGCCATCAAGAATTATTATTCCTTCCAAACATCGATTCCAATCAGCCTTATCTATCTTGGTCCCTTCGGGTGATTTTATTCAATCAAAAGCTCATTTTGTTGTCGCGACACAGAATTCGGACATCGGGTATCATAAATGATAGAAGTGGAGCGATCAGATGATGTAGGCCAGTTTTTACCTCAAAATGGCTTTTTCCTTACTTACTGTTGTAATCACCCACAAGGCTTTATTGACACAATTTGACCAAATTTGTCTCATTTTCTTTGATGGAAACTCTAAACGGCAGTGTTGATAACGTTTCTTTTAAAATGGCTGGGTGCATCAAAAAAACGGGAGAGATATATAACAGAACGATTGGTCTCATCAATGACCAAATCTCTACGAAATAGTAACTGATAAAATGGTTCACAAGGTTACGAAATTCAGTCACGTTCTGAAAGACATTTGACCAACTTCAATAATCTTTGTTCAAATATGACGTTATTTATCCCCAGCGAATATTGAGAAAATGGTTCAATTAGACGATCTGTCTTCCGGAATGAAACCTGACCGATGCACTCTCTACACTGCACTGAAATTGTTCCAGAGAAGTACAATATAAACACGCTGCAAACATTGTTTCTCACCATAGAGATAATTTTGACGACAGATACACTGAATGGAGAAATCAATCAGATTAGTGAAACGCTGATATCAACTGCTTATCCAGCATTATTTCTGGCAAAGTATTATCATCTGAAGCTGATAAAGAATAATCGTCCACTGTAATTGGGAGTGAATTTGGAAATTCCTCACAAACAAGGTGATATGATCAACCTAACCATTAAACATCTGGCGTATCTACTATACTGCCGAACCGGTAATTATGTTCACGTAATTCCCCGATCACACGCCTATAATAAAGGATCCACCGTCTATTCACATTAAGTTCAGCTGCACATTCCAAGTAAAATATTGGATCTCAACTGCCTACACTGGCCGTACCGAATCTTAGTTACGTCATACAATGACTCAACACATTCAAGTGTGATTTGAGAATTGAACTCAACACGATTGCATCATCAATCGATGAAAGAATAGTGACTGCCTCAAGTCGTTCGGAGACAAGGCATTACGTCACCACCAATGATCTTCCCCAATGGAGAAACTAGAAGCACATGGCATCAATGAACAACGCGAAACCATCACATGATCCAACCATGTTTCCAAACCGATAGACTTGATTCACTCAACATGATTACTCATTCCGCTGTCGCAGCAAATCTCTCATGAACAAGGTCATGTGTGCTCACGCTGAGCAGGTGGATATCAGGTTGTTGGCTGTTACTGTTAGACTCAATCATATTCGAACTTGTCGATCAGTTTGACGTGAGCATCGCAATTGATTGGTAATAGTGGTAAATGGTGATGTATTTGTGGTGATGCTTCATGCGTCAGACGCGCCCAGAAACCTGCCCAACCTGAGAAGACAGCCAAGTTACAAAACGACCCTACATCATTCACTGGAATGCAAGTAATGATCGTCAAACGTTTTTCCGAATTTATAATTTGATAAGGTGAGCGTTCAGTGAGAGATACGCACATGTTCATTATTTTCCAGTTATGCCAGGTTAGAAGATAGATTAGAGGAACGCTGTTCATGTGTGAAATTGAACTTGATGTAATGGTTACCACTGTCGTACTGACCTGTTTGTTTTGGTTCATGTTTATATTTGAACAATATTTTCCTGCAACTAATGAATACTCATCTGATTTGGCAAATACGGTTGAGTGAGGACACTCGATTAGGACATCAGCAACCTCGGCATCGAAACAACTAGTTTTAACTGTTTCACCTGTGATAAAATATTACACGTTTTATAGATTCTGCACACTGAATGATAGAAAATCAGAAAGTAAGTCGACAATCTCGAATACAGCAATTGACTAATTCGTGTCCAAACAGTAGCGATGTTATCAGTGTTACGATAGATATTGTGTTGATAACTGTTACTTGCATGCGGTCAGTTACTACGTCACAATATTTCGTGTGAGTGATCAAGATAGATTCGAAGATCTAAAATGTTGCTTCTGAGCACATATTGTGGTGTTGTTTCATGTGGATCGATACTCAATCGGCGATTGCCGAGATCTTGCCTTTGGCATTTCTTGCTGCTATTACTTTGACAGTTTATTTGGGAAGAGAGACTCCATAATTATTCATCCAATGATCCGATTATTTCGAAGTGATGGTAAATGTCGTTTGTCCGCTTTTCATTAGACTTTTATTTAACCAACTCGGGTGATACGTCTTTATGCGTTGATACGGTCTTTCTGTGGTTCGGCCTACATCACCTGCCCCACACTGAGAGCTGGAATGCACGGATATTCTGCCTTTCATTCGTAAAATGTGAAATAGTCGAGGGGTGAACAAAACATGGATTCCAGCAACGTAATACATCTTCCTGTTTTCGGATATGTGTAACAGGCGATTGATTTCACTCGTTTACCATATCAGCTTCACTGCTACTTCTAAATCCAATTCATGGGTAGACAATTTGTTTTTCGATTGCTTCATGAGAAGATGTGCATTCATAATTCCTCGTGATATTATTGATTGTATGTACTGAGTGAGAAATGTGAAACCCTTCTATTTATTCTTTATCGAACATATCTTAATTACTTTATTGGTCAGTCACTGCATTAGCTGCCTTTATGATTAGATGATCGTCCTAGTGAGCCATCGGATTGATGATGTATAACAAATGAGAAGTAAAAAGAATTGCTATTTATTTATTTCATTTTGCCAACTTATTACCTCAGTATGATTTGACATGCAGTATTTGGCCAGCTGATTGGGTATCAAAATTGTTTTACTACTCTGCCCAACAATAAATCACTGGAGTCTTGCTGGTGGATTGGAAACTCGGGATTTCGAGTCCATACTATCCCAGATGACCGTCAAAGGTTTACTGCACAACAGTTTAGCCTTATATGGTGCCAATTAGTCTCTAACTTCACATATGTATTGGTGTTGCACATAATAGTCCACTAATGTGCAATATTGCTAGTCGTTGGGTGTAAGAATTGGCGGATCGAATACCAAAACGTGTGGGATTGATCATTGGAAAACCGGTGGAAACGTGAACCGTAGTTTTATGTTGCACTTATTTAGTTAATGCACTTTTACAGCTTCATCCAAACTAGTCTGTTACTGTTGATTGAACAGTCCATTAAAATAGCATTGTGTTTACTATCATTCACCAATCTCATTGTAGGTGTGGCGTTGTTCAATGAGTCTTCTTAGTTGACTTATGAACTCACGACCCAAGGTTGGAATTATGCCATCTCCGGAAACAATGACCTCCTCGGTAGCTCACTATCGGTCTTGTGCCAATTTCGGAATCATTTGATGTACCATGGTTGTATGAAAGGACAAAATGTAAAATGCGCATAACGGGTAAGCGATGCTAAACGTGATAGTTTGGTAGCGAAACGAGTTTGTATGCAAAACGTGCCTGCTCGAGTTCAGCATTGCTCCTGCCACCTGTTTACCCTTCTGATAGGGGCTGACAGCTTGTTGCATGTCTGCTTCATTTCTCACTCGAAATCATGTGTGACGAATTTCCACCGCAGCACACGTGTTTGTTGAACTTAACAGGTCCACAACATTCTCATTTGATATTTTCCACAATACTCATCTGGCAGAAAAACGAAATTAGGATTTTCCTGGAATAGTACAATAATTCCCACTCCTTACAAATTCTGTTCTTGGTAACATATCATAATATGCGAAAAGCATGTGAAGAAACCAAACAAGATCAAACCGAACGATTTCGTTTTCTTAAGCTAGGCGACCAATGTAGTTCATCTTCAGCTTTTAAACGTTAGACGTTTTTCACGATTCTATTCATCGGTTGTTCTGAAACTTACACACTTATTTTTCGCATTCAATGCTCAGCAATTCCTACAAAACAAGAAAAAGGGAATGAATTTTTTTGCCATATGTCAGTTCGTGTGATCAATTGTATATTATGTATAATACTGGGTATCGAAGAGATGAATTATGTATACTGACAGCATTGTGTGAGCTTACATTTTCTCACTACATGCATGATCACCACGGCGGTGGAACACACACAGCAATATCAAGTATTATCGACAATCTGACACTGAAACTTGTAGTGGAGAATTACACGTGGTCCCAGTAGGTCAAATGTGTAACGAGCCGGACGACAGTGAACTGCTGTCTACTACAGAAACAACCGGCAGTCCAGGGATTCGAAGTTCTGGTTTCCAATGTGGTAATCAAATGTTCTACACCACTCGACCATCATGAGACATTCAGAAAATGCAATATTGTAACAGGATTCGGGAACATTATTGTCCTTAGAACATCACAGTACGTGATAGTGTGCTTGAACTGTGTTAAGAATCATCGGGGAAGACTGAGATGCAAAACGAAATGAATGGGAAGAGTACTGCGTTGGAGCTACGCATCGAATACTCCACATGAAACTGCAACAATGAAAGCCGCATGGATTTTTACTATTTTCACAGTTTTTGTCTCAATGTCCCAGTTGTTATGCCTTCATTTGCAAACAGCAATCAATTGAGAGTCACCACGATTGGTTTCAAAGCTGTCATCGAACTGATCTTGTGTCCAATTTTAGCCAAGTGTTGTAGTATTGCGCTCTGTTACTGTCAATATAAGTATCATCTAGATGAATGCTCAAATTCATTTCGCGGCATTTAGACATGAAACCTGAAATAATCACTCAAGGTTGATCTGTCCCTCTGAGGGCCAGTATATACAACCACTTTCTATCTCATATGTGACCTGCAGGGTGAAACCTATCCAACCCCACTAGAGTACAAGTGATCATCATGATTCCATAGTATGACGGCCCATTCAGATCAAATCTTACTGACCCACCGTAATGATTTTCAGTTTTGCGTTACTGAAGTCTATGTGCGGTCATGTTTGTTGTTGGCACCAACTTGGTCAGAACTAGACAATGTGTGAGCAACTTTTATTAGCAACGTTTCACATGCAGATAACTGAACGTCTTAACTCACCAATACTGAATCAAAACAAATTGTACTGATATTACCCCGCCGCACATGGATTATTAGGCACAGCTTTTGAGGGACAGGCAATACAGGGAAGCTCAAAACGGATACCTCGAACGGCAAGGACACTGTTGATCACTACGGAATCCTAGAACCGTCATCGCCAAACAAGACGGCGAAATCGAGCATTTTCAGCGACGACCAGCACAAGCTTAATTAGGTCACCAATATTACCGTTTATATTGTCTGTTTGGACGATCTTACGGAAAACGTCAAATGACCAGTCGCGGACGCAAGAACACGATTGAAACTACTACTACGGAGTGAATCGAAAAATCCAGTTACTGGGCTACTAAACTGTGTTTCAGAAAAAATAGTCTTATGGATGGTAATGGCGTGGTTAAAATGCATTATGAAGGTTACTTTTTCTAAACATGACTACATTTGGATGGAAAACGAATTCAATCCCAGCATATGCTCAGGCTAGGAGACATCAGTTTAGGTTTTTGTCATTCCGGTTTTGCCAAGGACACATTTATTTGAAAATAAATGAACGCGTTGCCATGTTGTATTTTCATGGGTAACTGAATTTGTTTATCTGAAAATAATAAACGCTGTAGCATCATATAATTTTCTGAGTTACTGCATCATAAAGCGGTATATAAATATATTTTATCGAAAATGTCAGCCCTGGAGTCATGTACAGGCATAGTTAGCAAGATCTCGATGCAGTGATTTAGCGGTTCGCATGTATACATGCAAGTGAAGGCAGATAAGACAAACATAAAATGTAACAACTAATGCAGTCAGGATGGGCAGCACAAACGTGCGTCAATCAGAAAACAAACGTGTTACTCACAGGAATTTCAATGCTGATTTTTTGTCACTCGTTGATTTTTCTCAGCAGTTCCCTTATTAAACTTCGGAAGTCGGGAATTAGATAACAAAAGAACGAGGTTTCTCACTTTCGAATTCTCAATTAGTTTTTCTTGACCGCAATCACCTTATGGTAATAGTTACATTTATACATTGGTGTTCATCATTTGAATTTGCACTGTTCACCATTGTGGAAATAATTATAGGAACTTTCTTCTATCAAAGCAATGCACATTGGAATGTTCTGTAACATTTTTAATTCCTAATTTTAGTGTTTTCGTGTATGCTCGAATTCAACGTTAGGAAGTGCATTATGCTTTATAACGTAGGCAAAGCTAGATGTTGTGCGCCAGCTTAGTGGGATCTTTATTCGAGAATGTATCGACACCAGAGTTCTTCAGATTCGACATTTTAGGATAGGTTTTTATGAGCAACTGCTATTTACTTAAGTCTAACTTCACTAGTGTTTGGAATCAGAGGTCAACTTCCGGATCAGGGATTGAACTTAAATAGATTAAAGTGGCTGCAACATATGTTACACATGCCCACCGACAGACTTTTTCGGGGTGTGCTGTTCTCTGAGGCGAGTAAGGCTTCGAAAGTAGGTCGAGATGGTCAGTCCACGACATGGCAAAAATGCATGGAAACATCGACCAGTGGGCTTGGCCAAACAGGATGTGTTAGACACGTGACCCGTCTACCAAATAATTGGACACATGAGGTGATATTGCTTGGTGTCGCAGCCAATGGCATAGTTGTTTTCGGACTCTTTCTTTGTCTTCGTGATTTTCTTTGTTTACTTTGTAATGTTGGCTCTTTTTCATTTTGTGCTCATTTTCTTGTTGCCTTTTGCTCGATGATACCGGAAAGTAGCAGCCGAAATCATAGTATAGATCTGCGAGCTAAACAGTTGAACAAACTGGAAACTGAAAACAGCCAAAAAGTTGGGTTATTTGATCGCCTAACCAGCAGCCACTCAGATATGGAAATGATTCGTCGCTGGGGAGATAACAATCACGTGCCCTTTCTTGATAGATATAATTCACAGAAGTTATTATCGGCATGAGGAAACCGAATCCAATATAATAGAAAAATCGAATTGCTTTTTGACACCGAAAAGTCCAGCGCCGCGAGCAGAAGTCGAACAAGCAATATTCTCGCGCAGACGATCAACCTTCTGAGCTGTTGCCGAAAATTGCTCAGAATCTGACAATTTTCCAACATTTTACATTCGAAGGTCACAAATCATCCAACAAATCACTAAGTGCCTGAAATCTGCCATCAAACTCACATGCGATGCCGCCAATATGGTCAGAAATTCACAACCAGGCGGATACCAACAACCGTCAGTGAAATAGCTGCTCTTTCCCAGTACCCAATCCAAATGTATCTAATAACTCGCATTGGCATTTTCATCAGTCTGCATAGACAGAAATGGGAGACAAATACGTCACCAAATAAATGATCAAATTCCGATATGACCTCAAAAGATGACGGATGGCAAGTTCACACAAATGATGACATCTACGAAATCAAATGCAATCTGACCATAAATTGGGCAGCATATAACTAAACAGAAACAGTTAGTAAGTCCAGACAACTAGCGTAAATTCATGTGTAACATTACAAACACCAGATTATTCAGATATGCTGAGTCCCTTGCCATTCCTGAGCATAAACCAAAACTGTGTTCGAACGGCGTGAGTGTCCTATCAGTTTAGTCACACGTTGGTGACACAATTTATTCCCCTCTCATAATTGTTGGTTCCTATCCCTTATTACTAACCTCAGCCTTATCTCGGTGTCAACAGTTGCTTCACTGACAAAAGAAAACCACACTGACCGCAGTATACTCGTTTACAGATGCAGGGCAATTGTCCAGGATGCATTGTGAAAGCCTGTTTTCGACTCCTCTTTTTGTTCAAAAATTTGAAGGACAATCATTGCTTTCAATTATGATGAGAGTTTCCGGTAAATTCATGACACTTATTTTGCTGTTTGAGATTCATATTCTCACATGTTTATGGATGAGCGCCAAATGCGAAATAGTAAATTTGTTGAAGTTGTCATGCTCACGGAGAGGAAATTTACCAAAAAGACTTTGTATGTAATAGTCGTCAAGTGGTAAGAACATGTGGTCTAACAAGTTTGTGTAGAGTCCAACATGCCATTCGGAGCATGGAACTACTAGAAACTCTAAATTTTCATCTGAATTCCGACAATTTCTTGATTTTGTTTCAACATTAGGAGATGCGAACCAGGATTTTGCGATGAATTGCAACAAATCAAGATGCGAAGAACTAGAAAGATCCAGAGGATCCCTGGGCTTTCAACATGTTTTTCATAGTAGCGGACGTTTCGCGACTGAAGCATCTATCAACATCAGTGCAAACAGTGGATTTCCATGTCTTGCAGTATCCCACCACCTGCCGCTTTTTGCTCTTATATTCACTTTATTTTACTTTTACGCCACCAGCTCCTACGAGAGGATGACCCAAGACGGCTCGTGCATGTCCTCAGAAGTACGTACGCGGTGTGTGTGTGTGTAGATGAACTGTATATCAGGGATTTTGCGAATTATCTCCGAAGTGACGTCCCTAGCACCGTTCATCTATCAATATGTTCAACTTGTTCTTGTCAAGGATTCCTTCATTTTATCTTTTGTGACCCGAACAGATGACCTACAGTATTGTTTCGTGAAATGACTCCTCATTCAGTATCCACACTCAACTCACCAATAACAACACAGCATCGCTGTTCCATACATGTCAGGAGTCATTAGTAGTGCACACCTGCCGAGTTCACTCTAGGAGTGGAAACAGAACCTGAGCAACCCGAGCTAACTCCCTCAACGATTTGATTCGCATCAACACCTAATAAAGAAGAACCATATCTCATGCCTCTTCGAATATTCGTAAAGTAAGACTGCTGCTTTTGCATGTTTTGAACCCTTTTAAATGACGCCGAACTTGAAAATGGTCAAGTCTCTCAGTAAAACTATGAAAACAGTGAGATAAAATTGCATCTCGTGCACTGAACTCCACCTACGTACCACCCTGCTTCTGTCATGCAGGATGTTGTTCTTGCGGTTGGTACGGTCGTATGTGCAAGGCCTGCCGCCAATCCAAATGCGCTATCATGAAGGCAACCTCTGATTATCCGGGAAATGATGAGAATCCGGCGTACACACTGGAGATTCCTTGTGAATCCAACGAATTCGTTTACAAATCACTTCAGTTCCATTAAGGCATGGGACGTCGATTCATGTTCGATATCATGAGCTGCTAGTCCACTAATCGAAAATCCGTATTTGACTTGATTCTACCCAGTTACCCATACATAACACCGATGTGCGCATTCACGGTGTTTCTGATCGTCGAATTCCACTGTTGCGCGAGACTACATTGATGGTTCGTTTGGAAAGTGAATATATCCTGATACGCTTCCTGATTTCCATAGACAGTCCCTTGATTTTAGATTGAATGCCCCGCGTACATTTGAGCAATAGGCAACAATCCGAAAGGCATCCAGTAATCCAGTAGATCAGGTTATTTTCCAGCAGTTGATCGCACAATGCTCGAATAACGAAAGCGGCATGGCAGTTGAGCCCGCGAACGTGAGTGGGTGGTGATGCGGAGCTCCTGAAACAATGAGTGTTGCCGTATGGTCAGATCGAAGGTGTTCTGAAGATGCTATCCCAAGTTGAACTAGACGGTGTCATTGCGTGTGTGTGTCTCCATCCAATCGAGTGACTCCGATTGTGGTGGCGATGATAAGTGATGAACGGATACTTCCAATTCGCAGTGATCATCGACTGTTCTTGAATCCACGTTCAAAAAGATGCGCGGCAACCACGGTGGAACCGCAGAACTCGAAAAAAATTCATGCTCGGCAGAAAGTGTTTCTCATAAATTGATCTGACTGATGCATGTTCAGAATTTCCGCTGCACTCGGAATATCGACTATAACCAACCATGAACATTCCATGAAGTATTCTCCAATATAATTCCTTGCCCTTTGGTATGCACGTGTCTGACGGGACATTTCAGGCCACAATAGACAAGGTGATCCGCGGTATCAATGGGATGATAATATATCAGGATGGAAAGCTAATTTTTGGTTCCCCATAAGAAAGAACACTAATGCAGATTGTGACAGCTGCTGATGAGATTTATGGAATAAAACGTATCGAAAAAAGGGCAAATTCGTTTTCACCAAACCAGATTTCCTTGGCTTTCCTGTCAACTCAAACGGATATCGACCCCATCCAAATAGTTCTAAATAAGTGATCGTCAACTAGTCACCGAAAAATCAGGCGAACTTACGATCGATTCCTGGATGATCGCAGGGCTACTTCAGATTCATTCCAAATTCTTTGAAACGAGTCGAACCTTTTTTCTGGCCCATTCATCCGACGCAGAGCAGTTAAACAAGCAATTTGGAAAAAAAACACCACGTGGTCTTGTTCGAAATATCGTGATTTGTTAGGTTTTAATATTCATGAGGAATCATTCGATTCAGGGGAATTGTACCTCTGACGAATAAAGTCGAATTTATGAAAATTCCCATGCCATTAAGTTTACATCTGCTTCAGAGTGCAGGCTGTATTTCTCATATCTCGTAGAGGACAATCGTTGTCTTCGTTTCACCGTCCAGGGTCACGGTAACTCTTAAATAAATCTCAAACAATTGAGTATTCACATTCAGAATGATGAAATTTTCCATTTACGGAAAATTGTTTCATGAGTGTATGTTCATCAAACGCGCCGTCTGAGTGGACCACACGGATCACCGACTTGTCCAAAGTGGCGATAGGTGCAGATCGGACTAAAGTTTACAAATGTCACCGACCACCAAGCTAATGTAATGTGGATACATCTGTCTTCAATTCCACGGCTGCTGTGACTCAACGACCAAGCATTACCTGTGCCGCCTCAAACTACGACCTCCTGTATCGAGGAGGCAAAACCGTCAAGAAGACGGATTTCCTGGCACAAATACCATTTCATTACTGCAACCGCTCTCATGTTCCCATCAAGTTTGAGGTAGCACACAAAACGATGCTACTCTTCGGTGACTTCGGCAATCAGAAAGAGGTGGCGACCCGGACTGCAGCGGAATTTTCTTCCATTTTTTTGTACTGTGAGTGGATTTGGGTATCCAACCCGATGGTGTCCTTTGTTGAGGTGACCAACTTGAATTCCATTTCCAATTCACAAGTCGGGTTTGGTTCAACTGTATTTAGACCATTTGGGTGTGAATAAAATGAAGCCACTGGCTTGACAGATTTGTCGGTGGCCGGAAATGGATGCGGACATTTGCACTCTGGCAATGAACCTGTGGTCCGAAAGCAAGGGGTTCACTGACTCCTATTTCAGATGTCCAGAAGTGTTCCTGACCAGTTGGCCAAACAGCTCGTTCGCAATCCAGGTTTTACGGAAGCGCCTCAGCCGAGAAGCAATTCGTCGGGTACTGGTAACCGAAAATGGATCGTAGTTCTGTGAGGCGGAGCTGAAAATTAGCTTGAGAAAATCGGATGTTGCCATTTGTGTACAGCGCCACGCCACCCATGCTCTAACGGTGCATCAGAAACCTTGGTACGCTTCGTGAAAAATGCCCCATCATCAGGGATTGCGAGAACGTTGCCCGAATTTGAGGTGTTCCTGGACAGTTTCCTGTTGCAATACCAAGACGCAGTGCACACGACCACCAAGGAGATTTCAGCCGTTCTGTTCAGGTCCCGATAACTACGGTCATCGCTGACATTTCTTGATTCCCGCAACGTCGCATTAGATCCGTAGCAACGAACAATTTTGAGGAATCAGCTGCAGATAACTTCGTCAATCGATGGTCGAGATAACGTGGGTGGATGATGAATCGGTGCACTAGCGCCACATTAGATAACTCCATTTTAAATGGCGACCGTCAACGTGGCCGATCGCAATGCTGAGGCGACCGAGGATCCAGATGGTGACCGTGTTGATGACAAGGATCCAGTTATTCCTCCAACCAAAACGACGGCTGTAGCGGCCGAGCAACAGCCACCAGCTCCAGTTCGGATATCAGTGCGACTGGAGATCCCAATAACGAGGAGCACCTGAAGGAGGACAGATGTGATGAGTTAGTGAGCATCACACGTGATATGGCAAAGTAAATTTCCATAGCTAAACTCGCGTTTAGGATCCTCAACCGATTAGGATTGCCACGGACGGGTACAGTTAAGCCCACTGTAATTGATCAAATTCTAACCTGCCAATTGAATCTTTTGCTTTCTCATTTATACAAATCAGTTCAGGAATAAAGTTATCGTGCTATTTCGCAGTCTGGACATTCTTGCCATTTTGGATTAGGTGGTTTCGAGTGGGAGCGATTTTAACACAACCATCCAGCTTGTGGTTAGCGAATATCACAAGAAAATGTAGCTCTGTTTCTTGTTTGACGTGAGAATAATCATTTAGCTTGGAAATCACAAAAGAGGTTTGGTGAAAATCAATGTGTTGTTGGGTTCTAAATGATGCAGTACTATGTGAATCAAGCGGCTTTAGTTCAGCATAAAAAGACAAAGAGCTAAACGGGATGGACTACTTAAGCCGGAGATGTAATCATGACTGACAGATCAATGGGCAACATCGTGTTCTAACCACTGTGCCCGAGGAGAAGACACTCCAGTGAATAGACAAGGGAGAAACAGTTCACCGCTCTGAAAAGCTTCACTAGATGGACGTAGGAGTAGCGTACTCCGGTTTTATATCGACGGTGAGAGATCATCGCACATCATTGAACTGCTATCACCAAACCAATCTTGGCATGCTTCGACCCAGAATTTGCTATCCCTTCCACGTTTCGTTTTCTCTATTGGTTGCATGGGGATTAGGTCTGAATCCAATGAGTGGATCGTTAACAAAGCACCATCGAAGAGAAGGCGGAATACTTGCACAATCAGACCTCACGCAACAGATCAGAAGAAGTTCCTCCACGGGTTTTTCGGTTATTTTCCCGTATTTGGTAGCGCCTCACTATGTTCTGGGTCAGAGTTCCCAATGAAAAGTCCGTTCTCTCTTGTGGGTAGTCGCCAACATTGATATGCTCGAAAATCTCCATCGTTTATTTCGGGAAACAAAGTTCTTATTTATCTTCCCTTTACCTCTCTCATCCCAGTTCTGAATAGATATGAGAGGCCACAATGAGTCGTGACCGTGAACTTCCAACTCTCGGTACCGGTAGCAAATAAGAGACAAGAAAAAAGAGAATCGATGTTCATTAAGTCCTCGAAACACGCAAAAAGACCTTACTTCAGTGTTACCACTTGGCTCCCTAGCTACAAACTGGGCTTCCCGTCTCACTCTTCGCACGCTGGGTCATTCAGTGTCTAGTGTTTGTGGTAAGGCTGGCGTTGGTATCATTTTCGGCAAGAAAATTGAGCGTGCACTGCTCGACTGGATTCCAATGACCAGTCGTCCATGTGAGATTCGGGTGAACGGTTCTATACATGTAAACAGCACTAGACTGAAGAGTCCATGCCTGGTTGTCGTTTAAGTGTATGCCCCAAACGACTGCATCTCGTCTGAGGCTAAAGACGAATACTACCATGCTCCGTAGCATGCGTTCAACGGACATCGTGGATGTTGTTAGTGAATTCAGTGTTCCAGTTGGAAGTCTAGAAGAGACGGAGAGGAATAAAGGAAACTGTTTTGACATTTCAACCGATGGATCCGATAACGGTTACCGACTCATTCAACTATGGCCCGACCATGGACTATTCCTAGCGAGTACAAACGTTTGGCACAATAAGCTCCACCGAATAACCTAGCACCCTGCTGCGTCTCCACAGCTTTGCACTCAGATCAACCATATTGCTCTTGGTTACCGCTGGCACGGATCAACTCTAAACTGCTGATCATTTTGGTCCCCGTCTGTTGACAATGATCACACGGTTATCTGTGTGAATTCGAATCTACCTCTCGACGGTGGCCGAAAATACATCAAAGACAAAAATCCTCGTCGGCCACTACTTGACGATATCAAAGGATCTGCCTCGAGACAGAAATATTGTGAGAATCAGGACTGACAATTCATGTTTTGTTTCACTGTATTATCTTTGTAATAGTACCTATTGGTACCGTACATGATACCGCCCAGATGAAAAATTGAGCTACGCTCTATGCGTTCTTGATATTCTTACTTATCATTTGTTTTGCGCAGGGTTCAGCCTATTCAATCCATTTGATTTCACATGTGGCGTCACTCAATGGATTCAAACAATGATTGCTTCCTAAATGGAACCTCTTGATGTAAGTTCTACATCCGAACCGGTTGGCGACTACATGGAACGTTTCAATATTTCGTATTCGGCCCGAAACCATTTGGATGATGCAAAGAAAACAGGGTTTTTCGTTAATCCCATTTGCAGAATTGCATACACTCCGATGAGAACGTCGTCCTTTCCGGACCCTACAATCAGTATACCACACGACATATTAACAATTATCAATAGCATTCCAAGTCGGTAAATTTCACTGCTGCTGGGAGAGCCCAATAAAACAGCGTCCCAAGACTTGAAAACCGATCCGTTCGTGAATTCATTCTTCAGCTGGAGACACAGGCAGCGAAGTGCGACCAAGATCCGAAATGGGAACATCAACTATGCAATCGCTTGATTGTAGGAATCAACCTTCCAGTTTGGAACAGAGACTGTTGCATGCAACTGATCAGACCCTTCATCAAGTTAGCGGAATTCTTGAGAAGTATCGGGAAGTAAATGCTGTTTCGGAGTCCACATTGTTCAATTCTTTTAAAAATTGAGTAGTTCAGCACACTCAAAATTTGCCTCATTTTACCAAGCCGATGAGTTGTCGTGACAATCAGCCCCACTTGAGCAATCGATTCATCCGAAATTTTACCATAAATGTTCCCATTTGGATAAGTGTGTTTCATATGGTCAGTTGCGTCGTTGTTTCACATGTCCCCGTCGACGAGCTTCTTGTTTTGCCTATGGTAAGTCTGGTTACGATGATAGCGCTTGTAGAATTAGCCCAACATATCGACAGACGATCCCCTCATCGGACACGTATTTACTTCCTACCAGGTTTTCGACACTTGCAATAGCCCTCTTGTCAGAGAACGTTCCACATATTGCCATGAATTGCATACTCAAGCGGGTAGTCAACACACTTTTATTGCTGACACTGGGCGTGTAGAATCCATCATTTCACTTAAAGCTATAAATTGTGTTTATCCCATCGATAAGAATAATGAAACCAGTGTGACTATTCCAGATATTACTAGGCATAAGTTCTCACTTGTCTTTGGTTTCGTATTCCAAGGATTACTGGATACTAGCTCCCATATTTCGGTACTTTATGGTAATAATTCACCTACGTGACTCTGATCCTATTGAATGTAGGTTTTCGGTTTCTGATTCTGGACCTCCACTTCTTGGTTTTAAAGTTGTTCGTGAATTGCACATCGATGTCACTCTCCTAACGTCTTCACCCGTTTCAGTGAATGTACAACAGCTTCTTTTAAAATGTTCTAAGGTTTCTGGTGGAATGCACATTCTTGGATTGAGGTTAGATATATCTGGCCATCCCATTTTTCCAAAGCGCAGAATGATTCGTTTTGATTTGAAAGAACCTTCTTGGTCAAGCAATGTATTCTGTATGAGCGCGGAATTGCTGGCTATGTGGAGTCGTCTGACTGAGCCACACCGATTCCGTTAGAGGATCACAACTGCCTGCCTACATCAACAGTACAGCTAATCACTAACAGCGGCGTTTACACAAGGTACGTTCAAGAAGTTCAAAGTGACTTCCTTGACCAGTGCTCCGCGAGGCGTGGCAGCGGGTACACGGAGACTATTGTGGATCCTTCTTGGGTAAAGGCTGCCCTCCTGTGATCATTGATGCTTTTTCCCGCTGAACAAAGGTATATTGAACAACTTCATCTACTGATGACTTCACACAGACTACGCTCAGGAAAAGATTCAACAGAGGAGGAATTATGTTTGTGCCAGTTGCTGACATTGACACAATTTAGCCGCTAAACTCTTGGATAATTGGCTGTAAGATCTTTGTTGAAAAGTAAAACACACCGCTCTTCGTCACCAGCAGTCTAATGGTTGTGCGGATAATTTTGAATGAAATTTGTTTTGTGATTCCCCATACATTTTTCGAACCTGGTCCTGCCATTGACAATCCATTAGATGTCACAACTGTTCACCGAGTTGTACACGCCCATTATCCAGTTAAGTAGTGAGCAAAATTCCAGTGGGTTCTATTTTAGGATGTTTCGGCTGACCGAGATCCAACAACCAGCTACCCACAGAAGCGATTGATATCTGCATCTTCAGTTGAGCTGTTAGATGCTCGCAGACAGATTCCCCTCAATTCCAGATATGATGGAACACAGAAGTGCTTTAACCGCCAATTGATTCTGAGCCTGATAAACGGCCGTGAATAGTAGTGGATTGTGGAGGTGGAAAAAGCTGCAGCGATGAGCAGCAGCTACAGCGATTGGCAGCAGCTACAATCTCATCCGTCTAAGCGAAAACACCTGTTATCCGAAGTCGGGCGTTATTGAACTGTTCTAAGAGACAAACGAACCACTGATTCGAACTCAGGAGCGTCGTGTAGTCTGTTGGCAGAAGCATTTAAAGAAGCAGTTCAACTGGTTTTTATCCCGACAGGCTTGGTAAGAAGCGTCATACCTCCATCTGTGGTTAAAGATACCGGTCCTTTGTCGGAAAAAGAGGTTCGCCGTGACATAGTTCCCCTAAATAGCATGAGACTGCTTGACCGGATGAGTTGCCCCGTCCAATTTCAAGGACGATGGCTCATAATTGTTATTGGAGTTGACAAAACTCATCGACTTGGTAGGTCACAGAGAACAAATTCAAAAGAGTTGGAAATAATCTGTGATTATGCCAACTTACAAGAAAGATGGCGGCTCCTCTTTTCAAAATCACCCGGGAATAAGTTCGGTTAGCATCACATCTCAAATGCTTGCATTCAGCATTCCCCACCACTCAGCAACCGCTCGAGAACAGTGCCCTAGCGAGCATCAAGATGGGTTTGGACAAGATCTCGGTTGTGCTGATAGTATCTTTACTCTCCGACAAATTTTCGAACACAGGCACACATTTTATTGGTCAACTACCCTCCTTTTTCTTGATCCTTAAGCGATTTTAGACTCAGCTGACAACATAATCCTATGACGTTGCCTCTTGTCTGAGTGTGTCAGAGAAATTCCGTTCCATCAAAAGCCCTTTTATGTGAACAGTCGTGGCCGAGTTAAGGCTTACGGTTCTCGTTCACCCGAATTCACCATGGGAAGTGGTGTGCATCGGGGTTACCCATTTCTACCTTTCTCTTTACCTTCGCGATTGATACGGTCGCAGGTGATTATAGTGGTATCAAACTATTCCCTAGTTGAAAGGTCTTAGACCTTGAATATGCAAATGATATCGTTCTCCTTTATGAAGATCCAGTTCAGTTGCAAGCTTTTATGAGCAACATGAATAACTGTGTACCAATGATTGGTAAGCGTTTTTCAATATGCTGTTTAAGCATTGGGTTAGTCCAACACTAAACCTTTCACTATCTGGAGAACTATAGACTTGTTTGATAAGTTGTTTTCTGGGCAGCTGGGTTTTACTGGGAGAACAGATATCGGTTGAGATGTCATTGTGTATAAAGAAAGTTCTCTTGGCATTTGCCAATCTGAGTCATCTGTGGCTTTGATACGAAATCTGGTCATCAATCAAGAGTCGGGTGTACGCTGCAGCAGTCAAGACCGTACTTCTCTGTGGTTAAGAAACATGGCCACTACAGGTGAAGAGTATGAGGAGATTATTGGTATCTGATTGCATGTCCCGTGACAGGATTCCTCGGCACGCCATATTCTGGGAGGCAGGTACCTGTTGGGAAATGAGTAAGGATGGCCAGTTCATGACATGGAAGAAAGAAATGAAGAATCAAACCAAATCAAACCAAACTTGCACCAGTCGAGACAGATAAAACGCTAGAATATTGCATTTGTTCCAAAATCTTCCAGAACTAAGAATTGCAAATTCCTAAGGCACGTCACAAAGCTTTGTCGTAGTCAGAAAAACTAAATCGTGCACGGATGGTGATATTTTGGATCAACCCAATTCTACTATAAAGCTTGCTTCTTGTGACCGTCCTCTTTCATATTCATCCATTGAAGAATTTGTAACCTTTTCTCAATCTGACATTTTTCTAATTATTCACGAACCCAAATATTCTCATTCTTACTCTTGTCCGGATGGGCTATCCCCTGAAATTCTTGGGTACAGTAGAATTCCAGCTTGCGGAACCCATGTCAGCTTTGTCGAGTGTACCCTTTGGTAAACTGTTCGACGCAACTTACACAGAAAAACGCGCTGATCTAGCAGTCTTTCACTAGAAGAACTTACCGCAGCGAGAAACTCATTTATTGTTTTCTTCAAACACACCTTCGGTCATTGTCAGTTTGCCCGAAGACCCAAGAGGTCCACAGTTGATAGTAAAGATTCCTCAAAAACACCACATTACCCCATCTTAATACAAACCCGTCCGATCTGTCCGTTGTGTACTTCATGAATATTCTTCAGCCTCTGATTCGGCACACAGATCCCGTCTTAAATCTTGAAATGCTTGAAGCTTTTAAAGGTCCCTGACAAATAATTAAGTGGCTCTCTATCCATAACGAACGTTGAGCTGTCGGTGGGTCGTGCATATGACAGCCCCAAAAGGGACTAGACCTTATTCAAGTACAGTTATTTTATTGAAGAAATATAATGTTAATAGCACAAAGCAATAGATTTATTATAAATTGCTTGCAAATCAAGGGAGAGAGTTGACGCAAACTTCCATGTTGAAAAGGGCTGAAGGTTAATCATGCCAAATTGCAAGTAAAACATCCACTGCGTTGGTTCCTTCCGTAGAGGAGAGGCACGAAACACTTATAATAAAACAGGAACAGTGGGAAGGGAGTGCGGGTAATGTTCATACTGTTTATTGTCGAGTCGAACAGTCGCTTGCACTAGATTTTTCACCACGCAGAGCAGAAAAACAGGAAAGGATACTAGTTTCCTGAGACCAATTCAAACAATTATGGATTATTCCATGGTTCCGTGTTCTTCCTCTTCTATATTCCACTGAAATCGGTAACCTTTGTGTATTTTCCCTACTGGAGTCGTTCACATAATCTGAAAATATTGTTGTTGTCAGGAAATTTCCGGCCTACTTCTTGAAAATCTATCTCGTTTACAGAATCTTCCAAGCCGAGAGGGTTTAAAACTAATGTTTCCAAGCATTTTGAATGGTAGTTCACGAAATTTTGCACATTTATTCCAATAGTTTATGTTTCCGTTACTTCTGTGGTGGAAAACTGAGGTGTCTATCTTCTCAGACAGTTTTGGTCATTTCAGCGAGTGAATTGCATATTCAACTTCCAATGCGTTCTTCTCGTACTATTTCACTTTCCCTGCAATTATCCTCTTATTTCGGAACCTGGACCTTAGCACACTACTCCGCGGCTTCATAATTACAAGTCATAATTCATCTATGATAGGTGCACTTTTAACCTTACTCATTTGTCAGCATAATGAGTCTTGTTAAATCTCTAACCAACAAGAAATGTCAGGGTCATACTCATCCGGTGCACACAGACGTAATTTTTCGCTCCCGTTCATGCATAATGTCTGTATTCCGGGACCTTTCACCTAGAATGATTCTATACAAAATTTCAAACCTTTTCTGCTTCAAGTCATGTCTAATGGAGAATAGATAAAAACTCACTGACTTGAGAAACCTCTTAATGATAACAACTTTACTTTTCTTTCGCATATACTCAAACACTGCATTTAAATAAATTATTCGTTTTTACCTAATTGCTTTGCCATTTGATGAATCTCTCTTGTTCTACTTGTTTAATTCTCCCGTGTAATTTTTCTCACTAGCAATTTCTCCTTGATTGTTGTGATCGTAAACGCACCCGCGTTCTGCTATGTACGTCGTCGCACGTGACTTGTGCCCGCAAATCTCATCATTTCAGCCCCCTAACGAGAAATTGAAGACAACAGCGCAGCATAGTAAAACCTGTGTGTACTATGGCAGAATGATTTGCAGGTAAAATCGAAAATCGTGAGCGCGCTATTCCGATGGTTTTGCTCTATTGGTGGGCATGACCAATTGAGTTTTGTGTATTACTTACAACTACCTGCGAATTGTACGTGCGTATATATCGGACATTGCTTGGTTGATTGTCATTTGGATTTCATCTTTTCGGCCAACCCTGCACTCGGAAGCACCAGACTCGAGCTTCGCTTCTACTTGAGTTTATTTATACTCGCTGTCATACAAAGGATCTGAACCCCGGCCTTTTCACCTCAGTGGTATGTATAATACCACTGCATCAACCATCTTCCCTCGGAACAGGTCCGAACCACCGAAATAAATTTCTTTTAGATGTCATCTTCTATGATATTGAAGAATGGCTGACAGCTTCGAGGAGAGACACGGTATCTGTTCCGTTAATTCCAAGGGAATTACTTCCACCATATCAGGTCTTCTCCGCAGAATGTGCCATCGTACCCACACTTAAATCAGATTGAGTTTTGTTGTCTAGTTTTGTCGGACAGGTATATAATTATTGTTCATTCGGGTTATTCAGTGGCATGCGTGTGTGAAGGCGTGCTGATTAGTTGACTGGGTAAAGACGGTTACTTACCTTGCTTCAGGGATTTTTTTCACTCTCTGATAGTAATACGTGATAGAAACACAAATATAAGTCATTTCGGCCGTTTTCCACACGTAAGATTTGTTTCAAACCTAAAGGGTAAATCAAATTGTATTTGTTGTACAGTGGGAGCATTCCCTATAATGTCAAATATTGTCGGCCTTCCTAACCTCAATGAAGCTAAAGCTGTATTCGTTGAAACTTTTATTATCCTCTTCGAGTTATTCATGTTGTCAATATATACAAGCACGGTGGTTTCTACGGCATGATAGATTCTTATATGAATCAAAATGGGTTCGTAATAATTTCTGTGTGAATGATTCTATGCGTATGCTGAAACTCATTCGAAACGAGTATCATATAATTTAAGGAAAAATGTGTGCATTAGTTGAAACCTACTATCTAGACTGATACAAAATTTCACCCTAGCACCACAGGAATATCCCAGTGAAGATTTGGCCAAAATGTCTATTCACCAGTCTTACACATTTTGACTTTATGGAATCATATACAAGAACCGGGGTTCTGGCTATTTTACGGTCATTTAATATGTTGGGTTTGTAGTTCCTAAAACCATTTCGCGCCCACAAAGAGGGATGCACGATTCGATTTTTATTGTTTTTGCTGAAGGAAACAGATGCACAATGCCCTCTTTCAAACAGATGGGAAATAACAATTGCCATACCCACGTGCTCGAACGTTTCGCACTCAAACACCAACTTAACTAAAAATTTAAATAGTATTAGCAATAGACTTTGGTTAACGTGTCAAACTGCAAGCAACGGCGGAAGTTAGAATTACTGGGGTCAGTGGAAGATGTGGTTGTTTGGTCTTGCTTGGAGTCCGAAATCGCGTATGGAATAGGCAAATCACAGTTTCACTTTCTACCTCAGGAACATTGTTTCCGGAGAAATACTGGAACAATCCAAAAAAAATTCATGTTTAGGCAATTTTGTGAGCTCTCTTCATTTTTTGTCTACTGATTGCCAATGCTGAAATTATGCGGTATCGCAGAATTTTAGTCCTACTGTTTGAAAATATCGCAAACTTCTAGATTTGACCTAACTTTGCTAATCACATGCCACCCTAATGGATCCAACATATTCTCCGAATTCGGTTGTGCTCCTCCACAGTAGCGTTAGGATAGTCAGTTGCTCCTATTCAGAAGTAGATTAGGGGGGAGGCCCATTTGATATTTGGTGTAGTTTCAGGATACATCCGACCATTTTCATTTTGAAAGTATGCCGTGTTCATTTATAGGATTTTTATACCCAAATAATGGTTTGGTTGATATCATGATGATTAGTGAAATAAATGTTAAAACAATCATGCAAGAACCGAAACGAGCACAGCCGGGTATTTATGATGCACGATTTTGTAGTCAATCAGAGGCAACCAGCGAGACAAAATGGAGCACTCACTTAAAACCTACAATTTGCAACAGTCAGCAGCGCTCTGGGAAATTGTATTTATCTTGTCCAATAGGAAAATTCGCACGGACGAAACCTGTGAGTTCTGCTATGGTAGTGCCAGTGATCATCACTGTAATGACAACATCGAGAATATTGGGCATAAACATTGCTGATTTTATGAAATAATAAATCTGCCTTCTTTCTGCTACCTAAATAGAGTCAAGTAGTATAGTCCACCTACTTGCGAAGACTATCCAAGTGACTCTCTCTAACGTCATTGGTTATTCTGTCCAGTGGGGCACGTTGCATCAAAATACGAAGTGTTGACAGCATAAGAGAATATCGTTATACTTTCCATTTGCTCAACTGAAATGGGTTAAATGTTTCACGTGGAACTCTGATTGACTTAAACAAGTGCCACTGTTGGTTGAATCGTACAAATGTTTCACTACTGGTTCTGAATTGAAACACCGGGATTCAGACACCGTCGATCAACTGATACTCACAACACCTCACAATTAGATGGGCAACATTGTTCTTTTACACAACAGTCTGTTTTTCTCAACCAATCAGGTTATCCATGTGATCATGTGTACACCCAATCTCTGCGCTGTTGGAATATTTCAGGGCCTTCCATCGACGTGAGGTTCGTTGGGGCTGCTTCCAACCCATTCGCCTAACAGGCAATTCATGTCGTAACCTCAATATTTATGTAAACTGCTAACCAAAGGTTTTCCATGGATAAAGGTTTTAGCCAGGTTTCACTTTGTTACCACACAGCTAACATGTTTTTTTCATGTGAATGGCGGTTTATTAGAGGTTTTAGATGGTTCATCATAGTTGACTTATAAACTTGAGAACAAAAACAATCACATTGCGTCAATGATCTGGTCGCTACAGAGATAACAGGGAGGTTACACTAGAGGTTTGTTTGCATTACAATTATGGTCCGTGAGTAAAGCCAGGTTGCATTCACATGCTACATCGCAAAACTTTGGGTAAGAAGTCGGAAAATGAGTGGTATCCACACACAATAATATGTCTGTCAAGTCATTCAGTGAGTAAACCTAATCCCCTGCAAGTTAATTGATAAAATAACCTCTATACTGTCCTTCTTGCTTCCCTTCCATTAACGTTAACAGTGCAAAGATGTCCGACTAGAAATTCGATTAGTGTGCAACCCGAGGGGTGAAAGATGTATTATCAAAGTGTGCTTATTCATCTAGATCCCATTTTTGTGGCCACACGCTTACCATCAGTGAGTAACACGAGTGCGCTTCCATCAGTTGGATTTTCATTGGAAACACTGTGTGTGTGCATATTGCAAGTGATCTCAAACAAACGGGGTAAAACAGCTGCACGTGGAGTGTCTTCGTTGGTTAATCACGGTGATTTCTCAGTATTCTTCATGCGGTTCACTAGTGTTCTACTGAGAACAATCTTACTGAAATCTTTTGATGACTCAGTGCACATCACTTCCTATATAAAAAAATGTAGGGCACACACACCAAAACGGAACTCCAATCCCGGCTACTTGCTTTGCAAATTACATCCCTGGTCATGGTTGGTATAAAGGCAGGCTTGTTACCAGCACACAATACTTGGTAATATACATGAAAGGTTTGTGTGATAGGAAGTACTGTATTTCCATCGGATCAGCAGGGTGACAGCAAAAAATCAACAGCCAGTCCAGAATGCAAAAATGAAGCACCACTTTGTATGGTTGCTAGATTTGAATAGACAAAAACAGTGTGTGAGGTGTTTATAATGAAGATGTGGACATGTACTTGATATAACAACAGCAAACCTAATTTTATACTTGCTAATTTCATTTGGAAACAACTCTGATGAAGGTGTTCATCTCCTAGAGGTTACACATGCAGAAATGTGTTTGTATTCTGGCATTCTGTGGAATCCGAATCAAAACACCTCACGTGTTTTTAGGATGTAAAGACCACAGTGAAACAACAAATAGCGAGGCGATCACTGGATGTAGTACAAAACCTTAATGGCAACAAACATATATTCGGATTATGAGCATTAAATAGAGCCTAATCCTGTTGGACAGAGCAATGAAGTTTTGCAATGAATGTGTTTTGTGGCTAAATAAATCAGCGTCGTGGAATTCACTGCCAATTTTTGAATGACTCATTTAAGTGAAGTATATACCAACCTGGTCTCGAGAGAGAAAACCCAGCAGGAAATCGTGTGAATACTCCGCAATATATTTTTGGTATTCGGGCTGATTCGCAAGTGTTCCATCCATGTCACTTGTAACAGAAAATTCCAATAAAAGTCATACGATAGTAGTAACAATCAAGAAAATAGTATTTTGCTGCTCTCCTGTTAGAGTAACAGAAGCCGCAAGCGTCGATCGCACGTGAAATAAAACTTGTCAGCCTGACGACGTCATTCGATTCAGCGACATGAGCAACTGAAATCCATATACCGAGCAATACTTGCACATTTCGAGTCCTTCTCTTTCACAATGAGAGCTCAATCACACACACACAGACACGTGAGTACATCGACGGAAGGCTTGTAATCCTGCAGGCTACAGACTAACCGGTGAACATCATAAGCAAACCTGCAGAGTTAATGAACGCATGCACTACTGAGCCTTCTGAAAATGATGAAATATTTCCCCGACCTTGTTAGCCCAAGGATTTATTTCCTTCTTCACGCGTACACCATTTCATTTTAGCTGAACCATTCAGCTTACAGTTAGGTTAATCCATTACCCGTAATGGTTTGTGTTTGTGTTTTTGGTCAGGCCGGCAAAGTAGACTTATGGGTGCCCTTGGTGGGGTAGACTCACACTAAAATAGAACACAGAATCGTTGGTATTGCCAAAACAATGTCAGATGTTTCTGGTAAAAATTCGATAGAACAGTGTGAAGCTACTGTTGATGCATGACCCTAGATTATTTCAAAACTGTTCTCTGATAAAAAGAGAAACGAAACTCGTTTGAAAAATAGAAATTGTTGTGATGACTTTCATGACAACCAAACACTTGATTGGTCACGCTATTGAGGTTTGAATTATATATTATTGTAAGGAAAACCGAATCGTTGTTGAAGATGTTCACAAGATGGTTATTTCTGATATATAAGGAAATTTGAAAATCCCTTTCTGTAGTGTGATTATTTCGAGAATTCGTGCGCGAATCACATTTTGAATGCCTCGTGTTCAAGAGGCCAAGTCAGAATAAGGCGCATTTGCAGGCACGTTCATGGAAAGTTCACGTGTTCATTCTGAGTCAATTTTATCGTTGCATAGATAGATAGATAAGTCAACACTACCCGGGCTGAAGCATAATTACCTATCAATAAGATGCAGGCTTATGCCAAAATGTCAGGAGGATATTGACTGATTATCCACGTGAACAAAGACGTCTGCTAAGATGAAACACGATAAAAATAGTACTGCAGCATTCAATACTTTCTGGAGTCGCAAGCAGAACATCTACTTGACTGAAAACGTCCCGATATATACATGAACTCGCTGCAAAAGACATACCGAATTAGTGATATTCAGTGCGGCAACGTGCGGACATTGATTACTCTGTTCCGGGTTACTGATACATGACATCTCCAAGTGCGCATCTTCCTAAAACTTTGTGTGACTTCGTATGCATAGAAAGGAATACAATTCAGAACCATCCAGGACTATCTACAATAGACATTAGTGACACGAATTGAATGGAATCAGTAATAATGGGTACTCCCGATTATCAATATTTGATTTATTGATTGAGATGGAGTCGAATTATGTCATACCACTTCTGTATAAATGTGAATGGTTGGAACTGGAAGTTCGATTGTAATACTACTACGATCATTTGACGTTCCAACTCAAATTACTTCTTTCATGTGATTTCATAACATGGGTGACTTGAGGAATCAAATCGCCTCAGACCAGTGGGTTTGGTTTAGTGTTGTTTCTTCTAGTGAAATAAGAAAGATTTTCCCAGACTATTGAATTAGACGAGATTAGTTCCATATCCCGACGTAAATGAATGGTGTTTTTTATTCATAATGTGTGATAGCGTAGTTTACCGGAACCTCACCCAACGGACACAAGGAAATGCAACCGAATTCCTCATGTGATGGTGGATATTGCACTACGAATATTACCTGGATAGGTTTTTCGGAATACGTCCGGATGAAAGATCGTATTTTGATCGAGTTTTTAACCGGACACTCATTCATGATGAACCTTAATAACCAAGAATTCAACAGGGTACTTTTGGAAAACGTCTGAATGATTTTTCGGCTTACAGCATGCCAGATCCACACTCTAAGTTTAGATTTAAAAAAATAATCTGGAAGAATTTCATTGGTTCCAAATCATCCCCAAAATATTCGGGATTTGAATTTCGCAACAGTGCTGCTATACATCAGTTGAAAACCTGTTTTTGGTTATAAATTAAGAATACCTACCATTGCAATAATAATGACGATTTTCGTGTCATTTTTAAAATACACTGTCAGTTATATAAACCATCAGTCCACAGTTTCCCCATAGCGATAACGTGTTAGAATATAAATCAAACGGAAAAATGTGAACAAGGCAAAGAGAAATATTGGAGCGATGCAACTGAATGAAAGGCTTATGGAGAAAATAAATTGAATGATCGTGAATAGGGACCTCGAGATTTGAACACACACTTCTGGGTCACTATTTCAAGTCTATTTTTAACGAAGCTGAAGTCATGCTAGCAAATTGTTCAAATCCGGATAAGGCTTGGATCATTTGGATGTATGCCGAATTCGAATATAAATAACAGCCGTTAAGAAATGATGAACAAAATACAAGCGGACGAATTCTGTCTCGCTTTATACATCTTACTTGGGATATACCTCTCACGTTAAATGCTGTATTTTACATAAGGAAATCCATGGATAGTAAATCATGTAGGTTAGCTGATAAGCAAAAACGACTATTGTTACCTCGATTTACTTGACCAGTAAGAGATTCGTTTGGATTAATGAATAACGCATCAACAGTTCACAAAGCTTTGCTCTCCAATGAAAACTGCAGAGACACCGTTCGGCTGTTTCACCCTTGTTAGAAATTATCACCAATGCACATCAGTCGAGTCGTTATTGTGATTTTATCCTGTGAATAGACGATCATGAATTGAACACCTAACAACCAAGCTATCCGGCTCTCAACGTCACAAGTGCATGACATGGTGTCGTTCCATCACTGGTATTTCAGTACTAACAGCCCGTTGACCGCACAACAATCGACTCCTAGGATCGGGGACTTCGAAGGGAGAGTTCGTGGATACAAAGCCGTTAGGTTGCAAACAACTTTACAAGGAGGCTTGGATAAGTAATCAAAGTGAACAGCTGGAGATTCCCTTTGACTTTCAAATGATTCATCATATGGAAAGAAATTACCGTAATCGTCCATCATAAGAATCGACTGGTGTAAAGTGAACGGGTTTATTATGGTGAAGAGCCAGTACTGAAATAATACTGCATCAACCAGCGATGTAATTTGTATCTCATAAAATATGTGCAACGAACCGCAGAGACTAATCCAACAAAAAGTCTGGCGTCCCTATGATTCTCATAAAAGCTTCGTTCGCTGGAGTCAAACTGCCTCTCAATATGGGAACTCAATTCAACACAAAAATCCCCGAATGCATGGAAACTCATTCCTCTACTATTTACAATTTCGTTTACAAGTTTAAGGAATTATTCTTCTTACTCGGAAGAGTTTTTGAATGGCTAAAATGTTATTCTTCTTCTATCAATTCTCAATTTTCATTCACGTTCTTCAGTCTTCCGTGACTTTCAAATTGACCGGTTGCGGTTCTTTCATTCATCCCATTAGTACCGCAAGGTTCGATCTCATTTTGTGCAGTTGAATCTTCAGCTACTAACTCAATAATATTCTACTAATTTCGTTCGTCATTAGTTAATTACACAGATTTACATAATCCAAGTCGAGGAATGGAGCCTCGATTTCCACTACTTCATTTCATTTCTTGATTATTCAAATACCCTATCCGTATTGCGGATTGTAGGCACGATGTGTTCATACCGTTGATGTTTTATAAAAATTTATAATTTTCCCATTTTTCATGTGGCTATATCCTCGCACTAGATCATCATACCAAGGTCTCAAGCCCTTCTCTCTCACATCCATTGCAACCCCATCATTCTGTAGCATCTGACGCTGCATAACTCCTGACTGATGGTAATTCCTTGATTTCGTTGTGTTTTCTCTTAGCCGCAATTGTGCCTTCTCATCTGACAGAAACACTTCTGATTTGAATATACTGGAGTTTGCTCTGAGATAAAAGGCAAAATTCATTCCAAATCTTCTCAACCGTATCAATTCATACTCACAGAACTGGGTAATAAACATGTTCAAGCAAAAGTGATTTTGGGAGTGGATGAAGCTGAATGTGGATTCCATGTGTATGTGTCCAGAGGTGTTTTGAAAAAGACCAGTCTTCCTCGTCACTAGCAATGCTTTGAAAACCTGAATTTGAATGCGCACTTGTGTTTAACATAAAAGCCTCGAGTGCTGATTGCGTGACTCGAGGATACACGCACGATGCAGTAGATGAAGTCATCATGAATCTCGATATGATTAGGATGGCATTGTATTTGGATGATAGGACAAACCTTAGCCGTTTCAGTCAAGGAACTGACTTTGGAGGAATCGCCATGTGATTCCAAATGTGGACCTTCCAGACATGCTAACAGTATTGCGTCTGATTTGGAATACTTTGAATTGACGTTTCAAATGGTTATCCTAACTTCGAAGAATTCCAGAAAGCGATTCAAAATGCACACTGATTTATGGAAGACAAATACATTATTGGAAAATAGCCCGTGTAATTGTGGATAACTAGGATTATACAAATATTTTTGTCGCTGACGTGAACTATGTAGCATGATTTGTTGCTTGAAAAGGGCATTAGTATGTTATGAACAAATCAGTGCACCACCTATATTGATTATCCTTGCTGAAAGACTGATTTGCGGCAAGCATTATCATATCTTGTTTGTCTTTATTATGAATAATTTACATGCACATGATTATAACCTACTTTCGAGGACTATGGACCACCACATTTTGTCTTTCGGTGTGGAATCCGATGAGCCGCTACAAAGCGGATTTGATCTCCGTTGTCCGTTACGAAAATCACTAGCAAATTGAACAGGAAAGGATCAAAACACAAACCCCACCATAATAACTGCATTCAAGTAATTTTGCATGAGCAGTATTGCAATCTGTATGGATGACAGGATAGAATTGTCAAAAATGCATACGGTTGGTTTTGCGGTTGTTGCCGCCCATCTGGTGAGCTTATCCTGTGCTCATCCGCCCAACCATTCCTACGATCGACCACTAAACTGCTTCCGGTGACAATCCATATCGATCGCATTTCAGTTCTCACTACTGGAACAATAGCCAGTAGCCAAAAAGCATGAAGCTGCCGTGGCTCTGTGGTTAAATTGAATGGTTTATATTCTCGATCGGGTAGACAATTATACTATTTCGTACTAATTATTTCTGCCAACAACTACATCACAATAAATGATAACGCCATTTAAATATCATTGTAAGGTCTATGTATTATTTGAATTTGTTTGCTTCGTCAAATCATTGCAGTGAACATGAAAGAGATATCAGACGAGTCAAGCAAAACTAGCACCTCCTTCACAAATTAGTTATACTTTCGCTGATCGCTAAACCAGACACCGTTTTTGTCATCCACGTTTACTACCCTCTAATTTTACTTGATAGTTCCTGTTTAGCTTCATGATTCTACTTTACGAGGTGCATGAATTTCCATCTTTAAATAGCATTGCGTGGATGAATGGTGTAAATTGGGAATGATAAATTATACCGTTCCGCAATGCACTGCACGAGAAACCTATACCAGACTTGAAGTATTTCGAAAGAACAATTATATTTCCGTTCTGTGTGAGCCCTTTTTCTAACATACCGAATAGTTACTACCGCTGATTTTGACGTTAAATCATTTTTCCTGGTTTTGGGGGGGTGGGTTATCCACCACGACAGCCAACGATGGTATTTTAGCATGGAATTGTCCGAGCATCGAGATTTTTCTTTGGATGAAAAAAATAACACAAAAGCATGCCATAAAAACATCACACAAATATAATGATGTGATACATGCTTTACAATACACTGTGACCATAAATTGCTAAACTACTCTGTTGAATCTGTAAGTTACACATCCAATGACTAGCCTTCAACCTTTAACTTCATTTTAACACTACAAGACCTACAAGGACCTCACTCTTTCGGTTGCTCACCTAGTTTATCGGCGTGATGTATGAATAAATTCTCGTGACCAATTCCCAATACTCAATATGCCGGTAAGTCGTCCAGACTCCTGAACAATCACTTTGACACTCTTCAAGCAGTTGTGCTTTCGCTCCTCTCCCCTCACTCACATATGCAACCCAACGTATGGCTTCCCGGGAAATGGAACGTATTTTGCTGACGGTGAAAATATTTGGCATTTTGTGTGAACCTGAGTGGACTTAATGAACAGTCTGATAATTCTCAAGATATTGTGAGTTATTATGAGCAAAGTGATTCTTTCCCAACCTTAGTAGTAATCTAGGTGTATATTCACCTCATCTCACTCAGCCTTTCCGAATGGTGAGAATGCTCCGTGCACCATTCAACTACACAGATTCCAGTCTCCTAAACACCTCGGAGAGATGTTGGGCGCTGATATCCTCATATTTTCAGATGTGTGCTCGAATTGTTCTGACTTATCTTACAAATTCGATAGCTCAAGCAATTCTGCAATATAATTATGAACAAACTTTCGCACTTTTTTCTATCATCTTGACAGAGGGGCTAATAAAATGCCTATATTCCGTCTTGTGTGAAGCCCCGAGAACGACTTCGTTCTCCACCGACTGTTCTCTACCGAGTGTTCAGATCCTTCAGTCGGTTATTTCCGATTAATTCTGCGGTAAATCGACACTCACTTTATCCTGTGTTGCATGTGACTCAATTTAATTAACAATGACCTAGCTTCAAGTTGAATGAATATCGTTGCAATAATCTATGTTTCTATTCCTCAGCTCTGACGCTCGAAAGCTGCATGCCATACACACGTCGCCAACATGTCATGTGGGACACACATGTACGACAGCGACCGAGACAAACCACCGTTAGCGTGCTCAGCTCCGTCTGTTATCGAAATGCAACTAAAATGATGTTGGCAACCTGATGGTCAAAAGGACCACGGAGTAGACAGGCGTTGGTTGAATGCTGGGTGACTGGTTGGGCGTATCTCTGTTCGAGCAAACTGGTGCACGATGGAAACGCAGCAGCGAAATTGGTTACATGATTTTCTTTGACCGAGGCCTCTTATCCTGAACGTAGCACAATAATTACTTGTCTGAAAGTGATTGGCAATTATGTGGTTTGGTGGTGGTGCTTTCATCAGATGATTTTGGATATCTTTTTGAACAGCGAGCAACGAACTTCTTCCAGTTTGTCGATCGTACATGTTTCATGTGTTCTTTAGAAGGGCCTTTCAAATTGTACGGCGTTTCTCGTTACCCTCTACTGTGTCTACTTGCAGGTGATTCAGATTTCGTACTTCAGTCTTGATGAAGGTGAGTAATCTTATACAGCTTGATGACAGCCAGATGTTTGTGCCTTCCCCTCAGCTCCACTGAGGCTCTTCAAGCAAAGAGAGGGAACCCTTTTGTGTTGAACATAAAATATTTCCAGAGGGCAACACAAATCATGGAAATAAGGGCAGTCAGTAAGGTGTTCACAGAATGAGGAAACCTAGTGTAAACAAATGATAACATTATTGAAGGTAACCAATGCTCCAAGTTTAATGAGGTTCTCCAAGGTGCAAGCTGTTCTGAGGAGAGTGCGCTAGGGATGCAAGCAGTAGGTCAAAGATTTTCCTATGCAACAAACTTGAGGGTGAAGGAGTAAATTACAGTGATCAGAAAAACTAGTAAGGGAACGTTGAAAAACTGTGAAAATACTTTCATATCTCACTGATACTGAATTCTTAAGGATATCGAAGCAGTTAGAAAACGCGCAGGATTGGAAAAACTCTATGGTGAGTGAAAAGGATATGTCCAGTTCATGGAACTCACCTGCTTTTATGAACAAGGACTGATTGAGGTCCGTATTGAAATAGTTGGAGAGGTTGTCAAATAACTGACTGATATCATTAGCGGGAGTATTTAGTAAAACATAAGCATTACAAAGGACAAGATGTTGAAAGGAATTTGGAAAAGGTGGCTTTACATGAATTGCATTGCAATTGATCTTATTCATGCTGAATCGAAAGTAGAAGTGAGAAGATTTGCACCCCGTTTGATAGATAAGTATGATTCAAGCCATGATTGCTGGACAGTGTGTGGACACTTGATATGCGAATATTCTGAGTTTTAAAACTAAATAATAAAGGAATCTGTAATGACCAGCTACATGCAGGGGCTTGGCTACATAAAGGTTTATCAAACTCAATCGGAAGTTGAGACGTGTGGTGAGCGGTATGATCGTACGTACCTTCTCTAAGAAATTAGTTGTGCGAACCGATGACCTTTTGTTTTCTGTTTTGCTCGTTTTTCTCCCAGAGATTGAATTCACATCGAGGTATAGTATGAAATAACAAGAAAATAAAATTTCATGTGCTGTGGCCATTAGGCAATATAAAAAGTATATTATCCTGAATACACTATGCACACCAAAGTTTTGGCTTCTTTATTCAAAAACCAACAAGTCAAACGAGAAAATCTTTCGATTTCGGAAGTTTGAAATACTATGAAATATCCTGTACATATATTTTCTATTTCAGTTCTCGTGTTGCATCGTAACTGTGGACCAAATTTGAAGGCGTGTGAGCATATCTCTCTTGGTATTGGGATTTCAAAAACATTGAAAGGGGATTCGTGAAATTCATCTCATTTTTTATGTTGGCATTTACATCTTTGAATGTATTTTGGTACATCTTAAGGTTATTACTTCTCAATGACATATTAAACATTCTCATGAAACCAAAGGAAAATACATAACCCGATTCATGCACAAGTGTTAGCAATTACAGACACGTTAGCAGGACAAGTATGACGTAATGTATATCACGCGATTACTTGCGAGTAATGTGTGTGGGACATAGGAAGCCTTGCATGGCTGACTATACTTTGGGCTCCATCTTTCGGAATGCCTCATTCTTGCTTTCATTGTCGAGGTTGGTGATTTCAAAGTGTCACTCGCTGCTCGTGTAGACGAGTTATTCGTTATCTCACTAGCCTTTGATTGTTTGTGACGTAAATGACAATAAACGCTATAATCGGGTTGACGCAATGCTATGTCTCCCGCAGTTGTTTGAGTTCGCTCGAGGACGTCACTGATTGTTCCTGTTTGGTTATTGTTCTCTGTAGTCAAGCCGGAATATGTTCGAGCATTCGGTTGTGCAGTTGTCTCACTCTGCTGCCAAAGTAGTTGGGTGCTCACCTACACTTGAACTGACAAATGCAATGGGACTAGGTGTGGAGAGGTAGTGGTTCTTTCATCGATGGCATTTTCAGGCACGTAGTCGTCAAAAGACTGACGAACTTATTGGGGTAATAGGTACAAATAATGGCACAGTTGGGGTGTCTGCTGAATAGAGTGGTAATGTCGTCCCAATTTAAAGTTGACCGCATGATGGCCACAATTTATGGGAATGTGATGACTTTGGTTACGTTCGGATGTGGTTGTGAGAGATCTGGTACAGATGATTTTGGATATCTTTTTGACTTCCAAGTGTTGAACAGCGAGCAACAAACTTCTTTCAGCTTGTCGATCATGTGTTCCTTAGAACACGGCCCCGACAAATCCAACTTTGTACTTCATGGAACAGAGCTAGTTAAGTGTGGATACTTTCCTGACCACGTAGTTTTACGATGGATTGATCAGTGGATTGATCCATGGTTTCGACGAGTACTTCAAATACTTAGAAGTGCAATGTCGTTGTTAGCTTCTCCGAAAGTGAGTAGATGAGATGTAGTGGTTCTGTGGCTAATTCGTTGTCATAAATTCATTTAGTTCATTTATTCCCACATTTGATCGGTAACACGAAGTTAATTTCCACACAAACACCATTACGTAAACACGGTTCTTTCCACTCCGGACTTGGATTGCCTAATATAAACTTGGGCTGTGAAATTCTACACATTCGGTCGAAGTTTGCCACCTAACAATATTCGAGTATCTGATGATGACCATCCGTGCTCTTCAGATGCGATTGCTGCTTGAATATGCGTCTCTTTATATGTGTATTGCCTATTAAAATGCCGCAATTTGCATGCCTAATGAACAATACATTTCAGTGCCAGTTGGTGTGTCTTATATTTTCATTTCGGGCTAACCGGTCATCATTTGGATGATTGTTTATATGATGTAGAAGTGACGGAACATGTTTTTTCACATTCGTCGTTGGTGTGCATATTACCGAAGATATCGTCTACTTAACGTCCGTAGAGAGTATCTTGGTATATAACTGTGTCCATTTATTGTTCGAAGTGTGAGACAAATACATCTGCCATAACTGGTGCTAGTCGTTCTATTATTAGTCGAGGTGAAACAATAGGATTGTGAATGGTACACCTTACCCTCAAGGTTATCCGACCTGGCTCTCAACTGTTTGTTCAACATCAACACTACACTAGCATATTTTTCAATGCTGAGCTGAGCGGTGAAGCTGTATGATGAATCATATTACTCAAATCTAATCACTTGTTACTCAATTGTAATTCAATATGAATCGTGAATTCAAATGAAATGATTTCTCTAGATGTTTCGTCATTGATCACAAACGTGCTTGTATCTAAAATAATAGTCAGTTGCATATCAACAGAAAAAATCAGCAAAAGTATCCCTGCAGGAAAATGTAAAAAACTACTGATTTTGTGCTCTCCAATCAGTTCTAATTCGATGATAACATTTAGAGACGGAAAGAGGACATCGCAAAGGCATCTCCACTCGGTTCTTTGTTTGCCGATATATTCATGGCGAAAGTTGAAGATATCACGTTGAATCCAACCGTCAGCTGCCTGTCTCTGTATGAAAGATACGTCGATGATATTTAATGCCTACTAAATGGAGAATGTAGTGTAAATCCGTTCTTACAGGCATTCGATGAGTCGCATCTGAGCCATAGTTCACGATTGAACTGCAGGAAAATGAGTTCAACACGAAAACTAGCTGTCCACAGAACATTTAATTTTTTAAATAACGTGCATTTTTTTTCTAACAATTTCAAAATTTTCGCGCCAGTTGGATATTTCCCTGATAATCTACAGCTGTTGTTTTATCTTCTGTTCACATGACTTCGCTGATTGGTTCATACATGATTCTTGCAAAATAGCCTTTACGGACCAGTTTGACTTGTATTGGTCGTCACCAATGAACGCGTGGTATCCTGTCGTGTCTGACTTCCCACTCTAACTAACTGGTGGGCTAGCACCATCGAAGTTCATTCCTTGTATTCGGATGAGAAGCTTTGTGGGTACGTGATGGTCGGAAGAACATTTGGGAAGAAAAGCTTCTAGAACAAGTTCGGACGAACAAGATCTTAAGTTGTACCAACAGACGAAAAACAACGCAGCAACAGCCCGTCAATGGGTAAGTGAAGCCTGTTGGAGATTGAAGAAGGGTTGTAGATCAACAGAATGACCCGTCGGTCAACCCGAACAAGAGAAAGAGAGGCCGACGACGCTCCATCTCACACGTCACTGCAGTATTCAAGTGTGGGGCTAGTTTGAGTTTTGTATATCAGAAGATGAGCTAGTGTGAAAAAGCTTATGGTGCGAAACAGAAAACCAATTTCGCACGCAGCTCGAGAAGCTAACTGAGATAAGCAAGCGGACCAAGATAGAGGAGTTATAGATAAGCCGAGAAGAGAGGTAGAATCTGTAGGAAGCAACACATTTGAATCGAGGTTTGAATAAGGGAAGCATGAAAGATGTTTAGGGAAATTATAGGAAGAGTAATTTTGGAAGCAATGAATGCAGCATAGCGGTTGGAGCCCCGGGGAAGAGATTTTTTCGAAGTGGGACTTTAAAGATGCACTGATTGCACTGAGATCACGATCGATGTTGGCGTTGGCTTTGTGGGGAGTGCGGTAAGAAAAAGAAGAATAAAGGGTGGCATCATCGGCAAATAAATGGATTGAGTTGGATTTAGAGGATGAAGGATCATTAGAAAATAGAAGGAATACTGGTGGGCTCATATATTGAATCCTGGGTATCGCCAGCATTCACAGGAAATGGCTGGGACAGAACTTCATCAATTCGGGCAGAGATGATTCGCTTACTGCGGAAACTTGATGTCCGTGATAAGAGCGTGGAGGAGAATCCGAACGTGAGCAGTTTCATCAGAAGACCTCCGTACCAAATTCCTTGGGTGGAGCAATGTGTGTTTCTCCATGGTTGTTGAGTGCAACCGGTCAAGAATGTGAGATGAGAGCCCCGATATCACCGGTGGAACGGCGAGGTCGGAATTCGTATTGGTGATCACTCAGTAGTTCTTCGCGTTCGAGGAAAGCACGCGGTTTTATGGAGTTGACAGTTTCGAGTTTTTTCGAAATACCGGGTGTGGTGTGAATAGGACGATAATTATTCGGGTCAGAAAGATCATCACTTTTGGGTATATGAAACATTGCTATGTGTTTCTAGGGGATCGGGAAAGTAGAAAGTCTGAGGATGTGAGAGACAGAAAGGACGAAGAAATAAATAGGCCAATTGACCATGTTTGGTATGCCGTTTTGATCGGGTGGTCTGCATAAGTCCAGATAATGCAGCATTTGGCGTATCTTCCAAAACCAAAATGGGATTGAGAATGGGAGGCAGAGGGAGCAGAATGAAACGAAGGAATAGTATATGTAGGTGAGATGGAGTTAGTGGCAAACCAGGAAGCGAATTGTCAACTTTAGCAAGTTGTTCACGACCAGGATTACCAGAGAAATTACAGATGTGAAGCAAATTGGAAGGGAAAAAATGGCGGGAGACTCGTTTGGCAAAGGACCAATGTTTCAGGCTACCGGTGGCAGATGGGAGTAAGCGTTTGGTTTCTCAGCGGAAGAATCTGTGTTTGGCTCTCTGTATGGTTGGCGAGCATCTGTTCCTGGCTTGTACGGAGCAGATGTGGGAGTCCGTTGTGGGCGAGCCGAGCCAGCTGCAAAATGTTGCACAATTCAAGCGTACAGCACGATCGTATGCGTGGCTGAACCACTCGGAGAATTCGGGTTTGCCAGGTTTGGACAAGTGAATAATAAAAAGTTGCATATCTTGAAGAACAGTGTGGGTGGGGTCAGAAACGGGGGAGGAAATGTCTGAAGTGAGGTAGCATTCATTCCAAGAATAGGAGGCTGGGACCTTGCAAAATCTATCTCAGTTGGTTGATTTTCAGCTCCAAAATATTTATCTCAAAGTAGGTGGAGTAAGAATGTGAATGAAACTGGTGGAAAAGGGAATAATATAGTGATTAGATGAGTCAACTGGAGAAAGTGCAAATGTGCCTGAGAACAGAGAATGAGAAGAAAAGGAAAATGTCTTTGACCAAAGTCTTTGGTCCACATTTGGATCATCTTAAAACATTATCAAAATCTGCCAACCATCAATACATTGTAAACGTGCCCAATGCACTAATCTGTTGGAGTCCGGTTAGTACAAAGGGAAATTCTCCTGTAGGCAGTCAAATTACAAGCTAGTTCACTGTGGTGGATACCATGTGCTACTGTAATTTGGGCGGGTATACTGTGATCCATATGCAGAAAGTCGGAGGATCTCCGGTGTGGCCTCGTAGCTCAGCCGGTAGAGCACTCGCGATATTAAAGAGCGGGTGGTGACCATACGTGGGTTTGAATCGCGCCGGGGCCAAAATAATTTCACATTTGGTTCATCTCAAAACCTCAATAGCCTTAACACGTATATGACCCGAAACACAGTGGTTCGGTCACCTGGATGTTGCGTCATCTGAAGATGATGAGCGATGGCAGACGACGGAAACTTTTGATTTCGAACGTTGTGAATGTGCGTTTGATCTGACCTTGGGTGCATCAAAAGAGGTTGTGCCCAATTTGGAATGTGTTCAAATCCTCGGTTAGACAACTGTCGTTCTGTTCTACCTACGTAGGTTGCACCGCAAATTCGGTAATCAGATTAGATTTGGTGTACAGAGGTAGACGTTATTTTCACCGACGGTTTGGGGATCGCAATCGTTCGAGGAATGATTCCCAGGTAAGTTGCATAGTATGTTCTAGGAATCGCTGAACCATGTCGCCCTTTGAGCAGGCATTGAGATCATCACATTTGGTTGGAAGACAGAGGGTGACTAGAGATTCCTCTGCAGAACAAGCCGTTATTCTGGTGACTGTAGGCCTGCTGTGACTTTCGATGAACGTATCGAGATAAGCGTTCCGATCGAGTCCCCTTTTCAGCTGTTGTAGTTCGCTGTCAATCATGTTTCCGTGCAAATTCGTCCCACTCTCCGAAATGGTGTTCGGACCAGGCTACGTTTCCTTTCTATGAAATCAGATTTGGCGATTGTTTAATCCTTCCTCTTAGTCATAATAATCTCGAGGAAGAGAAGTGCATTGTCCACTTCCGCTCCCATCGTAGATCGTATATTTGAACGCAGATGACTGAGTTCGTCCATAATCCATAATGTCTATTCTAGACTTTTCTGATGATAGGAAAATCATCAACGTATCTTTTTTAAAGCGCTATACTTTCCAGGATTTTGCTCCCCTTCACAAATTGGCCGAACCAAATTCTCCGAAACAACCAGTATTATTTGCAGTTGCACTGAATGAACTTCAATTGCGGGCTGTCTCTTGAGATCTAGGTTTCTGTACACCACCAAAGAAAATAAACAGCATAGAGACACAGGCACAATTCGAATATCTATTTAAACGGCCAAAAATATTCAAACCAACTTCAAAAGATGCACAAACTTGGTTTCTGGTGAAGCTGGTTGACTTGGAACAGTAGTAACTGGTAACATCATCCAGACATCAGTCACTCACCACATCTGAGTGCATTTTCATTATAGAAAATCTACAGTTGGAAACTGACTTGGTAGTTTTACGACCAAACAATGATTCCGGACAAGTGCTGACTCATTGGAGTGGATCTGAGAAAATGGAGACCGTTCTTGACTATCACAGCAAGTTTGTGCCCCAAGATAACTGCGATGAACCTGATGAACTAGAACAAGAGGTATCGGCAGAAGCACACTTTCTACTAGAAGGACATTTTACCAGTGAGACCACAGCTCAACATCTGAAGCCAAATGGAACTCAAAATCCACAACTGTACGGTCCATCGAAACAACACAAACCAGAATTCTCATTTCGACAAATACTATCTCTGATTAATTCATCTCAGCACGAATTGGCGAAATGGGTGTTGAAATTGCTTGAGCCAGTTCATGAGTCAGTGTTCAGAGACACTATGAACACAGGTTTTGAATTAGTAGAGCTCTGGTACCAGATCATTGTGATAGAGAAACACACGGCTTCATTTGATATCCAATCATTGTTCACGAGATTATACGTTAGGGAGAAAATACGTATCATCTGCGACCATGTCGAGCAAAACCATCTCAAAATGGGTTTAGCAGTGTCAGTTCATGAAAGACAAACACCACCATGCTCAAAAAATGGATCGTTTTCCTTCCCCGTCCGCGCTCACAGATAAATTGACGCAGTCGCCATGGGAAACCCATAGGATCCCATTTTATGAGATATATTAATAGCTCACCTTATGGAAACTATGAGCTTGTAGCCTCAAAAGCGCAGTGTACTATTAGGGATAACCGGAAACCAGAATCTAAGGCTTCAAGTTTGGGACCGCATAAGGTCCCAACAGGTCGGGTGTGGTTACCAGCCCACTCACAATAGATTTCTCCTCGCCACGAAAATGATCGTCATTCGAGGGTGCGGAAAATCTGACTTCCGAAGTGTCAATTGAAAACTCTGTGCCAGCGATCGCAGGTTGGTGTATCTTGCTCATAGAAAAGGCTTTCTTGCCAGGAAACAGGAGGATAATTGCCATCAGAAACAAACAGTTTGGTATTGATTTTCGAGTATCGCTTTTTTCTTTCGAATTGGTTCGATATAAAAAGCGAGTTCGGGGAATTCCTTGGATTATTGAGAAAATCTTCCACAGTGTGTTCTGGTCCTCACTGTAAATCTTGGCTGAAGAAGGGCAACATTTGGTGGACTATCCGACTGCAAATCACGTGGTCATACAAATGATCACCACGAATCTCCCAATCGACGCGGAAATTCCAGAAATACAGGATGTTGGTCTCTCTGAAACGTTTTGCCCACCCATTTATCTGCTCAATTAAATCGTATTATCTGTTCTTTTTCTACAGAAAGAAATGGTATTGATGACGCGGACATTTTACCACATGCGATGACGTCGTGGAAACGCAATCTGGATCATTGGCTCCATAAATTTCAAATTAGACTAATTCATTTTGGACTATCGAAAAATGAACTATATGCTGATGTTTATCCGTCAATGAGCTTGGCTTTACAGTACATTTTACAGGCGAAAATGTCTTCAGAGCGCAGAATATAAGGCCAAGACAACAGGCCGGATGCTCGATGCCCATATAGATGTTGCGATATTGTGTCTAATGATAAGTAGCCCTGTTAAGAATGTCATTCAAGATGACTTGGAAATTCTTCACAATTTTTTTCACCACTTAAAAACAATCATTTATTTCTGGTGGTTCCTCACCAACTAAAAGGTCATTACCTTTTCAAAATTGCCGTCATTGCCGAATGAAGCTCTGTTACAGTTTCATTTCCAATGAGAAACCGATGTTGAATGAAATCATTTCGGCTACATGTACACTTTGATCTTTCCTCTATCTAATTATTTGTACATAGCTCTGCCTAATGTGTGGGCTAGAACGAACAATCGATCGTAGTTGCGTATTGGATCAGCAAGACAAACTCACAAAAAATGGAGAATCACATTCATGGGAGCTATTTTTGATATATTAAAAAACCTGTGCTGGAGTGATGGGTACAAGCCTAAAGATAGAGTAAGTTCATGGTTGACACAAGTGACACAAACTACATGAATAAAGAAGGGCATGACTATGGGGGAAGCGCAAAGCATACGACGCACACGCGAATCGGCAAAACAGAAGGGTGAGAAGGGTAGAGAAGTAAGGAAAAATTCGAACTGAATTCTGATTAAAATGTAAACGATAAAGCCCTTTACAATACAGAACCTTCTATGATCGAGACCTTTCTTCGTTGTTACAGTTCATCTCTGTTGTAAATCCGTAGTCAGTTTACTGTATCTTGTGCAACCGGATGTCCCAATTGTCCCAGTCATCTATACACGGAAATACGAAAATAATCTGAGTGTGGACTTCAGTGCGCGGTATACCTTCCAACTGATGAGCTGAAAAGTCTGTTTGTATATGCCTCTGCAACCATATCCACTGCTGGGAGATGAGATCAGTGCAGTCATCAGGTAACTTATTTGAACTCTTTCCAGTAATGTCATAACCCTTCCAGTATCTTGTGTCACCGTAAGCACTATACTGAATCACAACTTTTGTGATATTTTGCTGCCTCATTTACTCGCAAAGCAATTGCGTATCGCCAGTAGAATAGAGCACTTGTTATTGAACAACTGGACCGATTACTTACCATAATCTCCATGTGATTGAACTGTCAACTTCCATCGGATAATACACACGTGGACAACCCATTGATCAATGAAACGAAGGACTGATGCACATTTGCTTTAGACACGTGGTCAGCTGGTCAAACAATAAGGACGAATTTGTGGATGATTAGTAACTGTTACCTTGCCACAAATTAGTTTTCTGCGATATTTGACCGAGTTATGTTTGGATCGGCTGTCGAGCATTGAGGTTTCCATGCCTATTTGGAATGAAGATGCTGCGCGCTCGTTTGGATCGGTGGACAGATAACGTCATTAACTGAGTCGAGTCTGATCAACTCTTCATTTCAGAAAACTTTCCCATGACTGACTATTCTACTAGTCAGCAAAATGTTGCCCAATTTATTTGACGTCAGCTTCGATTTCGCTGACCTTATTACTTTCATTCTGAGGTTGCATATTTGATTTATTCACCCACCCCTCAGTTGGTATTACTGAAATTCCTCTTCGGAAGGCAAATTATTTGGTTTCAGAATTTGATTGACCGTACTGAGTTTGGTTTGTTATTAATTGACCTCAGAGGTCAAACCTGGACTGTATTTGCATGTGCAAACTAAAGTCTTTGATCGTTCAAGGGATTCATAGTGGCCTAGATACAGTTGAGAAAAAGACCGTTATCTGACCACCATATTAACCTGAACTGATGTTTCTGTTTCGGTCGCCCTCCTTATCAAATCCGACTGTACACGGTCGCGGTTCGCTTTCTGATTCGTCGTTGCGATTGTTTGCACTCTGTGTATTACTCGTATCGGTACTGTTTCGGTTCCACGTTGAACAGAATACATTGTCACATCTTTCCTCTGGAAAGCATGTTCTCTATTCGTTCAAAAGACAGGATTTCGTTGGTATTTCGATGTTAGACCGGTTTAAAGACGCATTCATAAGCTTCGCTCGAAAGTCTTCCAAATATACCTTGGCTCTTTTAAGTCATTTAATGATATATTATGTGACGTTGTCAGTGATTATCCTCCCATGCTGCATCTGTCGCTTCATATGCTAATCGAAATTAGGGACAGGAAAAACTAAGTTGGAATGTATGCTCGATAAACAGAAAATTAACGCAACCAGTGGTAACAGGTTTGTGGCTGGTGAACGAGGTGAACATCCAAGTTATCGATCACGATGTGCAAAGTGCAGGCACGGAAAAGAGCTGTTCATCAAAATGCAAATCATTGGAGAAGGGAGTATCATTTCCGGTTATTGACACGAGAACTAGTCATACGGAACTCATGCTTAGAAAAATGAAATTATTATATTTTATTTGAGTATTCATACGCCAGTATCTATCTGGTCGACAGCGACCAGGCGATGTAAATTTACATTTGTCTTGATTGATTTGTAGGAAATTCCGTTCCACAGGTAATCACCATCGAAACACAGGATCGCTTGTTTGGCAAGTACACATAAAACCAACACATTAGTGCAAGCGTGTACCGAATTTCTTTTCACACAGTCACACAGCTTGAAATAGAACAGAATGGAACAGAAGCATCAAATTACAAATGGGAACATCTTAGCCATGAGTCACAGCTGTCACCCTATGTCAAATTGTTTCTTCAAGTACGCCGATGAAAATAATTCAAAAGAAAAAAATTCTGGTAAATACTCACAAATGTCTAGATTGCATTCATTCCACTGTGAGATCACGTTGTTTAGAATACAGCACCACTGTTGAATCTACTCCTCGTACAAGAGTAAACCATGTGAAATATCTCGGTTTTAGAGAACTTGCATTCGATCATTACATACAGGCATTGCTGTCTGGAAAGTTCATCGATTGCCATTTCAAATTCCTGAAATCCAACAGTTCATTGCTTCGCAGTCTGCTATTTATTCCTTCGTAAATCAGTGAATGTTTCCCATGTTTCCGTATTGTTCTGCCGTATTTATTTCCGTCTGTTGAAAAGAAACTGCATCACTGTTGGTAGAGGTATGTACAGAATCGGTCTTGTTTCTGCATATATATATATATATATATATATATATATATATATATATATATATCATCATCATCCATTTCAGTTGTCGGAAATATCAAAGCGGACTGTTCAATGAAGAAGTAATATCTGAACCGTCAACACTTCTTGACGTACGAAGCCTTTTTTGATATGTTCAGTTAAAACATGCTCAATCCAGTGTAATAATAAATTCATAGAAAAAAATCCAAAGGAGGATTTTTTTTAATTCGGGAACTGGCAAGAACGCGGCGTGAATACTGTATCGGCAATTTTTCTCGTGTCCTATGATAGAAAATTCCCATAAGTCAGTTGACAACTTTAACAAAACGTGTCCTCAAATTGACAAAACAGACGGAACAGAGCGATTAGTCTCATCATCGATCGAATCCGCTCTGGATAATAACCAATATAATGGCTGATAAGGTTAAGAAATCCAGTTACGTTGTGAACGACAGCTGATCATCTCGAATAATTTCCGTTTATATATAAGGTTACCTATCCACAGTGAATACTGAGAAGATGGATCAATTTAAAGATCTGCCCACAAGGACACTATCTACATTTCATTATAGTTGTTCCAGAGAAGTACAAGATAAGCACAGTGCAAACACTGTTTCTTGGGCTAGAGGAAATTTGGACGACAGAGCCGCTGGAGGGAGAAATCAATAGACTTATTGAAACGCTGATGTCAACTGCGTATCCAGCATAATTCCTGGCAACATATTATCAAATCAAGCTGATAAAGAATAGTCTTCCAATGTGCTTGGAAATAAAATTATAAATAGCTCATAAATGAGACGTTATGATCGACCGAATCATCAGACGTTTGAAGCCAACTTCTAGAGAATCTACTATATTGCTGAACCGGTAATTATGTTCACGTTATTCCCCGGTCACACGTCATACAATGGTTCAACACATTCAAATGTTGCCGGATAACGAAAACTCAACACGATTGCATCATCGATCGATGAAAGAACAGTGACTAACTCAAATCGTTAAGAGACAAGGCATTACGTTACTGCCAGTCGGGCTGTCGTAGTGATCTTCCCTACTGGAAAAACTAGAAAAACAATCCTTCAATGAGCAACGCGACACCGTCACGTCATCCACCCTTGTATATGAAGCAATAAATTTGTCTCAATGAACATGATTACTCATTTCGCTGTCGCAACAAATCTCGCATGAATCAGGTTATGTATGCTCACGCAGCGCGAGTGGAGATCAGCTTTTTGACTGCTGTCATTATTTCCGCCGATATTTGAACTTGTCTATCAGTTTGACTCGAGCATCGTAATTGATTGTTGGCAGCGGTAGTGATGATGTGATTTTGGTGATGCTTCATGCGACGGACGCGCCCAGAAAGCTGCCCAACCGGAGAAGACAGGCAAGATACAAAACAATTCTACTACGTTTATGGAATGCGAATATTGATCGTCAGAGGTTTTTCCGAATTTATGGTTTAAAAAGGTGACTTTCCAGTGAGTGATATGCACATGTTAATTATTTTCTTGTTATGCCGGGTTAGAAGATAAATTAGAGGAACGCTGTACATATGTGAAGTGAAACTTGAATTAATGGTTACCAGTGTTGTACTGACCTGTTTGTTTTGGTTCATGGTTATATTTGGTGATACCTTTCTGCAACTAATGAATATCCATCAATTTCGGCTAATACGGTTGAGTGAGGACTCTCGATTGAGACATCAGAACAGTCGGTATCAAAACAACTAGTTGTCACTGTCCCACTTGTGACAAAATATTACACGTTTTATAGATTTTGCACACTGGATGATAGAAAATCACAAAGATTTGTGTCCATACATTAGCGGTGTTATCAGGGTTACGACAGATATTGTAATGATAACTATCAGTTGCGTGGGGTTAGTGATTTCGTCACATTATATATGTGGGTAACCAGGATACATTCAGACATCTGAAATGTTGCTTCTGAGCACATAACGTGGTGTTGTTTCGTGCGAATTGAGACTCAGTCGGCGGCAGCCGAGATCTGGCCGTTGGCATTTCTTGCTGCTCTCACTTTGACAGGCTTATTTGGGAAGAGAGACTCCATTATTATTCATCCAATGATCCGATTCTATGGAAGTGGTTGTAAACGTCGTTTGTCCGCTTTTCACTAGACTTTAATTTAACCAACTTGAGTGACACGTCTTTATGCGTTGATACGGTCATTCTGTGGTTCGGCCTACGTCACCTGCCCCGCACTAAGAGCTGAGAGGCACGGATATTCTGCCTTTCATTCGTAAAATGAGAAATAGTCGAGAGCTGAACAAAACATGTATTCCGGCAGCGTAATAACATCGTTCTGAGTTGGGATATTGAGAACAGGCGATTGAGATCCACTGTTTATCATTTCTGCTTTATGGCTACTTCCTAATTCAATTCATGGGTAGACAGATTTATTTTCGACTGCTTGATGACAAAGTGTGCTATCGTTATTCGTCGTAACATCATTGACGAAGCACCCGGGTTGTGTATTCGGAATAAGAAACGATTTGGTCCTTCTACTTATTCTTCATAGAACATATATTTATTACATTATTGGTCAATGACTGTATAAAGTGCCTTTTCTGTCTCAATAATACGAATCTGTGGTAGTGTATGCATGGACTTGACAAAATGTCCTTATTATTAAGTGGTCGTCCTTGTGAGCCATCGGATTGATGTGACTGAAATGCGTCCGAGAAAAGCAAACAATATGTGGTTTTTATTTCCAATGCGATTCCATACCTTTATAGGCCCAATTGAAATCACTCAGTAAGTTGAACGAACCCATCCATGTACCGAATCTGAAATCATCTTTATGGTCTTCCTAACATGTATTGGGAGGGGTTACTTTTGAGACCAGTTCTAGACGTGAGCACATTGCTACATCATGTGATAGAAAGGTAACGAAATGAAATTATCCAATATACCAGATAGACGATTCATTCCAATTTGCAGATTATCGCTTCCCACGACTATTGAGATGGAGAACACGGTTATTAGGGAGGAAATATTTAGCGTGCATTGCGAGAGCGTGATTGTAGCATATACGTGCAACGGTCAAATGAATTCCCTGCTTGGTAACGAGCCAGTTTGTGATATGCATAATGAAGGCTTCCAAGAAACTCAAGACTTTTGAACTTTTAATGATCCTGTCAAATAAGGCGCCTGTTTACCAATTGGTTTGAATTGTTTATTATGTTTTCGGATAAGATTCCATGTAAGTTCAGAATTCGAAGATGTCTTGATATCATTTGTTTTTCCATCAGGATGTTGTAATCCAGTGTAGTGTCCCGTTTGAAAGATTTTATGTGTGAAGGTATTTCTTCCATCTTTCATGTGTGCATTTCTTCTTCATGATTGTACTGCCTGATTCCTTATCTGGTTGGAGGAACACCATTTGTTCTATTCTACCTAATCCCGCTGTTACTCACGAAGAAGAACTAGTCAATAGCCGGCCCCCTTTATATGTTATAATAATCAAATGTTCGGATGAAATGTTGCCACGCAGTATCCATCTCAAAGTAACTCGAGAAAGTCGCTATTTTCAATTCTCCAGTTTCGCACCGAAGACCTACAATCGTGGTTTGGTTCGACTCGTCTTCAACAGAGCGTGGGAAATCTACATCAAAGATTAAGTGCAAAACGAATAGGAGTTTATAGAGAGAAAGTTGCTGACCGATTGATATGCCGATAAGTTTATCGAGAAACCTTCCAAACCGCATTCATCAAAGAGGTAGCTCCCACCTTCCCATAGACAATCAGACAAGAGTGTTATTATTTGAGCTATGGGTTGGGCCATTATCTGTGTCCGCGGTCAAATGACTTCCGTGCTTGACAGCGAGTCAGTTTTGTGATATGCCGATTCTCTGTGGCCGCATTGCGCCGTGTCATCGATTTTTCCAACCGTTCGGGTATGTTCTCCGACGCTGGTTGAGTTAAGCAAACATTCATTCTGCCTGTGGATGCGTCACCGTAGCTGTAAGCTAACAGATAGAAAACATGTGAGACATTGGGATCGGCAAGACTGTCTGAATGACGTTTGAATCCTGACCTGTTGGTAATCAGTAACAGAAGTAGTTGCACCACTGTGTGTATGAGTATCTTATGGCTGACTTAATGTATACGTATGTTTCAATGATGAGGTGGTCACCTCCGAATACTAAAACGATAGAAACTTGCCTCTTCTTGACTGTATTTGATGTGTACCGTCGGCTGAAACTTACAAGCTTTCTGTTTTATTGCACGTGTTCATCAGTCTTTTCGGTTATGCACGGACCACGCGTCCGTCACTTTGATGCTTCGCATGAAAATGACGCGACAACCGGATTATCGCTTCCCACGACTATTGAGATGGAGAACACGGTTATTAGGGAGGAAATAATTGGCGTGCATTGCGAGATCGTGACTGTCGCGTATACGTTCAAAGGTCAAATGACTACTGTGCCTGATAGCGAGTCAGTTCTGTGATATGCCGATTTTACAAGCATAATATAGGCCTCAAAGAAACTCATGACTTATGAATTTCTGGTGATCCTGTCAAATAAGGCGCCTGTTTACCAATTGGTTTGAATTGTTTATTATGTTTTCGGGTAAGATTCCATGTAAGATGTATTGATATCATTTGTTTCTCTGTCAGGATGTTGTTATCCAATGTGGTGTCCCGTTTGAAATATTTTATGTCTGGAGGTATGTCTTCCATCTTTCATTTGTGCATTTCTTCTTCATAATTGCACTGCATGATTCCCTATCTGGTTTGAGGGACACCATTTGTTCTATTCTACCTGTACCCTCTATTACTCACGAAGAAGAACTAGTCAATAGCCTACCCGTGTTAGACGTTATAATATTCAGATGTTCGGTAGAATGTTGCCACGCTTTATATGTCTCAATGTAACTTAGGAAGGTCGCTATTTTCAATTCTCCAGTTTCGCGCCGAAGACCCATAATCATGGTTTGTTTCAAATCCCCTTCAACAGAAAGTGGGAAATCTGCATCAAAGATTAAGTGCAAAACGAATAGGAGTTTATAGAGAGAACGTTGCTGGCCAATTGATATCCCGAAACGTTTATCGAGCAACATCGAAAACCGTAGAAAGCAAGCGGAAATCTTGTAACAGAAATCAGCTTCGTTTATTTGTTTAACATACTAATGTTCATACGAATTCTCGCTATCAAGCACGGTAGTAACTTGACTGTTGCACGTGCATAATACACGTACGCTCGAGCAATACATGCTAATTACTTCCTCCCTAATAATCGTGTTCTCCATCTCATGGGCCGTGGGAAACAATACTCTGGTTGCCATGTTGGCTTTATGCGAGGAGTCAAAGTGACGGACTGGCGGTCCGTACATAGTCAAAACGATTAACGAGCAAATGCAACTAAAACGTCACATCTTCGGATTCTTTTATTGTGCAACGTTTATTTGCATCAGAACACAGCTGATCCGACATAATCCCTTACAACTGTGTTGCGCAATCCCAATTTGGAGTTGTGAGCATTCACCGAAGCGAAGTCCATCAGAGTGCATCTGTCAGCGATTTGTGCACAAAGACGGTTGACACAAGTGTTTCTTTGTTATGGCACCAACCGAAAGGACCCCGATCTCCCCTCTCACTCACTGTTGTAGCTTTCAATCAAACCCACTTAACAGTATCATTTTCATCGTTGTGCGATACTTCAACTGGAATGTTTTACGTAGGCGGTGGACGGGAGCAAACGAAATGATCGCATCACGTTACATACATTTTCCTTCAGTTCCCATGTACTTCCCAATAAACAGAATAATTCCTTAACCCTAACGTCAATATATGATGCGGTTCCCGCCAAGTTCTGGCGAACATACTTATCATTAGCCGAAAACATTTCAGTAGTGATTCTCTTGTGCCATGTGCTGCATACTGCACACCCATCAGTCATCGGAATCATGTTTCCCCTTGCAATTCCGTTTCATCTTTAGGACCTTTATGTAGAGAGATATTCACGACTCCAACTTTACCTAATCATCGCATCTAGATGTTCTGCTTGAAGTCAATTTTCGTGCAAGTTTCTACTAGCTTATGTTTCACTGCACAAAAGGATGTTTTGAGGGAAGCAATTATAAATCACTAAGTAAACGTGCGTGTGGGTGCCCTGGATCTCGACACACGGAGATTGAAGATCTATTTTTGATGATACGTCCAACCTCCACCATGTTTGTCGATATTTCCTCGCCGTTCAGTGGTTGATGTGAACTGACTTCCGAAAATATCAGTCTAGCCTCCACTTAGCTTGCACCTGGTGGCTGAATGTGGCAATCAATTTCATAGCGTAACGTACCCTGTTGAAGATTTTCACGGTTATCACAGCAAACGAGCAGTTTTCATTGCACATTCCGCGGCCTCAAAGTTAGATACACCATCACTATATATCACCTTAGGTATACTGTGTCTGGTTATAAACTGTATCATTGCCATGAGAAATATATTCGCAGTCATCTTATACGCGATTTCCAAGTGTATTGCTCGACATCCATATCTGTTGTGCTCACTTAAATCTAACTTGATACCAAACGGTCCGAAATAATGGACACCGCATTCCTCAAGGAGATAGCTCCCACCTTTCCATAGGCAAAAGTGTCATTACTTCAGCTATGTGTTTGGCATATTGAGCACCTACTGAGAACGCGTCTGACGGTTGGCATGGCTTCTAAAATTCCGAAGTCTTTCTTGATGCGAGTTTAAATATGACTCGCGCCTAGATATCCTGGAATCTGATGGTGGTGTTGCTTCAAATATTCAGCGAATTGTGGGCGGGCTGGTAGAACCATCAACCTACTATTAGGTAAACTGCAATGCAGAGCAGCTCTACAACCAAGAAATCGCCTACAGTCGAGCAGACTTGGTTCTAACATGTCCACGTTGGGAATATTAGCGCATCTATCATGATTTATTTCCACTCATGTAAATTCTTCTCCGAAATGGTACGTCGGAATCAACTCGACGACGATTCCCGTGGCTTCTGGCACTTCGAACACAGACACCGGTCCCAGCCGGACAGTAATTGTTTGGAGCATCGTAAATCGAGCAACCTCAGGCTCCATAAAACCACCAAACAGGTAAAAATATTCGAGATTTCCCTGTTGCATACTGTAATTATACTGATTGCTCTTCCCGAAGAACATACATTTTGACATTCTTTGTTCTTTCAGTGACCTACTCTAGATTCTTGTGACAAAAAGGTTTGCCAGGAACACACGTTTTCTTGAGCATCTTCTTATTGAACTATAGATATCATATATCCTTCTCAATCATGACCGCGAATAACAAGATTGTACTTTGAGAGTAGTTCCAAATTCCTGAGCAGGCACATCTTGAGAAACGACAAACGATGGTCTACAACTGGGTGATTATAAGGAAGCTAAATTCTATTATTGAGGCACGGTAGACCATCAATACAGTTTTTCCTATCTTTTGTTCACTTACACGCAACTATCTCTTGCCAGAAGACAAGGCGGCTTCATGAATATATCACATATCATAGCTGATCGATCGAAGGAGTGTAAACTCTAAATACGTGAATGATGGAACGCACTCTACCGGCTGGTCATTGATGGACAGCTTTTGAGCTGATGGCCATTAGTAAGATGATTTACCTTCAGTTTTCTTGTTGTTTGATTCTAGCCCGATAGATTTTGGGAATAAATTGCTTCAAAACGAATACTGGTTAAAGCGTGGGAGGTAACGTCTATGTGGTGGAAGACTGTTGTGTCCGATAGGGCATCCTCCATTTCATCGGTCTCCATCAGTTACCCATCTCTCACTTGTGGTCCCAAAAATCTGAAGCACGCATGAGCAGCCACACCTCGGCGAACCGCTCAACAAGGGGTTAAATCAGATAAGGGTAACTAAGGACAAAATTCCTAGGAAAGAGACGATGTTCAGCATGATAGGAGAGATACTTCCTAATGGGTGGTCGAGATCTACCGACCCATTGGCTGCACAGGAAAGCTATCCAACCTACCCAAACTGGTATTCCGGAATGGGCAAATAAGCCTCACAACAGGCCACCGGCTCATGTGGAACAACCTTGCTGCACTTTGGGTTGCATTTGTATGTGCAAAGGCTGAACAATCATCTGGATAAAGGCTGAATTAGTCACCGTTAATTTAATTTCTACTGCTGACTGGGCAATTGAGTAATACACTAGTCCTGAATAGTGCTGGAGACACCGCCCCGCCCAATTTTCCCGAGAACCTCTATGAATAATTTTGAAAACATGCGATCTGCTCATGTCAAGGCTTGTCCGGCAAGTGACGCTCTTCGAGCTCCAGTGGTCAAAGTGTCAAGATAACAAGCTGGAATACTGAATAGTCGGAACAGGCTTGTGCAGCTTGTTGGAATATGAGGACTCTACCACACGTTGGCAGCTTCACAATGAGGACGCTGTAGAACTAAAACTAAAACATCCACATGGCTTGCTTCTCAGAAGTTTGCAAACTCAACTGTGGCACTCGGTGCATAAATATTTCAGGACAGGAGACAGATTGTCAGCTTTATCGTAGCGACAAGGCAGAACACTTTGGGAGCCACGATGTCACATTCGATACTAGCAGTAAATCCAAAAGCACCGTGATCGCTTGGGAGCCGATTTCCCTAAGACTTACTTTTGCACGTCTCGAGGGCTTCCACTAAACCTCGACAGTGAATGAGATGATGAACTGGACGCCAATCTCTAAGAGATATTCAATGAGATCAAGAAATGTGACATTCTGTCCACCGCCTAAAACTGGATGGCTCTCACAAGTCCCTCGGATGAGTCAACGCGGGATGTCCTGGGAAACGACGTTTACCAGAATGGATCTCTGGCAAGCCATTTCAGCTATCAGCCAAACAAACGAAGCCCAGATATCAGGAAGTGGCGAGAACTACATACTGCAACGGGGAGCCGGCCACACGTTTTCTTGAGCATCTTCTTATTGAACTATAGATATCATATATCCTTCTCAATCATGACCGCGAATAACAAGATTGTACTTTGAGAGTAGTTCCAAATTCCTGAGCAGGCACATCTTGAGAAACGACAAACGATGGTCTACAACTGGGTGATTATAAGGAAGCTAAATTCTATTATTGAGGCACGGTAGACCATCGATACAGTTTTTCCTATCTTTTGTTCACTTACACGCAACTATCTCTTGCCAGAAGACAAGGCGGCTTCATGAATATATCACATATCATAGCTGATCGATCGAAGGAGTGTAAACTCTAAATACGTGAATGATGGAACGCACTCTACCGGCTGGTCATTGATGGACAGCTTTTGAGCTGATGGCCATTAGTAAGATGATTTACCTTCAGTTTTCTTGTTGTTTGATTCTAGCCCGATAGATTTTGGGAATAAATTGCTTCAAAACGAATACTGGTTAAAGCGTGGGAGGTAACGTCTATGTGGTGGAAGACTGTTGTGTCCGATAGGGCATCCTCCATTTCATCGGTCTCCATCAGTTACCCATCTCTCACTTGTGGTCCCAAAAATCTGAAGCACGCATGAGCAGCCACACCTCGGCGAACCGCTCAACAAGGGGTTAAATCAGATAAGGGTAACTAAGGACAAAATTCCTAGGAAAGAGACGATGTTCAGCATGATAGGAGAGATACTTCCTAATGGGTGGTCGAGATCTACCGACCCATTGGCTGCACAGGAAAGCTATCCAACCTACCCAAACTGGTATTCCGGAATGGGCAAATAAGCCTCACAACAGGCCACCGGCTCATGTGGAACAACCTTGCTGCACTTTGGGTTGCATTTGTATGTGCAAAGGCTGAACAATCATCTGGATAAAGGCTGAATTAGTCACCGTTAATTTAATTTCTACTGCTGACTGGGCAATTGAGTAATACACTAGTCCTGAATAGTGCTGGAGACACCGCCCCGCCCAATTTTCCCGAGAACCTCTATGAATAATTTTGAAAACATGCGATCTGATCATGTCAAGGCTTGTCCGGCAAGTGACGCTCTTCGAGCTCCAGTGGTCAAAGTGTCAAGATAACAAGCTGGAATACTGAATAGTCGGAACAGGCTTGTGCAGCTTGTTGGAATATAAGGACTCTACCACACGTTGGCAGCTTCACAATGAGGACGCTGTAGAACTAAAACTAAAACATCCACATGGCTTGCTTCTTAGAAGTTTGCAAACTCAACTGTGGCACTCGGTGCATAAATATTTCAGGACAAGAGACAGATTGTCAGCTTTATCGTAGCGACAAGGCAGAACACTTTGGGAGCCACGATGTCACATTCGATACTAGCAGTAAATCCAAAAGCACCGTGATCGCTTGGGAGCCGATTTCCCTAAGACTTACTTTTGCACGTCTCGAGGGCTTCCACTAAACCTCGACAGTGAATGAGATGATGAACTGGACGCCAATCTCTAAGAGATATTCAATGAGATCAAGAAATGTGACATTCTGTCCACCGCCTAAAACTGGATGGCTCTCACAAGTCCCTCGGATGAGTCAACGCGGGATGTCCTGGGAAACGACGTTTACCAGAATGGATCTCTGGCAAGCCATTTCAGCTATCAGCCAAACAAACGAAGCCCAGATATCAGGAAGTGGCGAGAACTACATACTGCAACGGGGAGCCGGCCATCCTATATCTGAGCACAGAGGAGAAATAGATCGATAAATTGAGCATGTTTCTCAACCGACATCATACCACACGATGGACCCACGAACTCCAGTTATCGCAGAGCAGTACAATGTCGGCTGTGATCCGCCGAATACTAATGAGATTTCACAATCGGCAGTCAGCTGATTAACGAGGAAACCGCTTGTGGACAGCATTTACACTTTCGCCCTGCTCGGTACTGGATCTGACTTATTTGGAACTTGTGTGGCTCTGTTCTCAAAACTCAGGGTTTGGTTGCCGGTCAACCCTAATGGTTCAGTGGGCCTTTGTGACTCTGGAATATATACATCTTCCACCACAATCATACGCAAGCATGAAATAAATAAAAAAATCCATAACCAGAAATCTACAAGGCCGTAGGACCATTTTCTGTTTTATCAGAACACCATTAATACCAAACAGAATATAAAACGCGATTTTTCTTGCCTGATAATAGAAAATGTCAGAACGTGTCTGCTACAGCCATTTTCAGTAGCTAAAGTTGAAGTGCAAACCTCTATGATGTCAAAAGTCAGTTCTTCGTGAAAAGCAGTCAGTATATTGATAGAGTGTGCAACAAATAAATCTCCATTTTGGTAAATATTCGTTGGTTTAAAAAGTCATTTGCACCAGTCTTATTGCTCGATTTACAGTGTGCCAATCGAAAGTCACTCTGTGACTAATCAGGGAGCACGATGAACGAGGTAAATCAAAAACATCCAACACACAAGAGTGTACTAGTTTCTACGGAATAAAGTCTACATAATCAGTACAAACATTCCACACACACGATTCCGCGCATCGCGAAATATCAAAAACTGGTGGATGTGGTAATATTTTAGACGAAACTAATTTCGTAGAGCATGAAATTCAACACCGGTCTAACCTGGTTGAGAAGCCCGATAGTCAATGTCCAAATTTTAGTTTGTTTCTTCCCGTTTGTTTCATTGTCACCAGTAATTATCACTGATTGCCGTTGCCCCAGATGATTGTAGTCTTGAAGTCCCCAGAGAAAACTGGCCTCGGTGTACCTATTTCCGAAAATCATGCTCCCAACATTTTACAAAACAGTTTTTGTTCAATTTCCAGCCTCTGGGTTTGGAGCTTTTTATGATGATCGCTTGACCACCGCCCGTCAAATGTTCCTTTTCATTTACAGTTTTCGTGTTTGAACTTATCGCATCCCGTGTAATTATCCAATGCGCATCAACAATTTAAAAATGCGGCACCTTTTCTGATTGATAAAATGAAATGCAACGAGGAACTTCGCGGAACCTGGCTTTCTTCTCAGTTGTATTTTCCTTATATTCTTCTCACTGTGGAGGAAATCAATTTTCCTCCCTTTCGTTTGATAGTTGAGTTTGCTAGCCCACTGGAAACCTCGATGCAATACAATGAAATACAGGTTTGTTCTGTTCAGACAACCATTACCATGCATTGTGTGCGGTAGCTTTGATTGTTATCTCGTTGCGGCAATCTCACAAGGAGAAGAGAGTATGAAACTAGTACGAGGAGATCCACGTTATTGGAATTAAGTCGATGTAGAAGGTGTGTGGATGCAAAAGCCCCACTAATCGCGGCAGCTAGCCATATCTCTCAAAGTATCTAACCATTGAGTGGCAGGGTAGCCTAAACCTTGCCTAGAAAGTCTAATACGCCCTACAATAACAAGTAAACTAGTTAGATTTTCCATAGAGTAGTGGTATGCAAGGATCAGTTTCTCCCGTGGGATTTGCTCGTGTTTGATCTTCAAAATAAAAAATAGAGGGAACTCCATGAGTACAATGACTCAATAAGTGCAAAAACAAGACCATACAAATGCATTATTCGAACTCCAGTGTGACTGCTAACAGCCTGCACACTATATTGCTCCCCCTTCAACGTAAACAAAACACTGTCCCCAGTGTTAATTACTTCTTCACCACACACGAACTGAGAGTATTCGATTCTCATTGTGAAGGTCATTTAACAAGACCACTCTCGGTCATATTGCATCGAAATCCCACAACAGATAAGATTTCCATTGCACTTGGTTCCGCTAGCCAGTGATTTAAACGAAGTACGAATTTGAAATGCAGTTCACCTCAGTTTGTACTATATCTATGGGCCCAGATAGTCACACCCAGTTTGTAACCTATATCAAAATTAATGTTGCTCATTTTCAACTTACTCGTATGAAGTAGAGTCCACCGTATCTCGTTACCCGTGCTACGGTTCTGGTTTATCTATCTGAACCCCACTGTTATCTACTTGTTGACCCTTTGAAACCGAAATGGGCCTACTGCAGATTCCGGACACTCACAGTGGAGCGGCAAGTTTACCGAACCTGCAGAGAATGTGTGCTTTCTAATTTACATCGAGTGTTAACTTGAAAAACAACTAACTGAATTTTGCTCACTATCTACTTGTAGTCCAGAGAAATGGGAAAAGCTACGTCTAATATTAGATAAAGTAGCTTCAGTCAACTGAACTTGTTCCTCGACTTTGACTTCTAAAAATTAACAAAGAAGATCAATTCATGAGCTGGCAGAACAATCTTCAAACGATGAAACTGGTCAATGAGTAATAAACTCCAGGGAACGAATAATGGGACAATAGTCTCCATCGTTCGAACAAATGCATTCAGCTTACTAAATTGTTGTTTTGTGCAAGTGTATGCATAAGTCACCTCTATGTTTCTGCTGCATTGTTATCTTCTTTGTTACCAGTCCGACGTGGAATATATTTATATATGCTGACTGCCCTGCACGATCCTATTACCGTCATTTTCCTCCTGGAGTTTACCAATGTGGCGAGAAAACCATAACAAAAACGCATAAGCAAATTGGCTTTTGGAACTTATCATTCCTAATTTTTATTCACTTCCTGTTGGTGAATAATATTAATAAACTATCTATGGGAGGCACTGAAAACTAGAGGCTCTCGAGTGGGGTAGTGATCGATGTTGCCGACAGGATTCGAACTCACCATTCACCATAGGAGGATTTGGAATCCACCGTGATGAATATTGGACCAGCGCCGGTCAGTTTAATGCAAAGTCAATAACCAATATGATGAGCACGGTCGATTTGTCGCCCATCACTTTCTTTCTGATTCATCCGACCAAACTCTCCAGAAACGTTTATCACAGATCCTTTGAAAGAGCAGCAATGTTTTCCTGAGCTACGTAGAAATAGACTTTTATCCCCATTGGCTCCTCCAACTAAAAAGCTCCAATGATTAGGATGATTGAAAAGTCTTCAATTTTACGATGTGTGTGGGAGAACTTTTCATCAGAAATTTTGATAATTATGTACGATGTGACCTCCCCAGCGTCACTGATCTCATACGAATACGTTAAGCTTGTTTTTATAAGAGCTTACCACCAAATTGTTCCATACGCTTTTGTAGGCGTATTCAACGGGGTTCTACCTTATCGTTTTTGAACACTACAAATTCAAGGTCCTGTGTTACCTATATTATGCGTTATTTCGAATGTATTCGCAGATTTTCCTTTATACATTTTGCAGAAATGATGGTCATAAATTACAACTTCCTGGACAAAACCTCCGTGTTTCCCTTCGTTTGTCAATCGCGAATGTTATAAGAGATTCCTTCATATTATCCATTGTGACCCGAATAGATGACCTACAAGTTTATTTCTTGAAATGATTCATCATTCACTATCAACACCCAACTCACCACTAAAACCCCAGCATCGCAGTACCACTGTTCCATCCATGTTAGGAACCATTAGTAGTGCCGATCCACCGAGTTCACACCAGCAGTGGAAACAACATCTCAGCTACCCAAGCTAACTCCCTCAATGATTTGATTCATATCAACACTTATTGAAAGCACAACCCTTTTTTATGCGTCTTCGGAGATTCGTAAGGTTAGAGTGGTAATAATGCATGCTTTTTTGAATCCATGAAATCGTTCTAAATATTCTTCGCATATGGCCGATGCAACGGCTGGACAGTCCATAGTGAACTACCAATACGTTTGCGCTCGTCAACCAGCCCGTTTCACACAAACGCATCAACCTAAGCCAGTCGGAGAGGCGATTTCCTAACACAAACCAGTACAAATAAATCGTTGCTTCTCGTGCACCGAACTACACCTACGTTCCACCTACAGCTTCTGTCATGCGGGATGCTGTTATTGTGGTAAGATTAGTCATATTTGCAAGGCATGCCGCCAGACCAAATGCGCTGCCATGAATGCCACCTCTCAGTATCCGGAAAATGATGACAATCCGGTATACACACTGGAGATTCCGAGTGAATCCAACCAATTCGTGTACAGTTCAGTCCAGTTCCACTGTGGCTTGAGACTTCGATTCATGTTGGATATCATGAGTTGCTGATCCATTAATCGGAAATCCGTATTTGACTTGATCCGGCCCAGTGTATCCAAAAAAAAACCGATGTGCGTATTCACGGTGTTACTTATCGTCGACTTCCACTGTTGCGCGAGACTGTGTTGATGGTTCGTTTGCAAAGTAAATATATCTTGATCCGCTTCCCGATTTCCATTGGCAGTCCCTTGATTATACGTTTGAATGCCCCGCTTACATTGGAGCAATAGACACAAATTCGAAAGTCACTCAGTATTGCAGTGGATCAGGTTGTTCTGCAGCAGTTGATCGCACAATGCTCCAAATAACGAGAGTGGCATGGCGGTTGAGCCCGCGAAGTTGGGAGTGGATGGTGATGAGGAGCTCCTGAAGCTTTGAGTGTTGCCGCATTGTCAGATCGGAGGTGTTCAGAAGGTGCTTTCCCAAATGGAACAAGACGGTGTCATTGTGTGTGTGGCTCCATCCACAGGGGTTAATCCGATTGTGGTGGCGATGATGAGTGATGAACAGACACTTCCAATTTGCGATGAGCACAGACTGTTCTTGAATACACATTCAAAAAGACGCGCTGCAACTATGGTGGAACCGAAGAACTGCCAGAAATGCATGCTCGGCAGAAAATGTTTCTAAAAATTGATCTGGCTGATGTATCTTCAGAAATTCCGCTGCACGTGAAGTCTGAACCATTACCGACCATCAACAATCCATGGAGCATGCTCAAATACAATTGCTTGCCGTTCGGTATGCACGGGTCATCCAGGATATTTCAGGCCATAATATAGGAGGTGATCGGTGTCATCGATGGGGTGGTAATAAATCAGGATTTTGTGCTTAGATTTGAATCCACGAAGAATCAACACTACTTCAGATTGTGACAGCTGCTGGGGAGATTCAGGGAATAAAACGTATCGAAGAAGCGCAAATTCGATTTCAATAAACCAGATTTCCTAGGCTTCACTTTCAATTCAAACCGATATCGACCCGATCCAGATAGCTTTAAATCAGTGATTGTCATCCAGTCACCGAAAAATCAGGCGAACTAATGATCAGTTCTTGGATGCCCGCAGTGCTACTTCACATTAAATCCCAACTTTTTCACACGAGTCCAACATTTTTCTCTGGCCCAGTCATCCGATGCCGAGCAGTGGAACAAGCAGTGTTGTCTTTTTCGAAATATCGCTGACCGGCCGATACTAACCTCGTTTGCGCGGTCTAAGCGGACGACATGGACCACTGACGTGTCGAAAGTGGAGAAAGGAGCAGTTCTGCAACAGGTGAATGTCGAATGATCTGCATCTAGCGTTTTCTCAGTGCTGCAGAGAGGAGTTCTTCTCAAAATTAGAAGGAAGCTTTGGTCGTTTCACTGGCGGTACGCTCATCAAAACGGGACGATCGTCACCCACCATCAAGCTAATCATTTCTCATGTAATGCAAACAAATCAGCCTACAAATCGACGGCTGCTGTGATCCAACGATGAGGCTTTACCTGAGCTGCCTAAAGCTACGACTTCCTGCATGGAGGAGGCAAAACCATCATGAAGGCGGATTTCTTGCCACGGGACTTATGATTCGCAGTGTCAAAACAATACCATGTAATTACTGGGGCCGCCCCTTGGTCCCCGTAATAATTAAGGGAGCAGACGAAACGATGTTGTTCATCGGTGACTTGTCACCATGGCAGAGAACTCGTGGTCCGGAAGAAGAGAGTTCATGCTGACTTATGTGGCTTATTCGTGAACAAAAATCATTACCGAGTACTGAATGACTCCTAGTTCAAATGGCCAGAAGTGTTCCTTACGAGTTCACCAAAAAACCTGTTCGTAATCCACGTTTTACGCAAGCGCCTCAGCCGAGAAGCAACCCGTCGGGTACTGGTCATCGACACCGGATCGTAGTTCTGTGCTTCGGATCCGAAAATTGGCTTGACCGCCAACGTGGCCGATAACACTGCTGAGACGACCGAGAATCCAAATGGTGACCGTGTTGATGAAATTTGATGACAGTGCTCACAGTATAAGACAATATACGTATACTTCCCATTGGCTTAAGTGAAATGGGTTAAATGTTTCACGTGGAATTCTGATTGACTTAAACGAGTGCCACTGTTGGTTGAATCGTACAAATGTTTCACTACTGGTTCTGAATTGAAACACCGGGATTCAGACACCGTCGTTCAACTGATGCTCACAACACCTCACAATTAGATGGGCAACATTGTTCTCTTCCACAACAGTCTGTTTTTCTCAACCAATCAGGTTATCCATGTGATCATGTATACACCCAATCTCTGCGCTGTTGGAATATTTCAGGGCCTTCCATCGACGTGAGGTTCGTTGGGGCTGCTTCCAACCCATTCGACTAACAGGCAATTCATGTCGTAACCTCAATATTTATGTAAACTTCTAACCAAAGGTTTTCCAAGGATATAGGTTTCTGCCAGGTTTCACTTTGTTACCACACAGCTAAAATGTTCTTCTTTCATGTAAATGGCAATTTATTAGACGTTTTGGAGGGTTCCTCATCGTTGACTGATACACTTAAGAAAAAGACAAATACATTGCGCCAGTGATCTGGTCGCTGCAGGGATAACGGGGAGGTTACACTAGAGGTTTGTTTGCATTACAATTATGGTCCCTGAGAAAAGCAAGGTTGCATTCACATGCTAAACACAATAAAATGTTCAGACCGAAGATTCATATCTGTCAAGTCATTCAGTGAGTAAACTTAGTCCTCTGCAATTTAATTGATGAAATATCCTCAGGGCTGTGTTACTTGCCTCCCTTTCAATAACGTTAACAGTGCAATGATGTCCGACTAGAAATTCGATTAGTGTGCAACCCGAGGGGTGAAAGATGTATTATCAAAGTGTGCTTATTCATCTAGATCCCATTTTTGTGGCCACACGCTTACCATCAGTGAGTAACACGAGTGCGCTGTTATCAGTTGGATTTCTATTGGAAACAATGTGTGTGTGCATATGGCAAGTGATTTTAAACAAACGGGGTAAAACAGCTGCACGTGGAGTGTCTTCGTTGGTTAATCATGGTGAGTTTAACGTGAATATCGTTTGGTTCATTGGTATACTACTGAGAACAATCCTACTGATATATTTTGATGACTCACTGCACAACACTTCCTATATAATTTTGTGTTCAGTGTTGCAAATGTAAGGTACACACACCAAAACGGAACCCCAATCCCGGCTACTTGCTTTGCGAATTACATCCCTGTTCATGGTTTGTATAAAGGCAGGCTTGTTACCAGCACACAATACTTGGTAATATACATGAAAGGTTTTGTGTGATAAAAAAATACTGTATCTCAATCGGATCAGCAGGGCGACAGCAAAAATAAACAGCCAATCCAGAAGACAAAAATGAAGCACAACTTCGTATGGTTTTGAATAGACAAAAGCAGTTTGTTAGGTTTTTCTAATGAAAATGCGGACATGTACTTGATATAACAATAGCAAACCTAACTTTATACTTGCTGATTTCATTTGGAAACAATTCTGTTGAAGATGTTCATCACCTTGAATTTATCCATGCAGAAATGTGTTTGTATTCTGGCATTCCGTGGAATCCAAATCTACTGAAATTCTCGGCTACCTAAACGGCACTCCTACTAATGTTTCTGTCATTTAGCTGGGTAGTCACAACTAATGATCACGTCAATAGTTGTCATTTACTTCACCATAGGTCATTTCGATTCGGTTTTACCAAGGAGTACACAGACTATAGAATGAAGGAAGGTCATTGCCTACCCAGTTGTGAATGAATGAAAAGAATGAATAATCTGATGAAAACACCAAATTTACTGAAAGCAAAAATATTTTTCCGACTCAGAATCGGGTTTACTCAGTGGTATGCTCCAATTTCAGCCAGTAAGAGGAACGATTGGACTTGGTGCTTGTGCTAAATTGACGAACAATCACACATATAAGGGCAAAATACCTAACGTATTTTTTGGGTCGAAGGACCACAATGAAATAACAAATAGAGAGACGATCACTGGTTGTAGCACAAAACCGTAATGGCAACAAACATATCTTCGGATCGTGAAGATTGAATAAAGCCTAATCTTGTTGGACAGAGCAATAACGTTTTGCAATGAATGTGTTTTGTGGCTAAATAAATCAGCGTCGTGGAATTTACTGCCAATTTTTGAATGACTCATCTAAGTGAAGTATATACCAACCTGGTCTCGAGAGAGAAAACCCAGCAGGAAATCGTGTGAATACTCCGCAATATATTTTTGGTATTCGGGCTGATTCGCAAGTGTTCCATCCATGTCACTTGTAACAGAAAATTCCAATAAAAGTCATACGATAGTAGTAACAATCAAGAAAATAGTATTTTGCTGCTCTCCTGTTAGAGTAACAGAAGCCGCAAGCGTCGATCGCACGTGAAATAAAACTTGTCAGCCTGACGACGTCATTCGATTCAGCGACATGAGCAACTGAAATCCATGTACCGAGCAATACTTGCACATTTCGAGTCCTTCTCTTTCACAATGAGAGCTCAATCACACACACACACAGACACGTGAGTACATCGACGGAAGGCTTGTAATCCTGCAGGCTACAGACTAACCGGTGAACATCATAAGCAAACCTGCAGAGTTAATGAACGCATGCACTACTGAGCCTTCTGAAAATGATGAAATATTTCCCCGACCTTGTTAGCCCAAGGATTTATTTCCTTCTTCACGCGTACACCATTTCATTTTAGCTGAACCATTCAGCTTACAGTTAGGTTAATCCATTACCCGTAATGGTTTGTGTTTGTGTTTTTGGTCAGGCCGGCAAAGTAGACTTATGGGTGCCCTTGGTGGGGTAGACCCAAACTTGAATAGAACACAGAATCGTTAGTATTGCCAAAACAATGTCAGATGTTTCTGGTAAAAATTCGATAGAACAGTGTGAAGCTACTGTTGATGCATGACCCTAGATTATTTCAAAACTGTTCTCTGATAAAAAGAGAAACGAAACTCGTTTGAAAAATAGAAATTTTTGTGATGACTTTCATGACAACCAAACACTTGATTGGTCACGCTATTGAGGTTTGAATTACATATTATTGTAAGGAAAACCGAATCGTTGTTGAAGATGTTCACAAGATGGTGATTTCTGATATATTAGGGATTTCAAGGTCCTTTCTGTAGAGTGATTATTTCGAGACTTCGTGCGCGAATCACATTTTGAATGCTTCGCGTTCAAGAGGCCAAGTCAGAATAAGGCGGATTTGCTGGCACGTTCATGGAAAGTTCACGTGTTCATTCTGAGTCAATTTTATCGTTGCATAGATAGATAGATAAGTCAACACTACCCGGGCTGAAGCATAATTACCTATCAATAAGATGCAGGCCTATGCCAAAATGTCAGGAGGATATTGACTGATTATCCACGTTGTGAGTGTGAACAAAGACGTCTGCTAAGATGAAACACGGTAAATGTAGTATTCCGGTATTCAGGACTTTCTGAAGTCGCAAGCAGTACATCTAACTGAGTGAAAATGTACCAATATATACATGAACTCGCTGCAAAAGACATACCGAATTAGTGATGTTCAGTGCGGCAAAGTGCGGACATTGATCACTCTGTTCCGGGTTACTGATACATGACATCTCCAAGTGCGCATCTTCCTAAAACTTTGTGTGACTTCGTATGCATAGAAAGGAATACAATTCAGAACCATCCAGGACTATCTACAATAGACATTAGTGACACGAATTGAATGGAATCAGTAATAATGGGTACTCCCGATTATCAATATTTGATTTATTGATTGAGATGGAGCCGAATTATATCATACTACGAAATACGGAAGTCGATCATTTGATGTTCCAGCTCAAATAAATTCTTTCACGTAATTTCATAACACGGGTGACTTGAGGAATCAAATCGCCTCAGACCAGTGGGTTTGGTTAAGTGTTGTTTCTTCTAGCGAAATAAGAAAGATTTTCCCAGACTATTGAATAAGACGAGATTAGTTCCATATCCCGACGTAAATGATTGGTGTTTTTTATTCATAATGTGTGACAGCGTAGTTTGCCGTAACCTCACCCAACGGACACAAGGAAATGCAACCGAATTCCTCATGTGATGATGGATATTGCACTACGAATATTACCTGGATAGGTTTTTCGGAATAAGTCCGGATGAAAGATCGTATTTTGATCGAGATTTTAACCGGACACTCATGCATGATGAACCTTAATAACCAAGAATTCAACAGGGTACTTTTGGAAAACGTCTGAATGATTTTTCGGCTTACAGCATGCCAGATCCACACTATAAGTTTAGATTTAAAAAAATAATCTGGAAGAATTTCATTGGTTCAAAATCATCCCCAAAATATTCGGGATTTGAATTTCGCAACAGTGCTGCTATACATCAGTTGAAAACCTGTTTTTGGTTATAAGTTAAGAATACCTACCATTGCAATAATAATGACGATTTTCGTGTCATTTTTAAAATACACTCTCAGTTATATAAACCATCAGTCCACAGTTTCCCCGTTGCCATTACGTGTTAGAATATAAATCAAACGGAAAAATGTGAACAAGGCGAAGATAAATATTGGAGCGATGCAACTGGTGAAAGGCTTATGGATAAAATAAATTGAATGATCGTGAATAGGGACCTCGAGATTTGAACACACACTTCTGGGTCACGATTTCAAGTCTATTTTTAACGAAGCTGAAGTCATGCTAGCAAATTGTTCAAATCCGGATAAGGCTTGGATCATTTGGATGAATGCCGAATTCGAAGAAAACAATTTCACACAGTGCGTTGATTGGGGAAATTTGAGTCTCATCCTGAAACATCAGCTTTTCAAACAACTATTGGTTATTTGTATGTGTAAGCTTGAGGAAAATGATAAAAGAAATTTAAATATCAGCCGTTAAGAAATGGTGAAGACAAAACAAGCGGATCAATTCTCTCTCACTTTATACATCTTACTTGGAATATATCTCTCACCTCAAATGCTGTATTTTGCATAAGGAAATGCATAAGCAAAAACGACTATTGTTACCTCGAATTACTTGACCAGTAAGAGATTCGGTTGGATTAATAAATAACGCATCAACAGTTCACAAAGCGTTGCTCTCCAATGAAAACTGCAGAGATACCGTTCGGCTGTTTCATCCTTGTTAGCAATTATCACCAATACACATCAGTCGAGTCGTTATTGTGACTCAGTCCCGTGAATAGACGATCATGAGTTGAACACCTAACAACCAAGCTATCCGGCTCTAGACGTCACAAGTACATGACATGGTGTCGTTCCATCACTGGTATTTCAGTACTAACAGCCCGTTGACCGCACAACAATCGACTCCTAGGATCGGGGACTTCGAAGGGAGAGTTCGTGGATACAAAGCCGTTAGGTTGCAAACAACTTTACAAGGAGGCTTGGATAAGTAATCAAAGTGAACAGCTGGAGATTCCTTTTGACTTTCAAATGATTCATCATATGAAAAGAAATTACTGTAATCGTCCATCATAAGAATCGACTGGTGTAAAGTGAACGGGTTTATTATGGTGAAGAGCCAGTACTGAAATAATACTGCATCAACCAGCGATGTAATTTGTATCTCATAAAATATGTGCAACGAACCGCAGAGACTAATCCAACAAAAAGTCTGGCGTCCCTATGATTCTCATAAAAGCTTCGTTCGCTGGAGTCAAACTGCCTCTCAATATGGGAACTCAATTCAACACAAAAATCCCCGAATGCATGGAAACTCATTCCTCTACTATTTACAATTTCGTTTACAAGTTTAAGGAATTATTCTTCTTACTCGGAAGAGTTTTTGAATGGCTAAAATGTTATTCTTCTTCTATCAATTCTCAATTTTCATTCACGTTCTTCAGTCTTCCGTGACTTTCAAATTGACCGGTTGCGGTTCTTTCATTCATCCCATTAGTACTGCAAGGTTCGATCTCATTTTGTGCAGTTGAATCTTCAGCTACTAACTCAATAATATTCTACTAATTTCGTTCGTCATTAGTTTATTACACAGATTTACAGAATCCAAGTCGAGGAATGGAGCCTCGATTTCCAATACTTCATTTCATTTCTTGATTATTCAAATACCCTATCCGTATTGCGGATTGTAGGCACGATGTGTTCATACCGTTGATGTTTTATAAAAATTTATAATTTTCCCATTTTTCATGTGGCTATATCCTCGCACTAGATCATCATACCAAGGTCTCATGCCCTTCTCTCTCACATCTATTGAAACCCCATCATTCTGTAGCATCTGAGGCTGCATAACTCCTGACTGATGTTAATTCCTTGATTTCGTTGTGTTTTCTCATAGCCGCAATTGTGCCTTCTCATCTGACAAAAACATTTCTGATTTGAATATACTGGAGTTTGCTCTGAGATAAAAGGCAAAATTCATTCCAAATCTTCTCAACCGTATCAATTCATACTCACAGACCTGGGTAATAAACATGTTCAAGCAAAAGTGATTTTGGGAGTGGATGAAGCTGAATGTGGATTCCATGTGTATGTGTCCAGAGGTATTTTGAAAAAGACCAGTCTTCCTCGTCACTAGCAATGCTTTTAAAACCTGAATTTGAATGCGCACTTGTGTTTAACATAGAAGCCTCGAGTGCTGATTGCGTGACTCGAGGATACACGCACGATGCAGTAGATGAAGTCATCATGAATCTCGATATGATTAGGATGGCATTGTATTTGGATGATAAGACAAACCTTAGCCGTTTCAGTCAAGGAACTGACTTTGGAGGAATCGCCATGTGATTCCAAATGTGGACCTTCCAGACATGCTAACAGTATTGCGTCTGATTTGGAATACTTTGAATTGACGTTTCAAATGGTTATCCTAACTTCGAAGAATTCCAGAAAGCGATTCAAAATGCACACTGATTTATGGAAGACAAATATATTATTGGAAAATAGCCCGTGTAATTGTGGATAAATAGGATTATACAAACATTTTTGTCGCTGAGGTGAACTATGTAGCATGATTTGTTGCTTGAAAAGGGCATTGGTATGTTATGAACAAATCAGTGCACCACCTATATTGATTATCCTTGCTGAAAGACTGATTTGCGGCAAGCATTATCATATCTTGTTTGTCTTTATTATGAATAATTTACATGCACATGATTATAACCTACTTTCGAGGACTATGGACCACCACATTTTGTCTTTCGGTGTGGAATCCGATGAGCCGCTACAAAGCGGATTTGATCTCCGTTGTCCGTTAAGAAAATCACTAGCAAATTGAACAGGAAAGGATCAAAACACAAACCCCACCATAATAACTGCATTCAAGTAATTTTGCATGAGCAGTATGGCAATCTGTATGGATGACAGGATAGAATTGTCAAAAATGCACTCGGTTGGTTTTGCGGTTGTTGCCGCCCATCTGGTGAGCTTATCCTGTGCTCATCCGCCCAACCATTCCTATGATCGACCACTAAACTGCTTTCGGTGACAATCCATATCGATCGCATTTCCGTTCTTACTACTGGAACAATAGCCAGTAGCCAAAAAGCATGAAGCTGTCGTGGCTCTGTGAATAAATTGAATGGTTTATATTCTCTATCGGGTAGTCAATTACACTATTTCATACTACTTCTTTCTGCCAACAACGACATAACAATGAATGGTAACTCCATTTACATATCATTGTGAGGTCTATGTATTATTTGAATTTGTTTGCTTCGTCAAATCATTGCATTGAACATGAAAGAGAACTGACGCGTCAAACAAAACTAGCACCTCCTTCACAAATTAGTTATACTTTCGCTGATCGCTCAACCAGACACTGTTTTTGTCATCCACGTTCACTACCCTCTAATGTTACTTGATAGTTCCTGTTTAGCTTCATGATTCTACTTTACGAGGTGCATGAATTTCCATCTTTCAGATGGTTGCATGACTTTCTTTGACTGAGGCCTCCTATCCTGAACGTAGCACAATAATTACCTGTCTGAAATTGATTGGCGCGTATGTGGTTTGGTGGTGGTGTTTTCATCAACGTGCATGCTGCTCAACCTGGGTCTATACATCACTGCGCGGTTTACGCGTACATCAGTCACCATCCCTGACACGCCCCGCTTTTCCCAGCTTGTGCCCACGTGCGCACGCACAACAATGGGCCTACTAAGTTAACCAAGCTTTCACACAAGGCCTGTCTGCTCGAGGTTTTTTTTGATCGCCAGACGTTCGCAACAGGGGTTTCAACCAATCTCACTAGTACATCATTCCCCACCCCAATGCTACTCACTCTCGCTGGGGCCACGCGTTATACGGGTTAAGCTGGCAATTCAGAGAATATCTCATCCGTCCGCATATGCGTGCTCACACACACACGCACCACAAAAGCGGTGACACCGTTTGCATGCATTCTGCTGGACACCTTTTACTGGTGAGAATTTCGCCAGCATGCAAATGTACGGCCTAGGCAATCAGGCCGACGCTCACATCCCAAGAGGATTTTTCGGTAATTGGCCAACTGACAACCATAAAAGAATCCCCGGTTCTGAAAGTGGTTTGAATGGGCTTGGACGAGTCTCAAGAATTTCCTTCACGAATTAGGAACACTGTACAGTTGGGTTACAGCTGTTATCCCATTGGAGACAAATGGAGCTTGGACTAACCGGGGGTCCATTTTTCGGATCAAACGTTGATTCCTCCGAAGATAATTCGTCCGTTACTACAAAATGTCGTACAGAATAAGGAACTATCTTCACATTTTTGTACTAAAACTAATATCAAACGTGTTCTGTCAACATAAAATGAGAAACCATCAACAAACGGTTGGAAAATTACCGGGACATACTGATAGCAATTAGAATTCGTTGAAATTTTGAGGATACCCGATGTCCGTAAAGCTTTCATTTGAATTTAAAAATGTGATGAAGGAGTCCTTATTTATGGGTGATTGCCAGTCAGGCGTCCTAAACATGTCTAATCGGATATTTGGGTAAATCAATTTGATAGCAATCGTGTTCAAATGTCCTTATCTCAAAAATCCATATTCGAAAGTAGATCAAATTACGTCAGCGACCATCAAATCAACGTTTATTCTGAATCACGAATTGTCAAATAATCCAGTGAGTGATTTAGTACGGATGAAACGGAAGCTGTTGAAATTACTGGGAATATCAGTAAGTATGCTTCTGTTTTGACCGGGTGGTTTGCATAATTCCATAGAATGCAGCATTTGGCGTATCTTTCCAGTGCTAATATGAGATCAGAAACGGGAGACAGAGAGAAGAGAAAGAAACGGAGGAGTAGAATATGTTGGTAAGATGGATTTAGTGGCAAACCAGGAAGCGAATTGTCAACTTTCTCATATGGTTCACGAACAAAACCGCCAGAGGAATTACAGATGTGAAGCAAACTGGAAGGGCAAACTAGCAGGAGGCTGCTTTGGCAGAAGACCGAAATGTCCAGCTACCGGTGACAGATGGTTGGAATGTAGCTGCGACATATGTTAGCCAAAGTAAGTGGAGTATTGGGGCGAATACAACTGATGGGACAAAGAATAATATGGTGGAAATAATACGACGAATATATAGGTCATTCAGATGGGATATGTGCTCGGAAGAGCAAGCTATTAGAAACGGTAACACAGGAGAAACAAAAAGAGCCCAAAATGTTCCAGTTTACGCCCCCCCCCCCTGCTTTTGCGATATCGCGATTTTCCACCATTCGGCAATATAAAAGGACATTATCCTGAATACACTATGCACACCAAAGTTTTGGCTTCTTTATTCAAAAACCAACAAGTCAAACGAGAAAATCTTTCGATTTCGGAAGTTTGAAATACTATGAAATATTCTGTACATATATTTTCTATTTCAGTTCTCGTGTTGCATCGTAACTGTGGACCAAATTTGAAGGCGTGTGAGCATATCTCTCTTGGTGTTGGGATTTCAAAAACATTGAAAGGGGATTCGTGAAATTCATCTCATTGTTTATGTTGGCATTTACATCTTTGAATGTATTTTGGTACATCTTAAGGTTATTACTTCTCAATGATATATTAAACATTCTCATGAAACCAAAGGAAAATACATAACCCGATTCATGCACAAGTGTTAGCAATTACAGACACGTTAGCAGGACAAGTATGACGTAATGTATATCACGCGATTACTTGCAAGTAGTGTGTGTGGGACATAGGAAGCCTTGCATGGCTGACTATACTTTGAGCTCCATCTTTCGGAATGCCTCATTCTTGCTTTCATTGTCGAGGTTGGTGATTTCAAAGTGTCACTCGCTGCTCGTGTAGACGAGTTATTCGTTATCTCACTAGCCTTTGATTGTTTGTGACGTAAATGACAATAAACGCTATAATCGGGTTGACGCAATGCTATGTCTCCCGCAGTTGTTTGAGTTCGCTCGAGGACGTCACTGATTGTTCCTGTTTGGTTATTGTTCTCTGTAGTCAAGCCGGAATATGTTCGAGCATTCGGTTGTGCAGTTGTCTCACTCTGCTGCCAAAGTAGTTGGGTGCTCACCTACACTTGAACTGACAAATGCAATGGGACTAGGTGTGGAGAGGTAGTGGTTCTTTCATCGATGGCATTTTCAGGCACGTAGTCGTCAAAAGACTGACGAACTTATTGGGGTAATAGGTACAAATAATGGCACAGTTGGGGTGTCTGCTGAATAGAGTGGTAATGTCGTCCCAATTTAAAGTTGACCGCATGATGGCCACAATTTATGGGAATGTGATGACTTTGGTTACGTTCGGATGTGGTTGTGAGAGATCTGGTACAGATGATTTTGGATATCTTTTTGACTTCCAAGTGTTGAACAGCGAGCAACAAACTTCTTTCAGCTTGTCGATCATGTGTTCCTTAGAACACGGCCCCGACAAATCCAACTTTGTACTTCATGGAACAGAGCTAGTTAAGTGTGGATACTTTCCTGACCACGTAGTTTTACGATGGATTGATCAGTGGGTTGATCCATGGTTTCGACGAGTACTTCAAATACTTAGAAGTGCAATGTCGTTGTTAGCTTCTCCGAAATTGAGTAGATGAGATGTAGTGGTTCTGCGGCTAATTCGTTGTCATAAATTCATTTAGTTCATCTATTCCCACATTTGATCGGTAACACGAAGTTAATTTCCACACAACCAACATTACGTAAACACGGTTCTTTCCACTCCGGACTTGGATTGCCTAATATAAACTTGGGCTGTGAAATTCCACACATTCGGTCGAAGTTTGCCGCCTAACAATATTCGAGTATCTGATGATGACCATCCGTGCTCTTCAGATGCGATTGCTGCTTGAATATGCGTCTCTTTATATGTGTATTGCCTATTAAAATGCCGCAATTTGCATGCCTAATGAACAATACATTTCAGTGCCAGTTGGTGTGTCTTATATTTTCATTTCGGGCTAACCGGTCATCATTTGGATGATTGTTTATATGATGTAGAAGTGACGGAACATGTTTTTTCACATTCGTCGTTGGTGTGCATATTACCGAAGATATCGTCTACTTAACGTCCGTAGAGAGTATCTTGGTATATAACTGTGTCCATTTATTGTTCGAAGTGTGAGACAAATACATCTGCCATAACTGGTCCTAGTCGTTCTATTATTAGTCGAGGTGAAACAATAGCATTGTGAATGGTACACCTTACCCCCCAAGGTTATCCGACCTGGCTCTCAACTGTTTGCTCAACATCAACACTACACTAGCATATTTTTCAATGCTGAGCTGAGCGGTGAAGCTGTATGATGAATCATATTACTCAAATCTAATCACTTGTTACTCAATTGTAATTCAATATGAATCCTGAATCCACATGAAATGATTTCTCTAGATGTTTCGTCATTGATCACAAAAGTGCTTGTATCTAAAATAATAGTCAGTTGCATATCAACAGAAAAAATCTGCAAAAGTATCCCTGCAGGAAAATGTAAAAAAACTACTGATTTTGTGTTCTCCAATCAGTTCTAATTCGATGATAACATTTAGAGACGGAAAGAGGACATCGCAAAGGCATCTCCACTCGGTTCTTTGTTTGCCGATATATTCATGGCGAAAGTTGAAGATATCACGATGAATCCAACCGTCAGCTGCCTGTCTCTGTATGAAAGATACGTCGATGATATTTAATGCCTACTAAATGGAGAATGTACTGTAAATCCGTTCTCACAGGCATTCAATGAGTCGCATCTGAGTCTCAGTTCACGATTGAACTGGAAGAAAATGAATTCAACCCTAAAACTAGCTTTCGATAAAATTTTTAATCTTTCAACTAACATGCATCTTCCTTTTTTCTAACAATTTCAAATTTTCCCACCAGTTGGATATTTCCATGATAATCTACAGCTGTTGTTTTATCTTCTGTTCACATGACTTCGCTGATTGGTTCATACATGATTCTTGCAAAATAGCCTTTACGGACCAGTTTGACTTGTATTGGTCGTCACCAGTGAACGCGTGGAATCCTGTCGTGTCTGACTTCCCACTCTAACTAACTGGTGGGCTAGCACCATCGAAGTTCATTCCTTGTATTTGGATGAGAAGCTTTGTGGGTACGTGATGGTCGGAAGAACATTTGGGAAGAAAAGCTTCTAGAACAAGTTCGGACGAACAAGATCTTAAGTTGTACCAACAGACGAAAAACAACGCAGCAACAGCCCGTCAATGGGTAAGTGAAGCCTGTTGGAGATTGAAGAAGGGTTGTAGATCAACCGAATGACCCGTCGGTCAACCCGAACAAGAGAAAGAGAGGCCGACGACGCCGCATCTCACACGTCACTGCAGTATTCAAGTGTGGGGCTAGTTTGAGTTTTGTATATCAGAAGATGAGCTAGTGTGAAAAAGCTTATGGTGCGAAACAGAAAACCAATTTCGCACGCAGCACGAGAAGCGAACTGAGATAAGCAAGCAGACCAAGATAGAAGAGTTATAGATAAGCCGAGAAGAGAGGTAGAATCTGTGGGAGGCAACACAGTTGAATCAAAGGTGACATGAGGGTCGAATGAATGATGTTTTATGGAAATTATGAGAAGAGAAACTTTGGAAGCAATATCTGCAGCATAGCGGTTGGAGCCCCGGGGAGGGGATTTATTCGAAGTGGGACTCTGAAGATGCACTGATTGCACTGAGGTCACGATTGATGTTGGCGTTGGCTTTGTGGGGAGTGCGGTAGGAAAAAGAAGAATGAAGGGCGGCATCATCGGCAAATAAATGGATTGAGTTGGATTAAGAGGATGAAGGATCATTAGAAAATAAAAGGAATACTGGTGGGCTCAACTATGAACCCTTGATATTGCCAGCAATCACAGGCAATGGCTGGGACAGAACTTCATCAATTCGGGCAGCGGTGATTCGCTTACTGCGGAAACTTGATGTCCGTGATAAGAGCGTGGAGGAGAATCCGAACGTGAGCAGTTTCATCAGAAGACCTCAAATCACGCAGTCATCGAATCAGACATTGTCATATGAACCATGATCAGGCGTACATGTGAGGATTTTTGACTGTGTCCGTCTGCGCAGATTTTCACCTGATCTCAAGCGGAACCTCTCCACTTCTTGTAAATTATTGTCGTTGGGAATAGGAAGACGATACAATTAACCTGCTCAATTTTGACCACTTGAAATGCTTTGTTTATTGATCAGTCATTTGCGGACTATGAAATAATATTCTCCAGAATAGGCATTTGAACTAACATTCACGAAACTTTTCTTGGTTTTGTCGGGGTGATTTGTTAGGTTTCAATATTCAAGAGGAATCATTCGGTTCGGGGAATTGTACCTCTGACGAATAAAAGCGAAGTTAAAAACATTCAGCTGCCAGTAAGTTTACATCTGCTTCAGAAGGCAGGCTGTATTTCTCATATCTCGTAGAGGACAATAGTTGTCTTCGTGTCACCGTCCAGGGTCACGGTAACTCTTAAATAAATCTCAAACAATTGAGTATTCACATTCAGAATGATGAAAGTTTCCATTTACGGAAAATTGTTTCATGAGTGTATGTTCATCAAACGCGCCGTCTGAGTGGACCACACGGATCACCGACTTGTCCAAAGTGGCGATAGGTGCAGATCGGACTAAAGTTTACAAATGTCACCGACCACCAAGCTAATGTATTGTGGATACATCCGGACAAGAGTAAGAATGAGAATATTTGGGCTCGTGAATAATTAGAAAAATGTCAGATTGAGAAAAGGTTACAAATTCTTCAATGGATGAATATGAAAGAGGACGGTCACAAGAAGCAAGTATTATAGTAGAATTGGGTTGATCCAAAATATCATCATCCGTGCGTGATTAGGTTTTTCTGACTACGACGAAGCTTTGTGACGTGCCTTAGGAATTTGCAATTCTTAGTTCTGGAAGATATTCCAACAAACGACATATTCTAGCGTTTTATCTGTCTCGACTGGTGCAAGTTTGGCTTGATTTGGTTTGATTTTTCATTTCTTTCTTCCATGTCATGGACTGGCCATGCTTACTCATTTCCCAACAGGTACCTGCCTTCCAGAATATGGCGTGCCGAGGAATCCTTTCAGGGGACATGCACACATCGGCGTTCAGATATCAATAATCTTCTCATACTCTTCACCCGTAGTGGCCATGTTTCTTAACCACAGAGAAGTACGGGCTTGACTGCTGCAGCGTACACCTGACTCTTGACTGATGATCCGATTTCGTATCAAAGCCACAGATGACTCAGATTGGCAAATGCCAAGCGAAATTTCTTTATACACAATGACATCTCAACCGATATCTGTTCTCCCAGTAAAATCCAGCTGTCCAGAAAACAACCTACCAACCAAGTTCATAGTTCTCCAGGTAGTGGAAGGTTTAGTGGACCAACCCAATCCTTCAACAGCATCTTGCAAAACGCATACCAATCATTGGTACACAGTTATTCATGTTGCTCATAAAAGCTTGCAACTGACCTGGATCTTCGTAAAGGAGAACGATGTCACTCGCATATTCAAGGTCTAAGACCTTTCAACTAGCGAATAGTTTGATACTACTATCATCACCTGACAAAAGTGCTATATCTGGGACCGTATCAGTCACGAAGGTAAAGAGGAAGTTAGAGAGGGGTAACCTCGCCGCAAACAACTTCTCGGGATGAACTCGGGTGATGGAGAACCGTAAAACTTAACACCACCTAGGCTGTTCACATAAAAGGACTTCAGGGTGGGACGGAATTTCTCTGGTACACCCTCAAACAAGAGGCAACGTCAGAGGATTATGTGGTCAACTGTGTTTAAGATCGCTTGAGGATCAAGAAAAAGGAGGGAAGTTGACCTATAAAATGTGTGCCTGTGTTCTAAAATGTGTCGGAGAGTAAAGGTATGATCAACACTACATCGATCAAGTCCAAACCCATTTTGATTTTCGCCGGGGCACTGTTCTCGAGTGGTTGATGAGTGGCGGGAAATGATAAAAGCAAGCACTTGGGGACTATGTCACGAAGAACCTCTTTTTCTGACATAGAACCGGTAACTCCAACACACAGTTGGAACTATGACGCTCCCTAACGAGCCTGTCGTGGATAAAAACCAGTTGAACTGCTTTTGAAAATGCTTCTCCCAACGGACTAGACGACGCTCCTGAGTTCGAATCAGTGATTCGTTTGTCTCTTAGAACAGTTCAATAACGCCTGACTTCCGAGAACAGGTTCTTCGCTTAGACGGATAAGATTGCAGCTGCTGCCAATCGCTGTAGCTGCTGCTCATCGCTGCAGCTTTTTCCACCTCCACAATCCACTACTATTCACGGCCGTTTCTCAGGCTCAGAATCAATTGGCGTTTAAGGCACCTCTGTCTTCCATCATATCTAGAATCCGGAGGAATCGTTCTACGAGCATCTAACAGCTCAACTGAGGATGCAGATATCAATCGCTTCTGTGGGTAGCTGGTTGTTGGATCTTGGGCAGCCGTAGAAGCCTCAAACAGAACCCACTGGAATTTTGCTTACTACTTAAATGGATAATGGGTGTCGATAACTAGGTGAACAGTTGTGATATCCACTGAATTGTCAAGGGCAAGACCAGGTTCGAAAACTGTAAGGGGAATCACAAAACGAATTTCATTCAAAGTTATCTGCACCACCATTAGACTGCTGGTGACAAAGAGTAGTGGTTTTTACTTTTCAACAAAGATCTTATAGCCAATTATCCAAGAGTTAGGCAGCTAAATTGGTGCCAATGTCAGCAACTGGCACAAACAGAACTCCTCCTCTGTTGAATCTTTTCCTGAGCGTAGTCTGTGTGAAGTCAGCAGTAGGTGAAATTGTTCAATATACCATTGATCAGCGGGAAAAAGCATCAATGATCACAGGAGGGCAGACTTTACCCAAGAAGGGTCCACAATAGTCTCCATGTACCCGCTGCCACCCCTCGCGGAGCACTGGTCAAGAAAGTCACTTTGAACTTCTTGAACGTACCTTGTGTAAACGCCGCTGTTAGCGATTAGCTGTACTTTCGATGTGGGCAGTAATTCCGCGCTCACACATAATGCATTGCTTGGCCAAGAAGGTTCTCTCAAACCAAAAGGAATTATTCTGCGCTTTGGAAAATGGGATGGCCAGATATCTCTAACCTCAATCCAGGAATGTGCATTCCACTAGGAACCTGAGGACATGTTAAAAGAAGCTGTTGTATATTCAATGAATCGGGTGAAGACGTTAGGAGTGCGACATCGATGTGCAATTCACGATTAACTTCAAAACCAAGAAGTGGAGGTCCAGAATCAGAAACCAAAAACTTACATTCAATAGGATCAGAGTCACGTAGGTTAATTAGGACCATACAAGAACCGACAAGTGGGAGCTTGTATCCAGTAATCCCTGGAATAGTCACACTGGTAGGATTATTCTTATCGATGGGATAAACACAATTTATAGCTTTAGGTGAAATGATGGATTCTACACGCCCAGTGTCAACAATAAAAGTGTGTTGATTACCCGCTTGAGTATGCAATTCGTGGTTAATATGTGGAACGTTCTCTGACAAGAGGGCTATTGCAAGTGTCGAAAACCTGGTAGGAAGTAAAAAATTGTCAGACGACGCTGAGGAGATCGTCTGTCGATATGTTGGGCTAATTCTACAAGCACTATCATCGTAACCAGACTTACCACAGGCAAAACAAGAAGCTCGTCGACGGGGACATGTGAAACAACGACGTAAATGACCATATGAAATACACTTGCCCAAATCGGAACTTTTATGATAAGATTTCGAATGAATCGATCCCTCAAGTGGGGCTGATTGCCACGACAACTCATCGGCTTGTTGAAATTAGGCAAATTTTGAGTATGCTGAACTACTTCAGTTTTAGAAGAATTGAACAGTGTGGACTCCGAAACAGCATTTACTTCCCGATACTTCTCAAGAATTCGGCTAACTTGATGAAGGATCTGATCAGTTGCAAGTAACAGCTTTTGGTTGAAAATCTGGCAGGTTGATTCCTACAGTCAAGCGATTGCACAATTGATGTTCCCAGGTCGGACCTTAGCCGCACTTCGCTGCCTGTGTCTCCAGCTGAAGAATGAATTCACGAACGGATCGGTTTTCAGGTCTTGTGTGGCAGTTTTAATTGGCTCTCCCAGCAGCAGTGAAATTTACCGACTTGGAATGCTATTGATAATTGTTAATATGTCGTGTGGTATACTGATTGTAGGGTCCGGAAAGGACGACGTTCTCATCGGAGTGTATGCAATTCTGCAAATGGGATTAACGAAAAACCCTGTTTTCTTTGCATCATCCAAATGGTTTCGGGCCGAATACGAAATATTGAAACGTTCCATGTAGTCGCCAACCGGTTCGGATGTAGAACTTACATCAAGAGGTTCCATTTAGGAAGCAATCATTGTTTGAATCCATTGAGTGACGCCACATGTGAAATCAAATGGATTGAATAAGCTGAACCCTGCGCAAAACAAATGATAAGTAAGAACATCAAGAACGCATAGAGCGTAGCTCGATTTTTCATCTGGGCGGTATCATGTACGGTACCAATAGGTACTATTACAAAGATAATACAGTGAAACAAAACATGACTTGTCAGTCCTGATTCTCACAATATTTCTGTCTCGAGGCAGATCCTTTGATATCGTCAAGTAGTGGCCGACGAGGATTTTTGTCTTTGATGTATTTTCGGCCACCGTCGAGAGGTAGATTCGAATTCACACAGATAACCGTGTGATCATTGTCAACAGACGGGGACCAAAATGATCAGCAGTTTAGAGTTGATCCGTGCCAGCGGTAACCAAGAGCAATATGGTTGATCTGAGTGCAAAGCTGTGGAGACGCAACAGGGTGCTAGGTTACTCGGTGGAGTTTATTGTGCCAAACATTTGTACTCGCTAGGAATAGTCCATGGTCGGGCCATAGTTGAATGAGTCGGTCACCGTTATCGGATCCATCGGTTGAAATGTCGAAACAGTTTCCTTTATTCCTCTCCGTCTCTTCTAGACTTCCAACTGGAACACTGAATTCACCAACAACATCCACGATGTCCGTTGAACGCATGCTACGGAGCATGGTAGTATTCGTCTTTAGCCTCAGACGAGATGCAGTCGTTTGGGGCATACACTTAAACGACAACCAGGCATGGACTCTTCAGTCTAGTGCTGTTTACATGTATAGAACCGTTCACCCGAATCGCACATGGACGACTGGTCATTGGAATCCAGTCGAGCAGTGCACGCTCAATTTTCTTGCCGAAAATGATACCAACGCCAGCCTTACCACAAACACTAGACACTGAATGACCCAGCGTGCGAAGAGTGAGACGGGAAGCCCAGTTTGTAGCTAGGGAGCCAAGTGGTAACACTGAAGTAAGGTCTTTTTGCGTGTTTCGAGGACTTAATGAACATCGATTCTCTTTTTTCTTGTCTCTTATTTGCTACCGGTACCGAGAGTTGGAAGTTCACGGTCACGACTCATTGGGGCCTCTCATATCTATTCAGAACTGGGATGAGAGAGGTAAAGGGCAGATAAATAAGAACTTTGTTTCCCGAAATAAACGATGGAGATTTTCGAGCATATCAATGTTGGCGACTACCCACAAGAGAGAACGGACTTTTCATTGGGAACTCTGACCCAGAACATAGTGAGGCGCTACCAAATACGGGAAAATAACCGAAAAACCCGTGGAGGAACTTCTTCTGGTCTGTCGCGTGAGGTCTGATTGTGCAAGTATTCTGCCTTGTCTTCGATGGTGCTTTGTTAACGATCCACTCTTTGGGTTAATCCCTAATCCCCATGCATCCAATAGAGAAAACGAAACTTGGAAGGGATAGCAAATTTTGGGTCGAAGCATGCCAAGATTGGTTTGGTGATAGCAGTTCAATGATGTGCGATGATCTCTCGCCGTCGATATAAAACCGGAGTACGCTACTCCTACGTCCATCTAGTGAAGCTTTTCAGAGCGGTGAACTGTTTCTCCCTTATCTATTCACTGGAGTGTCTTCTCCTCGGGCACAGTGGTTAGAACCCGATGTTGCCCATTGATCTGTCAGTCATGATTACATCTCCGACTTAAGTAGTCCATCCCGTTTAGCTCTTTGTCTTTTTACGCTGAACTAAAGCCGCTTGATTCACATAGTACTGCATCATGTAGAACCCAACAACACATTGATTTTCACCAAAACTCTATTAGGATTTCCAAGCTCAATGATTATTCTCACGTCAAACAAGAAACAGAGCTATATTTTTTGTGATATTCGCTATACACAAGCTGGATGGTTGTGTTAAAATCGCTCCAACTCGAAACCACCTAATCCAAAATGGCAAGAATGCCCAGACTGCGAAATAGCACGATAACTTTATTCCTGAACTGATTTGTATAAATGATAAAGCAAAAGATTCAATTGGCAGGTTAGAATTTGATCAATTACAGTGGGCTTAACTGTACCCGTCCGTGGCAATCCTAATCGGTTGAAGATCCTAAACGCGAGTTTAGCTATGGAAATATACTTTGCCATATCACGTGTGATGCTCACTAACTCATAACATCTGACCTCCTTCAGGTGCTCCTCGTTATTGGGATCTCCAGTCGCACTGATATCCGAACTGGAGCTGGTGGCTGTGGCTCGGCCGCTACAGCCGTCGTTTTCGTTGGAGGAACAAATGGATCCCTGTCATCTACACGGTCACCATCTGGATCCTCGGTCGCCTCAGCATTGCGATCGGCCACGTTGACGGTCGCCATTCAAAATGGAGTTAGCTAATGTGGCGCCGGTGCACCGATTCATCATCCACCCACGTTATCTTGATCATCGATTGAGCAAGTTATCTGCAGCTGATTCCTCAAAATTGTTCGTTGCTACGGATCTAATGCGACGTTGCGGGAATCAAGACATGTCAGCGATGACCGTAGTTATCGGGACCTGAACAGAACGGCTGAAATCTCCTTGGTGGTCGTGTGCACTGCGTCTTGGTATTGCAACAGGAAACTGTCCAGGAACACCTCCAATTCGGGAAACGTTCTCGCAATCCCTGATGATGGGGCACTTTTCACGGAGCGCACCAAGCTTTCTGATGCACCGTTAGAGCATGGGTGGCGTGGCGCTGTACACAAATGGCAACATCCGATTTTCTCAAGCTAATTTTCAGCTCCGCCTCACAGAACTACGATCCATTTTCGGTTACCAGTACCCGACGAATTGCTTCTCGGCTGAGGCGCTTCCGTAAAACCTGGATTGCGAACGAGCTGTTTGACCAACTGGTCAGGAACACTTCTGGACATCTGAAATAGGAGTCAGTGAACCCCTTGCTTTTGGACCACTGGTTCATTGCCAGAGTGCAAATGTCCGCATCCATTTCCGGCCACCGACAAATCTGTCAAGCCAGTGGCTTCATTTTATTCACACCCAAATGGTCTAAATACAGTTGAACCAAACCCGACTTGTAAAATGGAAATGGAATTCAAGTTGGTCACTTCAACAAAGGACACCATCGGGTTGGATACCTAAATCCACTCACAGTACGAGAAACGGAAGAAAATTCCGCTGCAGTCCGGGTCGCCACCTCTTTCTGATCGCCGAAGTCACCGAAGAGTAGCATCGTTTTGTCTGCTACCTCAATTTTGACGGGAACATGAGAGCGGTTGCAGTAATGAAATGGTATTTGTGCCAGGAAATCCGTCTTCTTGACGGTTTTGCCTCCTCGATACAGGAGGTCGTAGTTTGAGGCAGCTCAGGTAATGCTTGGTCGTTGAGTCACAGCAGCCGTGGAATTGAAGACGGATGTATCCACAATACATTAGCTTGGTGGTCGGTGACATTTGTAAACTTTAGTCCGATCTGCACCTATCGCCACTTTGGACAAGTCGGTGATCCGTGTGGTCCACTCAGACGGCGCGTTTGATGAACATGCACTCATGAAACAATTTTCCGTAAATGGAAAATTTCATCATTCTGAATGTGAATACTCAATTGTTTGAGATTTATTTAAGAGTTACCGTGACCCTGGACGGTGACACGAAGACAACTATTGTCCTCTACGAGATATGAGAAATACAGCCTGCCTTCTGAAGCAGATGTAAACTTACTGGCAGCTGAATGTTTTTAACTTCGCTTTTATTCGTCAGAGGTACAATTCCCCGAACCGAATGATTCCTCTTGAATATTGAAACCTAACAAATCACCCCGACAAAACCAAGAAAAGTTTCGTGAATGTTAGTTCAAATGCCTATTCTGGAGAATATTATTTCATAGTCCGCAAATGACTGATCAATAAACAAAGCATTTCAAGTGGTCAAAATTGAGCAGGTTAATTGTATCGTCTTCCTATTCCCAACGACAATAATTTACAAGAAGTGGAGAGGTTCCGCTTGAGATCAGGTGAAAATCTGCGCAGACGGACACAGTCAAAAATCCTCACATGTACGCCTGATCATGGTTCATATGACAATGTCTGATTCGATGACTGCGTGAGTTGCAATGCCCTAAGACTCGATAATATCTCTTTTTTGCGTTGGTATGCCACACACAGTGGAAGCACACGGCCTGTTGTACCCACAACACAATCAAAAGACACGGTGCCCAATGAATACACTGCACGAAACACAGGTCAATCACAAAACTGAACACAACTGGTAGAGAGCTCCGATGTTGCCCGACTAACTACTACGCCTGATCTATTGAGGCCTTTTTTGGTCCGCCAATTTAGATCTCAGGATCACGGTTGCTGGTTTTTTTACACTACAAATCATGAATACACAAACACACACACACAGTCGCCGTCTTGCTCGCTCTCCTCACTCGGAAGATGAGCACTAACTTGTCACTCTCACTAGCATTCACGGAGTGAAGCATTATATCTACTCGTAAGTTTCCGTTGATATGGCCGAAGCTTCGACTTACTTTTTGTAATCACTGCTTGCGTGTAGATCACCGCTCACCCAACAGTAGCGATTCATCGTTCTTTGATATCTTACCTTCAAACATTAACCTTCTTTCGTGACAGATCCCAACTGACTCGTCACCATCTTATGAGATTTCAATGTTCATAAGCGAGATTGGTTCTTTCATTCATCGGAAACTTCGGCCTCGGGGCACCAAGCCGAACACTTTTCCGTGGTCAAAAAGCTATGCCAACTTGTGTACTTCCTCACACGTATTCCCGATCGAGCTGGCGGTCATGCCCATAACCCTAAACGTATTCTCACTTCTGTTCATTCCCTATCCTCAGGCATGTTTTCTCTTCCTCCCGTTGACTCTTCTTATCACTATATTATTTCCTATTCCACCAGTTTCATTCACTTTCTTACTACACCTACCATTTTGGAACTAAAATTCAACTGACTGGGATAAATGTTGCGATGTCCCAGCCTCTTATTCTTCAGACATTTCCCCTCCCGTTTCTAACGTCATCCACACTGTTCTTCAAGATATGCAACTTTTTATTACTCACTTGTCCAAAACTGGCAAACCCGAATTCTCCCAGTGGTTCAACCATGCATGTGATCATGCTGTACGCTTGAAGTGTACAGCATTTTGCAGCTGGCTCGGCTCGCCCACAACGGACTCCCACATCTGCTCCGTACAAGCCAGGAACAGATGCTCGCCAACCATACAGAGAGCCAAACACAGCTTCTTCCGATGGGGAACCGAAAACTTACTCCCTTCTGTCACCGGTAGCCTGAAACGTTGGTTCTTTGCCAAACGAGTCTCCCGCCATTTTTGCCCTTCCAATTTGCTTCACATCTGTAATTTCTCTGGTAATCCTGGTCGTGAACAACTTGATAAAGTTGACAATTCGCTTCCTGGTTTGCCACTCACTCCATCTCACCTACATATCTTACTCCTTCGTTTCATTCTGCTCCTTCTGTTTCCCATTTTCAACCCCTTTTTGGTTTTGGAAGATACACCAAATGATGCATTCTCTGAACTAGTACAAACCTCCCGGGCGAAACGGCATGCCACACATCGTCCTTCAAATGTGAAATTTGAATTGGCCCATTTCTTACGTCGTCCTTTCTGTCTCTCTCTCTCTCACATTCTCAGACTTTCTACTTTTCCGATCCCTTGGAAACACAGCAATGTTTCATATACCCAAAAGTGATGATCTTTCTGACCCGAATAATTATCGTCCTATTCCCACCACACCTGTTATTTCGAAAAAACTCGGAACTGTCATCTACATAAAACCGCGTGCTTTCCTCGAACACGAAGAACTACTGAGTGATCACCAATACGAATTCCGACCACGCCGTTCCACCGGTGACACCGTGGCTCTCATCTCACATTCTTGACCGGTTGCACTCAACAACCATGGAGAAACACACATTGCTCCACCCAACATCTCTAAGCGTTTGATCGAATTTGGTACGGAGGTCTTCTGATGAAACTGCTCACGTTCGGATTCTCCTCCACGCTCTTATCACGGACATCAAGTTTCCGCAGTAAGGAATCATCTCTGCCCGAATTGATGAAGTTCTGTCCCAGCCATTTCCTGTGAATGCTGGCGATACCCAGGGTTCAGTACTTGAGCCCACCAGTATTCCTTTTATTTTCTAATGATCCTTCATCCTCTTAATCCAACTCAATCCATTTATTTGCCGATGATGCCGCCCTTCATTCTTCTTTTTCCTACCGCACTCCCCACAAAGCCAACGCCAACATCAATCGTGACCTCAGTGCAATCAGTGCATCTTCAGAGTCCCACTTCGAATAAATCCCCTCCCCGGGGCTCCAACCGCTATGCTGCAGATATTGCTTCCAAAGTTTCTCTTCTCATAATTTCCATAAAACATCATTCATTCGACCCTCATGTCACCTTTGATTCAACTGTGTTGCCTCCCACAGATTCTACCTCTCTTCTCGGCTTATCTATAACTCTTCTATCTTGGTCTGCTTGCTTATCTCAGTTCGCTTCTCGTGCTGCGTGCGAAATTGGTTTTCTGTTTCGCACCATAAGCTTTTTCACACTAGCTCATCTTCTGATATACAAAACTCAAACTAGCCCCACACTTGAATACTGCAGTGACGTGTGAGATGCGGCGTCGTCGGCCTCTCTTTCTCTTGTTCGGGTTGACCGACGGGTCATTCGGTTGATCTACAACCCTTCTTCAATCTCCAACAGGCTTCACTTACCCATTGACGGGCTGTTGCTGCGTTGTTTTTCGTCTGTTGGTACAACTTAAGATCTTGTTCGTCCGAACTTGTTCTAGAAGCTTTTCTTCCCAAATGTTCTTCCGACCATCACGTACCCACAAAGCTTCTCATCCGAATACAAGGAATGAACTTCGATGGTGCTAGCCCACCAGTTAGTTAGAGTGGGAAGTCAGACACGACAGGATTCCACGCGTTCACTGGTGACGACCAATACAAGTCAAACTGGTCCGTAAAGGCTATTTTGCAAGAATCATGTATGAACCAATCAGCGAAGTCATGTGAACAGAAGATAAAACAACAGCTGTAGATTATCATGGAAATATCCAACTGGTGGGAAAATTTGAAATTGTTAGAAAAAAGGAAGATGCATGTTAGTTGAAAGATTAAAAATTTTATCGAAAGCTAGTTTTAGGGTTGAATTCATTTTCTTCCAGTTCAATCGTGAAATGAGACTCAGATGCGACTCATTGAATACCTGTAAGAACGGATTTACAGTACATTCTCCATTTAGTAGGCATTAAATATCATCGACGTATCTTCCATACAGAGACAGGCAGCTGACGGTTGGATTCAACGTGATATCTTCAACTTTCGCCATGAATATATCGGCAAACAAAGAACCGAGTGGTAATGCCCTTGCGATGTCCTCTTTCCGTCTCTAAATGTTATCATCGAATCAGAACTGACTGGAGAACACAAAATCAGTAGTTTTTTTACATTTTCCTGCAGGGATACTTTTGCAGATTTTTTCTGTTGATATGCAACTGAATATTATTTTAGATACAAGCACGTTTGTGATCAATGACGAAACATCTAGAGAAATCATTTCATGTGAATTCAGGATTCATATTGAATTACAATTGAGTAACAAGTGATTAGATTTGAGTAATATGATTCACCATACAGCTTCACCGCTCAGCTCAGCATTGAAAAATATGCTAGTGTAGTGTTGATGTTGAACAAACCGTTGAGAGCCAGCTCGGATAACCTTGGGGGGTAAGGTGTACCATTCATAATGCTATTGTTTCACCTCGACTAATAATAGAACGACTAGGACCAGTTATGGCAGATGTATTTGTCTCACACTTCGAACAATAAATGGACACAGTTATATACCAAGATACTCTCTACGGACGTTAAGTAGACGATATCTTCGGTAATATGCACACCAACGACGAATGTGAAAAAACATGTTCCGTCACTTCTACATCATATAAACAATCATCCAAATGATGACCGGTTAGCCCGAAATGAAAATATAAGACACACCAACTGGCACTGAAATGTATTGTTCATTAGGCATGCAAATTGCGGCATTTTAATAGGCAATACACATATAAAGAGACGCATATTCAAGCAGCAATCGCATCTGAAGAGCACGGATGGTCATCATCAGATACTCGGATATTGTTAGGCGGCAAACTTCGACCGAATGTGTAGAATTTCACAGCCCAAGTTTATATTAGGCAATCCAAGTCCGGAGTGGAAAGAACCGTGTTTACGTAATGGTGTTTGTGTGGAAATTAACTTCGTGTTACCGATCAAATGTGGGAATAGATGAACTAAATGAATTTATGACAACGAATTAGCCGCAGAACCACTACATCTCATCTACTCAATTTCGGAGAAGCTAACAACGACATTGCACTTCTAAGTATTTGAAGTACTCGTCGAAACCATGGATCAACCCACTGATCAATCCATCGTAAAACTACGTGGTCAGGAAAGTATCCACACTTAACTAGCTCTGTTCCATGAAGTACAAAGTTGGATTTGTCGGGGCCGTGTTCTAAGGAACACATGATCGACAAGCTGAAAGAAGTTTGTTGCTCGCTGTTCAACACTTGGAAGTCAAAAAGATATCCAAAATCATCTGTACCAGATCTCTCACAACCACATCCGAACGTAACCAAAGTCATCACATTCCCATAAATTGTGGCCATCATGCGGTCAACTTTAAATTGGGACGACATTACCACTCTATTCAGCAGACACCCCAACTGTGCCATTATTTGTACCTATTACCCCAATAAGTTCGTCAGTCTTTTGACGACTACGTGCCTGAAAATGCCATCGATGAAAGAACCACTACCTCTCCACACCTAGTCCCATTGCATTTGTCAGTTCAAGTGTAGGTGAGCACCCAACTACTTTGGCAGCAGAGTGAGACAACTGCACAACCGAATGCTCGAACATATTCCGGCTTGACTACAGAGAACAATAACCAAACAGGAACAATCAGTGACGTCCTCGAGCGAACTCAAACAACTGCGGGAGACATAGCATTGCGTCAACCCGATTATAGCGTTTATTGTCATTTACGTCACAAACAATCAAAGGCTAGTGAGATAACGAATAACTCGTCTACACGAGCAGCGAGTGACACTTTGAAATCACCAACCTCGACAATGAAAGCAAGAATGAGGCATTCCGAAAGATGGAGCCCAAAGTATAGTCAGCCATGCAAGGCTTCCTATGTCCCACACACATTACTCGCAAGTAATCGCGTGATATACATTACGTCATACTTGTCCTGCTAACGTGTCTGTAATTGCTAACACTTGTGCATGAATCGGGTTATGTATTTTCCTTTGGTTTCATGAGAATGTTTAATATATCATTGAGAAGTAATAACCTTAAGATGTACCAAAATACATTCAAAGATGTAAATGCCAACATAAAAAATGAGATGAATTTCACGAATCCCCTTTCAATGTTTTTGAAATCCCAATACCAAGAGAGATATGCTCACACGCCTTCAAATTTGGTCCACAGTTACGATGCAACACGAGAACTGAAATAGAAAATATATGTACAGGATATTTCATGGTATTTCAAACTTCCGAAATCGAAAGATTTTCTCGTTTGACTTGTTGGTTTTTGAATAAAGAAGCCAAAACTTTGGTGTGCATAGTGTATTCAGGATAATATACTTTTTATATTGCCTAATGGCCACAGCACATGAAATTTTATTTTCTTGTTATTTCAAACTATACCTCGATGTGAATTCAATCTCTGGGAGAAAAACGAGCAAAACACACTGTCCAGCAATCATGGCTTGAATCATACTTATCTATCGAACGGGATGCAAATCTTCTCATTTCTAGTTTGAATTCGGCATGAATAAGATCAATTGCAGTGCAGTTCATGTAAGCCACCTTTTCCAAATTCCTTTCAACATCTTGTCCTTTGCAATGCTTATGTTTTACTAAATACTCCCGCTAATGATATCAGTCAGTTATTTGACAACCTCTCCAACTATTTCAATACGGACCTCAATCAGTCCTTGTTCATAAAAGCAGGTGATTTCCATGAACTGGACATATCCTTTTCACTCACCATAGAGTTTTTCCAATCCTGCATGTTTTCTAACTGCTTCAATACCCTACGAATTCAGTATCAGTGAGATATGAAAGTATTTTCACAGCATTTCAACGTTCCCTTACTAGTTTTTCTGATTACTGTACCCAACTCCTTCACCCTCAAGTTTGTTGCATAGGAAAATCTTTGACCAACTGCTTGCATCCCTAGCGCACTCTCCTCAGAACAGTTTGCACCTTGGAGAACCTCATTAAACTTGGAGCATTGGTTACCTTCAATAATGTTATCATTTGTTTACACTAGGTTTCCTCATTCTGTGAACACCTTACTGACTGCCCTTATTTCCATGATTTGTGTTGCCCTCTGGAAATATTTTATGTTCAACACAAAAGGGTTCCCTCTCTTTGCTTGAAGAGCCTCAGTGGAGCTGAGGGGAAGGCACAAACATCTGGCTGTCATCAAGCTGTATAAGATTACTCACCTTCATCAAGACTGAAGTACGAAATCTGAATCACCTGCAAGTAGACACAGTAAAGGGTAACGAGAAATGCCGTATAATTTGAAAGGCCCTTCAACAGTTCTGCTGTGCCAGACTCAAAGTGAAGCTATACGTCGTAGATTAAAATCACCATTTCACTGGTAACTTCGACACATCCTCACTTCCTCATCCATATATTCTGAAATCCTATGAACTCAACTTCTTAACAACTCTATCTGTCCGTATCGTTCTAGGACAATCCTAGTGCCGTACGTTTGGTGGGCCCCACTAAGTAACACAACCGTTTCTAATTGCTTGCTCTTCCGAGCACATATCCCATCTGAATGACCTATATATTCGTCGTATTATTTCCACCATATTATTCTTTGTCCCATCAGTTGTATTCGCCCCAATACTCCACTTACTTTGGCTAACATATGTCGCAGCTACATTCCAACCATCTGTCACCGGTAGCTGGACATTTTGGTCTTCTGCCAAAGCAGCCTCCTGCTAGTTTGCCCTTCCAGTTTGCTTCACATCTGTAATTCCTCTGGCGGTTTTGTTCGTGAACCATATGAGAAAGTTGACAATTCGCTTCCTGGTTTGCCACTAAATCCATCTTACCAACATATTCTACTCCTCCGTTTCTTTCTCTTCTCTCTGTCTCCCGTTTCCGATCTCACATTAGCACTGGAAAGATACGCCAAATGCTGCATTCTATGGAATTATGCAAACCACCCGGTCAAAACAGAAGCATACTTACTGATATTCCCAGTAATTTCAACAGCTTCCGTTTCATCCGTACTAAATCACTCACTGGATTATTTGACAATTCGTGATTCAGAATAAACGTTGATTTGATGGTCGCTGACGTAATTTGATCTACTTTCGAATATGGATTTTTGAGATAAGGACATTTGAACACGATTGCTATCAAATTGATTTACCCAAATATCCGATTAGACATGTTTAGGACGCCTGACTGGCAATCACCCATAAATAAGGACTCCTTCATCACATTTTTAAATTCAAATGAAAGCTTTACGGACATCGGGTATCCTCAAAATTTCAACGAATTCTAATTGCTATCAGTATGTCCCGGTAATTTTCCAACCGTTTGTTGATGGTTTCTCATTTTATGTTGACAGAACACGTTTGATATTAGTTTTAGTACAAAAATGTGAAGATAGTTCCTTATTCTGTACGACATTTTGTAGTAACGGACGAATTATCTTCGGAGGAATCAACGTTTGATCCGAAAAATGGACCCCCGGTTAGTCCAAGCTCCATTTGACTCCAATGGGATTACAGCTGTAACCCAACTGTACAGTGTTCCTAATTCGTGAAGGAAATTCTTGAGACTCGTCCAAGCCCATTCAAACCACTTTCAGAACCGGGGATTCTTTTATGGTTGTCAGTTGGCCAATTACCGAAAAATCCTCTTGGGATGTGAGCGTCGGCCTGATTGCCTAGGCCGTACATTTGCATGCTGGCGAAATTCTCACCAGTAAAAGGTGTCCAGCAGAATGCATGCAAACGGTGTCACCGCTTTTGTGGTGCGTGTGTGTGTGTGAGCACGCATATGCGGACGGATGAGATATTCTCTGAATTGCCAGCTTAACCCGTATAACGCGTGGCCCCAGCGAGAGTGAGTAGCATTGGGGTGGGGAATGATGTACTAGTGGGATTGGTCGAAACCCCTGTTGCGAAGGTATGGCGATCAAAAAAAAACATCGAGCAGACAGGCCTTGTGTGAAAGCTTGGTTAACTTAGTAGGCCCATTGTTGTGCGTGCGCACGTGGGCACAAGGTGGGAAAAGCGGGGCATGTCAGGGATGGTGACTGATGTACGCGTACACCGCGCAGTGATGAATAGACCCAGGTTGAGCAGCATGCACGTTGATGAAAGCACCACCACCAAACCACATACGCGCCAATCAATTTCAGACAAGTAATTATTGTGCTACGTTCAGGATAGGAGACCTCGGTCAAAGAAAATCATGTAACCAATTTCGCTGCTGCTATTCGATTGAGCACGAGTGTGCACGAACAGAGAAACGCCTAACCAGTCCCAGCTTTCAACCAAGGCCTGAGCTGAGCACGCTATCCGTGGTCTGTCTCGGTCGCTGTCGCACATATACGTCCCACATGGCATGTTGGCGACGTGCGTTTGGCATGCAGCTTTCGAGCGTCAGAGCTGAGGAATAGAAACACAGCATCATGACAAGATTATATTCATTCAGCGTGAAGCTAGGACGTTGTTAATTCAATTGAGTCACATGCAACTCCACGTGAAGCCATGAAGTTTTCAATAGATAGTAGGCTACAAATCCCATATGTTATTGCTTGCGTAAAAATTCGTTTTGAAAGATATTCTATTGACTACATTATTACCTTGAATTTTGCACTGATACCATGCAAAATATTACGAAGGACAAGTTGAGTAATTTTTATCAAAATCCGCTGAGAACCAGTAGATGAAGTGAGTGTCGATTTACCGCGGAAATAATTGAAAATAACCGGTTGAAATATCTGAACACTCGGTGGAGAACGAAATCGTTCTCGGTGCATCACAAACGACGGAATATAGGCATTTTGTTAGCCCTTCAGTCAAGATGGTAGAAGAAAGAGCAAAAAACTTAGTATTCATGAAGAGCCAACTCACGACAGTTTCATGTCCACATAGATACAGTATTATCGATCTCACGAGCGAAAGTGTGTTGATGATTGTAATGCAGAATTGCTTGAGCTATCGAATTTGTAAGATAAGTCAGAGTAATTCCAGCACACATCTGAAAATATGAGGATATCAGTGCTCAACATCTCTCCGAGTTGTTTAGGAGACTGGAATCTGTGTAGTTGAATGGTGCACAGAGCATTCTCACCATTCGAAAAGGCTGAGTGAGATGAGGTGAATATACACCTAGATTACTACTAAGGTTGGGAAAGAATCACTTTGCTTATAATAACTCACAATATCTTGAGAATTATCAGACTGTTCGTTTAATCCTCTAAGGTTCACACAAAATGTCAAGTGCTTTCACCGTCAGCGAAAAACGTTCCATTTCCCGGGAAGCCATACGTTGGGTTGCATATGTGAGTGAGGGGAGAGGAGCGAAAGCACAATAGCTTGAAGAGTGTCAAAGTGATTGTTCAGGAGTCTGGACGACTTACCGGCATATTGAGTATTGTGAATTGGTCACGAGAATTTATTCATACATCACGCCGATAAACTAGGTGAGCAACCGAAAGAGTGAGGTCCTTGTAGGTCTTGTAGTGTTAAAATGAAGTTAAAGGTTGAAGGCTAGTCATTGAATGTGTAACTTACAGATTTAACAGAGTAGTTTAGCAATTTATGTTCACAGTGTATTGTAAAGGATGTATCACATCATTATATTTGTGTGATGTTTTTATGGCATGCGTATGTGTTATTTTTTTCATCCAAAGAAAAATCTCGATGCTCGGACAATTCCATGCTAAAATACCATCGTTGGCTGTCGTGGTGGATAACCCAGCCCCCCTAAACCAGGAAAAATGATTTAACGCCCAAATCAGCGGTAGAAACTATCACTTAGGGTTCATTCAGAACGGAAATATAATTGTTCTTTCAAAATACTTCAAGTCTGGTATAGGTTTCTCGTGCAGTGCAGTGCGGAACGGTATAATTTATCATTCCCAATTTACACCATTCATCCACGCAATTCTATCTGAAAGATGGAAATTCATGCACCTCGTAAAGTAGAATCATGAAGCTAAACAGGAACTATCAAGTAACATTAGAGGGTAGTGAACGTGGATGACAAAAACGGTGTCTGGTTTAGCGATCAGCGAAAGTATAACTAATTTGTGAAGGAGGTGCTAGTTTTGTTTGACGGGTCAGTTCTCTTTCATGTTCAATGCAATGATTTGACGAAGCAAACAAATTCAAATAATACATAGACCTCACAATGATATTTAAATGGAGTTACCATTCATTGTTATGTCGTTGTTGGCAGAAAGAAGTAGTATGAAATAGTGTAATTGACTACCCGATAGAGAATATAAACCATTCAATTTATTCACAGAGCCACGACAGCTTCATGCTTTTTGGCTACTGGCTATTGTTCCAGTAGTAAGAACTGAAATGCGATCGATATGGATTGTCACCGAAAGCAGTTTAGTGGTCGATCATAGGAATGGTTGGGCGGATGAGCACAGGATAAGCTCACCAGATGGGCGGCAACAACCGCAAAACCAACCGTGTGCATTTTTGACAATTCTATCCTGTCATCCATACAGATTGCCATACTGCTCATGCAAAATTACTTGAATGCAGTTATTATGGTGGGGTTTGTGTTTTGATCCTTTCCTGTTCAATTTGCTAGTGATTTTCTTAACGGACAACGGAGATCAAATCCGCTTTGTAGCGGCTCATCGGATTCCACACCGAAAGACAAAATGTGGTGGTCCATAGTCCTCGAAAGTAGGTTATAATCATGTACATGTAAATTATTCATAATAAAGACAAACAAGATATGATAATGCTTGCCGCAAATCAGTCTTTCAGCAAGGATAATCAATATAGGTGGTGCACTGATTTGTTCATAACATACCAATGCCCTTTTCAAGCAACAAATCATGCTACATAGTTCACCTCAGCGACAAAAATGTTTGTATAATCCTATTTATCCACAATTACACGGGCTATTTTCCAATAATATATTTGTCTTCCATAAATCAGTGTGCATTTTGAATCGCTTTCTGGAATTCTTCGAAGTTAGGATAACCATTTGAAACGTCAATTCAAAGTATTCCAAATCAGACGCAATACTGTTAGCATGTCTGGAAGGTCCACATTTGGAATCACATGGCGATTCCTCCAAAGTCAGTTCCTTGACTGAAACGGCTAAGGTTTGTCTTATCATCCAAATACAATGCCATCCTAATCATATCGAGATTCATGATGACTTCATCTATTGCATCGTGCGTGTATCCTCGAGTCACGCAATCAGCACTCGAGGCTTCTATGTTAAACACAAGTGCGCATTCAAATTCAGGTTTTCAAAGCATTGCTAGTGACGAGGAAGACTGGTCTTTTTCAAAACACCTCTGGACACATACACATGGAATCCACATTCAGCTTCATCCCCTTTCAAAGTCACGTTTCCTTGAACATGTTTATTACCCAGGTCTGTGAGTATGAATTGATACGGTTGAGAAGATTTGGAATGAACTTTGCCGTTTATTGCAGAGCAATTTCCAGTATATTCAAATCAGAAATGTTTTTGTCAGATGAGAAGGCACAATTGCGGCTAAGAGAAAACACAACGAAATCAAGGAATTAACATCAGTCAGGAGTTATGCAGCCACAGATGCTACAGAATGATGGGGTTTCAATAGATGTGAGAGAGAAGGGCATGAGACCTTGGTATGATGATCTAGTGCGAGGATATAGCCACATGGAAAAGAGGGAAACCATACATTTTTATAAAACATCAACGGTATGAACACATCGTGCCTACCAATCCGGAATACGGATAGGGTATTTAAATAATCAAGAAATGAAATGAGGTATTGCAAAATAATGTTCCATCCCCCGACTTGGACTACGTAAATCTGTGTAATTAAGTAGAAGAATATAGAGTTAGTAGCTGAAGATTTAACTGCACAAAATGAGATCGAACCTTGCAGTACTAATGGGATGAATGAAAGAACCGCAACCGGTCAATTTGAAAGTCACGGAAGACTGGATAGCGTGAATGAAAATTGAGAATTGATGAAAGAAGAATAACATTTTAGCCATTCAAAAACTCTTCCGAGTAAGAAGAATAATTCCTTAAACTTGTAAACGAAATTGTAAATAGTAGAGGAATGAGTTCCCATTTATTCGGGGATTTTTGTGTTGAATTGAGTTCCCATATTGAGAGGCAGTTTGACTTCAGCGAACGAAGCTTTTAGGAGAATCATAAGGACGCCAGACTTTTTGTTGGATTAGTCTCTGCGGTTCGTTGCACATATTTTATGAGATACAAATTACATCGCTGGTTGATGCAGTATTATTTCAGTACTGGCTCTTCACCATAATAAACCCGTTCACTTTACACCAGTCGATTCTTATGATGGACGATTACAGTAATTTCTTTTCATATGATGAATCATTTGAAAGTCAAAAGGAATCTCCAGCTGTTCACTTTGATTACTTATCCAAGCCTCCTTGTAAAGTTGTTTGCAACCTAACGGCTTTGTATCCACGAACTCTCCCTTCGAAGTCCCCGATCCTAGGAGTCGATTGTTGTGCGGTCAACGGGTTGTTAACACGGAAATACCAGTGATGGAACGACACCATGTCATGCACTTGTGACGTTGAGAGCCGGATAGCTTGGTTGTTAGGTGTTCAATTCATGATCGTCTCTTCACAGGATAAAATCACAATAACGACTCGACTGATGTGCATTAGTGATAATTTCTAACAAGGGTGAAACAGCCGAACGGTGTCTCTGCAGTTTTCATTGGAGAGCAAAGCTTTGTGAACTATTGATGCGTTATTTATTAATCCAACCGAATCTCTTACTGGTCAAGTAATTCGAGGTAACAATAGTCGTTTTTGCTTATGCATTTCCTTATGCAAAATACAGCATTTGAGGTGAGAGATATATTCCAAGTAAGATGCATAAAGTGAGAGAGAATTGATCCGCTTGTTTTGTCTTCACCATTTCTTAACGGCTGATATTTAAATTTCTTTTATCATTTTCCTCAAGCTTACACATACAAATAACCAATAGTTGTTTGAAAAGCTGATGTTTCAGGATGAGACTCAAATTTTCCCAATCAACGCACTGTGTGAAATTGTTTTCTTCGAATTCGGCATTCATCCAAATGATCCAAGCCTTATCCGGATTTGAACAATTTGCTAGCATGACTTCAGCTTCGTTAAAAATAGACTTGCAATAGTGACCCAGAAGTGTGTGTTCAAATCTCGAGGTCCCTATTCACGATCATTCAATTTATTTTATCCATAAGCCTTTCACCAGTTGCATCGCTCCAATATTTATCTTCGCCTTGTTCACATTTTTCCGTTTGATTTATATTCTAACACGTAATGGCAACGGGGAAACTGTGGACTGATGGTTTATATAACTGAGAGTGTATTTTAAAAATGACACGAAAATCGTCATTATTATTGCAATGGTAGGTATTATTAACTTATAACCAAAAACAGGTTTTCAACTGATGTATAGCAGCACTGTTGCGAAATTCAAATCCCGAATATTTTGGGGATGACTTTGAACCAATGAAATTCTTCCAGATTATTATTTTTAATCTAAACTTATATTGTGGATCTGGCATGCTGTAAGCCGAAAAATCATTCAGACGTTTTCCAAAAGTACCCTGTTGAATTCTTGGTTATTAAGGTTCATCATGCATGAGTGTCCGGTTAAAATCTCGATCAAAATACGATCTTTCATCCGGACTTATTCCGAAAAACCTATCCAGGTAATATTCGTAGTGCAATATCCACAATCACATGAGGAATTCGGTTGCATTTCCTTGTGTGCGTTGGGTGAGGTTCCGGTAAACTACGCTGTCACACATTATGAATAAAAAACACCATTCAGTTACGTCGGGATATAAAACTAATCTCGTCTAATTCAATAGTCTGGGAAAATCTTTCTTATTTAGCTAGAAGAAACAACACTAAACAAAACCCACTGGTCTGAGGCGATTTGATTCCTCAAGTCACCCATGTTATGAAATCAAATGAAAGAAGTAATTTGAGTTGGAACGTCAAATGATCGTAGTAGTATTACAATCGAACTTCCAGTTCCAACCATTCACATTTATACAGAAGTGGTATGATATAATTCAACTCCATCTCAATTATTCAATCAAATATTGATAATCGGGAGTACCCATTATTACTGATTCCATTCAATTCGTGTCACCAATGTCTATTGTAGATAGTCCTGGATGGTTCTGAATTGTATTCCTTTCTATGCATACGAAGTCACACAAAGTTTAAGGAAGATACGCACTTGGAGATATCATGTATCAGTAACCCGGAACAGAGTGATCAATGTCCGCACTTTGCCGCACTGAATATCACTAATTCGGTATGTCTTTTGCAGCGAGTTCATGTATATATTGGTACGTTTTCACTCAGTTAGATGTTCTGCTTGCGACTCCAGAAAGTATTGAATGCTGCAGTACTATTTTTATCGTGTTTCATCTTAGCAGACGTCTTTGTTCACACTCACTACGTGGATAATCAGTCAATATCCTCCTGACATTTTGGCAAAAGCCTGCATCTTATTGATAGGTAGTTAGGCTTCAGCCCGGGTAGTGTTGACTTATCTATCTATCTATGCAACGATAAAATTGACTCAGAATGAACACGTGAACTTTCCATGAACGTGCCAGCAAATCCGCCTTATTCTGACTTGGCCTCTTGAACGCGAAGCATTCAAAATGTGATTCGCGCACGAAGTCTCGAAATAATCACTCTAAAGAAAGGACCTTGAAATCCCTAATATATCAGAAATCACCATCTTGTGAACATCTTCAACAACGATTCGGTTTTCCTTACAATAATATGTAATTCAAACCTCAATAGCGTGACCAATCAAGTGTTTGGTTGTCATGAAAGTCATCACAAAAATTTCTATTTTTCAAACGAGTTTCGTTTCTCTTTTTATCAGAGAACAGTTTTGAAATAATCTAGGGTCATGCATCAACAGTAGCTTCACACTGTTCTATCGAATTTTTACCAGAAACATCTGACATTGTTTTGGCAATACTAACGATTCTGTGTTCTATTCAAGTTTGGGTCTACCCCACCAAGGGCACCCATGAGTCTACTTTGCCGGCCTGACCAAAAACACAAACACAAACTATTACGGGTAATGGATTAACCTAACTGTAAGCTGAATGGTTCAGCTAAAATGAAATGGTGTACGCGTGAAGAAGGAAATAAATCCTTGGGCTAACAAGGTCGGGGAAATATTTCATCATTTTCAGAAGGCTCAGTAGTGCATGCGTTCATTAACTCTGCAGGTTTGCTTATGATGTTCACCGGTTAGTCTGTAGCCTGCAGGATTACAAGCCTTCCGTCGATGTACTCACGTGTCTGTGTGTGTGTGTGATTGAGCTCTCATTGTGAAAGAGAAGGACTCGAAATGTGCAAGTATTGCTCGGTACATGGATTTCAGTTGCTCATGTCGCTGAATCGAATGACGTCGTCAGGCTGACAAGTTTTATTTCACGTGCGATCGACGCTTGCGGCTTCTGTTACTCTAACAGGAGAGCAGCAAAATACTATTTTCTTGATTGTTACTACTATCGTATGACTTTTATTGGAATTTTCTGTTACAAGTGACATGGATGGAACTCTTGCGAATCAGCCAGGATACCAAAATTATATTGTGGAGTAATCACACGATTTCCTGCTGGGTTTTCTCTCTCGAGACTAGGTTGTTATATACTTCACTTAGATGAGTCATTCAAAAGTTGGCAGTGAATTCCACGACGCTGATTTATTTAGCCACAAAACACATTCATTGCAAAACTTCATTGCTCTGTCCAACAGGATTAGGCTCTATCCAATGCTCATGATCTGAATATATGTTTGTTGCCATTAAGGTTTTGTACTACACCCAGTGATCGCCTCGCTATTTGTTGTTTCACAGTGGTCTTCTCATCCTAAAAATATGTTAGGTGTTTTGCCCTTAGGTGTGTAATTGTTCGTCAATTTTACACAAGCACCAAGTTCAATCGTTCCTTTTACTGGCTGAAATTGGAGCATACCACTGAACAAACCCGATTCTGAGTCAGTAAAATACTTTTGCTTTCAGTAAATTTGGTGTTTTCACCAGATTATTCATTCTTTTTATTCATTCACAACTGGGTAGGGAATGACCTTCCTTCATTCTATAGTCTGTGTACTCCTTGATAAAACCAAATCGAAATGACCTATGGTGAAGTAAATAACAACTATTGACGTGATCATTAGTTGTGACTACCCAGCTAAAAGACAGAAACAACAGTAGGAGTACCGTTTAGGTAGCCGAGAATTTCAGTAGATTTGGATTCCACGGAATGCCAGAATACAAACACATTTCTGCATGGATAAATTCAAGGTGATGAACATCTTCAACAGAATTGTTTCCAAATGAAATCAGCAAGTATAAAGTTAGGTTTGCTATTGTTATATCAAGTACATGTCCGCATTTTCATTAGAGAAACCTAACAAACTGCTTTTGTCTATTCAAAACCATACGAAGTTGTGCTTCATTTTTGTCTTCTGGATTGGCTGTTTATTTTTGCTGTCGCCCTGCTGATCCGATTGAGATACAGTATTTTTTTATCACACAAAACCTTTCATGTATATTACCAAGTATTGTGTGCTGGTAACAAGCCTGCCTTTATACAAACCATGAACAGGGATGTAATTCGCAAAGCAAGTAGCCGGGATTGGGGTTCCGTTTTGGTGTGTGTACCTTACATTTGCAACACTGAACACAAAATCATATAGGAAGTGTTGTGCAGTGAGTCATCAAAATATATCAGTAGTATACTAAATAACCAAACGATGTTCACGTTAAACTCACCATGAAAAACCCACGAAGGCCCTCCGCGTGCAGCTATTTTACCCCGTTTGTTTGAGATCACTTGCCATATGCACACACACAGTGTTTCCAATGGAATTCCAACTGATAGCAGCGCACTCGTTTAACTCACCGATGGTGAGCATGTGGCCACAAATATTAGTTCTAGGTGAATATGCACACGGTGACAATACATCTTGAACCTCTTGCGTTGCACAATAATCGAATTTCTAGTCGGACATCATTGCACTGTTAACGTAAATGGAAGGGAAGCAAGAAGAACAGCCTAGAGGTTATTTTATCAATTAACTTGCAGGGGATTAGGTTTACTCACTGAATGACTTGACAGATATGAATCTTCGGTCTGAACATTTTATTGTGTGTGGATACCACGCATTTTCCGATTACCTACCCGAAGCTTTGCGATGTAGCATGTGAATGCAACCTTGCTTTTCTCACGGATCATAGATGTAAGGCAAACGAACCTCTAGTGGGACCTCCCTGTTATCTTAGCAGCGACCAGATCATTGGCGCAATGTAATTTTCTTTTTCTCAAGTGTATCAGTCAACGATGATAAACCCTCCAAAACGTCTAATAAATTGCCATTTACATGAAAGAACAACATTTTAGCCGTGTGGTATCAAAGTGAAACCTGACGGAAACCTATATCCTTGGAAAACCTTTGGTTAGCACCATACAGAAATTATGAGATTGCGACATGAATTGTCTGTTAGGCGAATGTGTTGGAAGCAGCCCCAACGAACCTCGCGTCGATGGAAGGCCCTGAAATATTCCAACAGCTCAGAGATTGGGTGTATCCATGATCAAAGGGATTACCTAATTGGTTGAGAAAAACAGACTGTTGTGGAAGAGAACAATGTTGCCCATCTAATTGTGAGGTGTTGTGAGTATCAGGTGATCGACGGTGTCTGAATACCGGTGTTCCAATTCAGAACCAGTAGTGAAACATTTATACGCTTCAACCAACAGTGGCACTCGTTTAAGTCAATCAGAATTCAACGTGAAACATCTAACCCATTTCACTTAAGCCAATGGAAAGTATAAGGATTATTCTTTTATACTGTGAGCACTTCGTATTTTGATGCAACGTGCCCCACTGGACAGAATAACCAATGACGTTAGAGAAAGTCACTTGGATAGTCCTCGTAAGTAGGTGGACTATACTACTTGACTCCATTCAGGTAGCAGAATGAAGGCAGATTTATTATTTCATAAAATCATCAATGTTGATGCCCAATATTCTCGATGTTGTCATTACAGTCGTGATCATTTGTACTAAAATAGTAGAACTCACAGGTTTCGTTCGTGCGAAGTTTCCTATTGGACATGATAAATACAATTTCCCAGAGCATTGCCAACTACTGCACATTCTGGATTTTAACTGAGTGCTCCTTTTTGTCTCGCTTGTCGCCTCTGATTGACTACAGAATAGTGCATCACAAATACCTTGCTGTGCTCGCTTTGGTCCTTGCATAATAAACCGAGCATGACTGTTTCAATATCTATTTCACTAATCACCATGATATCAACCAAACCAATATTTGGGTATGAAATTCCTATAACTGAACACGGCTTACTTTCAAAATGAAAATGGTCGGATGTACCTTGGAATTATATCAAATATCAAACATGCCTACTCCCTAATCTAATTCTGAATTTTCTTTTTTGATTCTTCAGTTACTTCTCCGGACAAAATATTCCTGAGGTAGAAAGTCAAACTGTGATTTGCCGATTCCATAAGCGATTTCGGACCAAACAACCACATAGTCCACTGACCCCAGTAATTCTAACTTACGCCGTTGCTTGCTGTTTGACACGTTAACCAAAGTCTATTGCTAATACTACTTCAGTTTCGTTAGCTGGTGTTTGAGTGCGAAACTCTCGAGCACGTGGGTATAAAAATTGGTATTTCCCATTTGTTTGAAACAGGGCATGGTGCATCTGTTTCCTACAGCAAAAACAATAAAAATCGAATCGTGCATCCCTATTTGTGGGCGCGAATTAGTTTTAAGAACTACAAACTCAACATATTAAATAGCTATAAAAAAGCAAAAACCTCGGTTCTCAAATATGATTCCATAAAGTCAAAATGTGTGAGACTGGTGAATAGACATTTTGGCCAAATCTTCACTGGGACATTCCTGTGGTGCTAGGGTGAATTTTCATATCAGACTAGATAGTAAGTTTCAAGTAATGCACACATTGTTCCCACAATTCTATGGTACACGTTTCGAATGAGTTTCAGCATAGGCATAGAATCAATCACACAGAAATTATTACGAACCCATCTTGATTCATATAAGAATCTATCATGCCATCGAAATCACCGTGCTTTTTATATTGACAACATGAATAACTCGAAGAGGATAATAAAAGTTTCAACGAATACAGCTTTAGCTTCACCGAGGTTAAGGAGGCCGACAATATATTTGACATTATAGGGAATGCACACACTGTACAACAAATACAATTTGATTTCTCAGTTAGGTTTGAAGGAAATCTTACGTGTGGAAAACGGCCGAAATGACTTATATTTGTGTTTGTTTTACGTATTACTATGAGAGAGTGGAAAAATTCCCTGAAGCAAGTAATCAGCACGCCTTCACACACGCGTGCCACTAAACAACCCAAGTGAACGATAACTATATACCTGTCCGACAAAACTAGACAACAAAAAAATCAATCTAGTTTAAATGTGGGTACGATGGCCCATGCTGCGGAGAAGACCTGATATGGTGGAAGGCATTGCCTTGGAATTAACGGAACAGATACCGTGTCTCTCCTCGAAGCTGTCAGCCATTGTTTAGTATCATAGAAGATGACCTCTAAACAAAATTTATTTCGGTGGTTCAGACCAGACCCGAGGGAAGCTGGTTGATGCAGTGGTAATATACATACCACTGAGGTGAAAAGACCGGGGTTCTGATTCTGTGTATGACAGGGAGTATAAATAAACTCAGGCCTGTTTTGAGGCTAATTTGCCAATTCCGGAATTCCAGGTTTGGTAGTTTGGATCGCTTTCCTTTGTAGCCGATGGGTCGGTAGGTCTTATCCGCCCATTAGGAGTATATATCCCCGTATGCCGAAAATCGTCTCTCTGATTAATTTAGACCTTAGTTACCCTTTGTTAGTTACGAATCGTAATTAGAGTTTGTCCTTTTGTCTTTTGTTTAGTTACTTATTAGTGAGTACATGCATCGTGAACCCGGACATCCGTAATGTATTTTCCCTGTTTCTAAGGTATCACATCAGTTTATACTTGAGTTGCATGGTGCTTATTACATGAACAGTTCACGTATTTGTTCGTAACCTTGTTTTCCCGAAGGTCTACACTTCTACTGTTATATAATCTTTCTGAGTGTTTCATTTGTACTGCCGAGCGGAGGCTCGAACTCCCAGGCTTAGCGTTCTGTCAGTGCACTCCACTATTGGCCGTCAGACGTCCACAGCATTAACAGATCTATTGCCGGATTCGCCCATTCATGTTGGCACGTACTCTTGTTTACTCCACAGACTTAGCTTATTTGTACTTATTTGTTAATGACACTTTGACCATTGCAACCACAGTCCAATTCACGCGTTTTTAATCGATTTATTGATCTTTGACGATAAACGTTCTTGATTTATCGATTGTACCACAACCGAACTGCGCTACAGTTTCGTTCAGCTGCCTGCTAAGAGGACCGTTTTTGTTTTCTGCGCTGTCCCGATTTTCGGAAGCTTATTGCCCATTGTTCTTGGTTTCTCACCTGGCTGTAAGTCCTTTATTTGCTGTATATTTATGCTTATTGTATTATTTAGAACCACGATTCATCGATAAACACGGTTATTCGATTGGAATTTGTTCTGCTGCCCGTAATCGTGTTCTGCCCATATCGTGCGTGTAGCTAAGTTCTCAACCGTATCAATTCATACTCACAGACCTGGGTAATAAACATGTTCAAGGAAACGTGACTTTGAAAGGGGATGAAGCTGAGAAAGCATTCCATGTGTATGCGTCCAGAGGTGTTTTGCAAAAGACCAGTCTTCTTCGTCACTAGTAATACTTTGAAAACCTGAATTTGAAAACGCACTCAAGTTTCTTCTCCAGGATAGCACTGCCTGATTCCTTATCTGGTTGGAGGAACACCATTTGTTCTATTCTACCTAATCCCGCTGTTACTCACGAAGAAGAACTAGTCAATAGCCTGCCCCCTTCAGATGTAATAATAATCAGATGTTCGGATAAAATGTTGCCACGCACTCAATGTCTCAAAGTAACTTAGGAAGGTCGCTATTTTCAATTCTCCAGTTTCGCACCGAAGACCTACAATCGTGGTTTGGTTCGACTCGTCTTCAACAGAGCGTGGGAAATCTACATCAAAGATTGAGTGCAAAACGAATAGGAGTTTATAGAGAGAACGTTGCTGGCCAATTGATATCCCGAATCGTTTATCGAGCAACATCGAAAACCCAGGAGAGCAAGCGGAAATCTTGTAACAGAAATCAGCTTCGTTTTTCTGTTCAACATACTATTGTTCATACGAATTCTCGCTATCAAGCACGGTAGTAACTTGACTGTTGCACGTGCATGCTACACGCACGCTCTGGCAATACATGCTAATTACTTCCTCCCTAATAATCGTGTTCTCCATCTCATGGGTCGTGGGAAACAATACTCTGGTTGCCAAGTCGGCTACATGCGAGGCATCACAGTGACGGACTGGCGGTCCGTGCATAGTCGAAAAGACTAACGAGCACATGCAACTAAAACTTCACATCTTCGGATTATTTTATTGTGCAACGTTTATTTGCATCAGAACACAGCTGACCCGACATAATCCCTTACAACTGTGTTGCGCAATCCCAATTTGGAGTTGTGAGCATTTAACGAAGCGATGCCCAGCAGAATGCATCCGTCAGCGATTTGTGCACAAAGACGGTTGACACAAGTGTTTCTTTGTTATGGCACCAACCGAAAGGACCCCGATCTCCTCCTATCGAACTCACTGCTATAGCTTTCAATCTAACCCAATTCATTATATCATTTCGCTCTCTGTGTGGTATATAACCTGAATATTCAACGTAGGCGGTGGACAAGAACAAACGAAATGCCTGCATCACGCTTCTTATATTTTCCTTCAGTTCCCATGTACTTCCCAATAAACAGAATAATTCCTTAACCCTAACGTCAATATATGATGCGGTTCCCGCCAAGTTCTGGCGAACATACTTATCATTAGCCGAAAACATTTCAGTAGTGATTCTCTTGTGCCATGTGCTGCATACTGCACACCCATCAGTCATCGGAATCATGTTTCCCCTTGCAATTCCGTTTCATCTTTAGGACCTTTATGTAGAGAGATATTCACGACTCCAACTTTACCTAATCATCGCATCTAGATGTTCTGCTTGAAGTCAATTTTCGTGCAAGTTTCTACTAGCTTATGTTTCACTGCACAAAAGGATGTTTTGAGGGAAGCAATTATAAATCACTAAGTAAACGTGCGTGTGGGTGCCCTGGATCTCGACACACGGAGATTGAAGATCTATTTTTGATGATACGTCCAACCTCCACCATGTTTGTCGATATTTCCTCGCCGTTCAGTGGTTGATGTGAACTGACTTCCGAAAATATCAGTCTAGCCTCCACTTAGCTTGCACCTGGTGGCTGAATGTGGCAATCAATTTCATAGCGTAACGTACCCTGTTGAAGATTTTCACGGTTATCACAGCAAACGAGCAGTTTTCATTGCACATTCTGCGGCCTCAAAGTTAGATACACCATCACTATACATCACTTTAGGTATACTGTGTCTGGTTATAAACCGTATCATTGCCATGAGAAATATATTCGCAGTCATCTTATACGCGATTTCCAAGTGTATTGCTCGACATCCATATCTGTTGTGCTCACTTAAATCTAACTTGATACCTAACGGTCACAAATAATGGACACCGCATTCCTCAAGGAGATAGCTCCCACCTTTCCATAGGCAAAAGTGTCATTACTTCAGCTATGTGTTTGGCATATTGAGGAACTACTGAGAACGCGTCTGACGGTTGGCATGGCTTCTAAAATTCAGAAGTCTTTCTTGATGCGAGTTTAAATATGACTCGCGCCTAGATATCCTGGAATCTGATGGTGGTGTTGCTTCAAATATTCAGCGAATTGTGGGCGGGCTGGTAGAACCATCAACCTACTATTAGGTAAACTGCAATGCAGAGCAGCTCTGCAACCAAGAAATCGCTTACAGTCGAGCAGACTTGGTTCTAACATGTCCACGTTGGGAATATTAGCGCATCTATCATGATTTATTTCCACTCATGTAAATTCTTCTCCGAAATGGTACGTCTGAACCAACTCGACGACGATTCCCGTGGCTTCTGGCACTTCGAACACAGACACCGGTCCCAGCCGGACAGTAATTGTTTGGAGCATCGTAAATCGAGCAACCTCAGGCTCCATAAAACCACCAAACAGGTAAAAATATTCGAGATTTCCCTGTTGCATACTGTAATTATACTGATTGCTCTTCCCGAAGAACATACGTTTTGACAGTCTTTGTTCTTTCAGTGACCTACTCTAGATTCTTGTGACAAAAATGTTTGCCAGGAACACACGTTTTCTTGAGCATCTTCTTATTGAACTATAGATATCATGTATCCTTCTCAATCATGACCGCAAATAACATGATTGTACTTTGAGAGTAGTTCCAAATTCCTGAGCAGGCACACCTTGAGAAACGTCAAACGATGGTCTACAACTGGGTGATTATAAGGAAGCTAAATTCTATTATTAGGGCACGGTAGACCATCGATACACTTTTTTCTTTCTTTTCTTTTTTTACACGCAACTATCTCCTACTAGAAGACGAGGCGGCTTCATGAATATACCACATATCAAAGCTGATCGATCGGAGGCAGTGTAGAGGCTAGATAGGTGAATGATGGAACGCACTCTACCGGCTGGTCAATGATGGCCATGAGTAAGATAATTTACCTTCAGTTTTCGTGGTGTTTGATTCTAGTCCGTTAGATTTTGGTAATAAATTGCTTCAAGACGAATATTAGTTAAAGCGTGGGATTTTTAGATGTCTGGGGGAGGTAGCCACTGTATGTTGGTAGACTGTCGTATCCTTTAGGGCGTCAGTTACCATCATTTACCTATCTCTCACTTGTGGACCCAAAAATCTTAAGCACGCATGACCAGCCACATCCCGGCGAACCGCTCAACAGGAGGGCTAAATCAAATAAGGGTAACTAAGGTCTAAATTAATCAGAGAGACGATTTTCGGCATACGGGGATATATATCTCTAATGGGCGGACAAGACCTACCGACCCATCGTCCACAAAGGAAAGCTATCAAACCTATCAAACCTGGTATTCCGGAATGGGCAAATTAGCCTCACAACAGGCCACCGGCTCATGTGGAACAACTCTGCTGCTCTCTGGGTTGCATTTGGATGTGCAAAGGATGAAAGGAGATCGTCTGGATTCAAGCTGGATTAGTCACCGTTATTTCAATTTCCACTACGGACTGGACAATCGAGTGATACAACAGTCCTTAACAGTGCTGGAGACACCACCCTGCACAATTATCAAGAAAACCTCTATGAATAATTTTGGAAATATGCAATCTGATCATGCCAAGGCTTGTCCGGCAAGTGACGCTCCTCGTACTCCAATGGTCCAGGTGACAACAAGCTGGAATACTGAACTGTCGGAAACAGGCTTGTGCAGCCTGTTGGAATGTATGACTCTACCATACGTTGGCAGCCTCACAATGAGGAAGCTGTAAAACTAAAACTAAAACATCTACATGGCTTGTTTCTCAGAAGTCTGCATACTTACCTGTGGCACTCGGTGCATAAATATTGCAGGACAAGAGACAGATTGCTAGTTTTATCATAGCAACATGGCAGACCACTTTGGGAGCCACGATGTTACATTCGATACTAGCAGTCAATCCAAAAGCACCGTGATCGCTTGGGAACCAGTTTCCCTAAGACTTAATTTTGCACGTCTCGAGGGCTTCCTCAGAACCTCGACAGTGGTTGCGATGATGAGTTCAATGCCAATATCCATGAGATAAAAAATTGGGTTCAGAAATGTGACATTCTGGACATCGCTTGGAACTGGATTGCTTTCACAAGTCCCTCGGATGAGTCAACGCGGGATGTCCTAGGAAACGACGTTTACCAGAATGGATCTCTGGGAAGCCATTTCAGCTATCAGCCAAAGAAAACGAAGCCCAGATATCAGGAAGTGGCGAACACTACGGAATGCAACGGGGAGCTTGGCTCTCCCGATTGAAAGCGTTACTGGATCAAAAATCCGGAAACTGTTGTGATTTCAGTAGGGATTAGTGACTCCAACAAGCTATTCCGCCTCATTTGCAACGCATCGGATAGACGCCGCAAAGGAACGGTCATTCTTGTGCATCACAGCCGGCCATCCCATATCTGAGCACAGAGGAGAAATAGATCGATGAGTAGAGCAGGTCGATGTGTTTCTCAGCCGACCATCATACCACACGATGGACCCACAAACTCCAGTTATCGCAGAGCAGTACAATGTCGGCTGTGATCCGCCGAATACTAATGAGATTTCACAATCGACTGTCAGCTGAATAACGAGAAAGCCGCTTGTGGACAGCATTTACACTATCGCCCTGCTCGGTACCGGATCTGACCTATTTGGAACTTGTGTGGCTCTCCTCTCAAAACTCAGGGTCTGGTTGCCGGTCATCCCTAATGGTTCAGTGGGCCTTTGTGACTCTGGGATATATACATCTTCCACCACAATCATACGCAAGCATGAAATAATTAAAAAAATCCATAACCAGAAATCTACAAGGCCGTAGGACCATTTTCTGTTTTATCAGAACACCGTTAATACCAAACAGAATATAAAACGCGATTTTTCTTGCCTGATAATAGAAAATGTCAGAACGTGTCTGCTACAGCCATTTTCAGTAGCTAAAGTTGAAGTGCAAACCTCTATGATGTCAAAAGTCAGTTCTTCGTGAAAAGCAGTCAGTATATTGATAGAGTGTGCAACAAAGAAATCTCGATATTGGTAAATATTCGGTGGTTTATGAAGTCACTTGCACCAGTCACATTGCTCGATTTACAGTGAACCAATCAAAAGTCAATTTCTGAGTAATCAGGGAGCACCATGAATGAGGCAAATCAAAAACATCCAACACACAAAAGTGTACTAGTTTCTACGGAATAAAGTGTTTATATTCAGTACAAACATTCCACACACGATTCCGCGCATCGCGAAACATCAGCAACTGGTGAATATGATAACACTTTGGACGAAACTAATTTTGTACGGCATGAAATTCAACACTGAGCAAACTTGTTTGAGAAGCCTATGACCCGATGGTCAATGTCCAAATCTCAGTTTGTTTCTTCGTGTTTCTTTCATTGTCACCACTATTTATCACTGATTGCCTTTGCCCTCGATGACTTTAGTGTACCCAGAGTACCCAGAAAAAGCCGGCCTCGTTGTACCGATTTCCAGTGTATTCTCTCTGTTATAATACAAAGCCATACAGTTCATGATAACGCTCACATGAAATTTCTATGGGTTCTTGAATTTCTCACTTCTCAGAAGTTATGTGCGGGGTTCAGCCTATCCAATCTGTTTGATATCACATTTGGCGTCAATCAGTAGATTCAAACAATGATTGCTTCTGAAATGGAACCTCTTGATTTAAGTTCTACATCCAAACCGGTTGACGACTACATGGAATGTTTCAATATGTCGTATTTTGCCCGAAACCATTTGGATGATGCAAGGAAAACAAACATTTCCGTTTAGTTCATTTGCGAAAATGCATACAGTCCCATGAACACTTCGTCTTTTCCGGATTCTACCATCAGTCTACCTCACGACAAGTTAGGAATCACCATTTTATAGCATTTCACGGCAGTCAGTTTCGCTGCTACTGCGAAGGCCAACATAAACAGCCTCACAAGACTTGAAAACCGATCCTTTAGTAAATTCATTCTTCAGCTGGAGACACAGGCAGCGAAGTGCGACCAAGGTCCGAATTGGGAACATCAACAGCGCAATCTCTTGATTGTAGGAATCAACCTTCCAGTTCGGAACAGAGGCTGTTGCTTGCAACTGATCAGACCCTCCATCAAGTTAGCCAAATGCTGTTTCGGAGCCACACTGGTAAATTCTTCTAAAACTCAAGTAGTTCAGCACACTCAAAATTTGCCTAATTTCAACAAGCCGATGAGTTGTCGCGGCAATCAGCCCCACTTGAGCGGTCGATTCATTCGAAATCTTACCATAAATGTTCCGATTTGGGCAAGTGTATTTCATATGGTCATTTACGTCGTTGTTTCACATGTCCCCGTCGACGAGCTTCTTGTTTTGTCTGTGGTAAATCTGGTCACGATGATAGTGCTTGTAGAAGTAGCCCACCGTATCGACAGACGATCCCCTCATCATCATCTGACACTTCTTTACTTCCTACATGGTTTTCGACATTTACATTAGCCCTCTTGTGAGAGATGGTTCCACATATTACCAGAAATTGCATACTCCAGAGGGTAGTCAACACACTTTTATTGTTGACACTGGGCGTGTAGAATCCATCATTTCACCTAAAGCTATAAATTGCGTTTATCCCATCGATAAGAACAATCCTACCAGTGCGACTATTCCAGGGATTACTGGATACAAGCTCCCACTTGTCGGTTCTTGTATGGTCCTAATTAACCTACGTGACTCTGATCCTATTGAATGTAAGTTTTTGGTTTCTGATTCTGGACCTCCACTTCTTGGTTTTGAAGTTAATCGTGAATTGCACATCGATGTCGCACTCCTAACGTCTTCACCCGATTCATTGAATATACAACAGCTTCTTTTAACATGTCCTCAGGTTCCTAGTGGAATGCACATTCCTGGATTGAGGTTAGAGATATCTGGCCATCCCATTTTCCAAAGCGCAGAATAATTCCTTTTGGTTTGAGAGAACCTTCTTGGCCAAGCAATGCATTCTGTGTGAGCGTGGAATTACTGGCTATGTGGATTAGTCTGACTGGGCCACACCGATTTCGTTAGAGGATAACAAGTGCCTGCCCACATCGAAAGTACAGCTAATCACTAACGGCGGTTTTTACACAAGGTACGTTCAAGAAGTTCAAAGTGACTTCGTTGACCAGTGCTCCGCGAGGCGTGGCAGCGGGTACACGGAGACTATTGTGGATCCTTCTTGGGTAAGTGCTTCCCTCCTGTGATCATTGATGCTTTTTCCCGCTGAACAAAGGTATATTGAACAACTTCATCTACTGATGACTTCACACAGACTACGCTCAGGAAAAGATTCAACAGAGGAAGAATTCTGTTTGTGCTAGGTACTGTGAGGGGCACAAATGTTGATGCTAAACTATAGGATGAGTAGTTTAAAGGTTTGGTTGAAAATATTCATACACGTCTGCAATCTAATGGTCTTGCAGAGAACATTGTATGCAATTCGTTTTGTGATTCCCCATACATTTTTCGAACCTGGTCTTGCCATTGACAATTCATTCTCTGTCACAACTGTTCACCTAGCTATCGACGCCCATTTTCAACCTAAGTAGTAAACAAAATTCCTGTGGGTTCTGTTTGAGGCTGTGACGGTTGACCAAGATCCAACAACCAGGTACCCACAGAATCGATAGATATCTGCATCCTCAGTTGAGCTGTTAGATGCTCGCAGAACGAATCCTTTGGATTCTAGATATGATGGAAGACGAAGGTGCCCTAAACGCCAATTGATTCTAAGCCTGAGAAACGGCCGTGATTAGTAGTGGAATCTGGAGGTGGAAGAAGCTGCAGCAATGAGCAGCAGCTGCAGCTATTGGCAGCAGTTCCAACCTCAAACGTCTAAGCTGAAACACCTGCACTCGCAAGTCAGGCGTTATTGAACTGATCTAAGAGACGAACGGCAAACTGGTACGAACTCAGGAGCGTCGTCAAGAATGTTGAGAGAAGCATTTTAAGAAGCAGTTCAATCGGCATTTATCCGCGTTAAGGGCGTTGGAATGCGTTTAAGCTCCAAATCTGGTTGTAGATACTGGTCCTCCGTCGGAAGCGGAAGTTATTCGTGGACTGAGCCACCTCAATGACATGAGACTGAATGACACGATCAGTTACACCAGATGATTTTAAAAGAAGCTGGTTGGAAATTGTTATTGAAAACAAAACTAATCAATTTCGTAGGGCACGGAAAACGGAGAAAAATAATCAAATTCAATACACATGGGAGTATATGCGAGAAAAATATTTAAAAAAACGAGAAGCCCACCTTAAAACCTGGATTTGTTGAAATATTCCTGCGGTGAAGACCTGATATGGTGGGAGGCATTCGCTTGGAGTTACCTAGATCTCAAACAGTGTCTCCATTAGAAGGTGTCGAGCATTTCTGGCTGTCATAGAGGTCGACATCTGAACAAGCTTAACTTGGTGATTCGGATCAGCTCGGACGGGAGTGGGAAGGCGCAGTGGTAACAAACAAGCCTTCCAGATGGAAGCGCTCGGGTGCAAACCGCGAGTGTGGCCGAGGATATGCATCACTGATGAGTCCTGCTAAGAGCATTACTCGAGTCTGGTGCTTCCGAATTCAGGTTGGTCGGATGACCTGTGATTTCGCGTAAAACCTCCAATGCAGTCTTGCTTATAGTCGGAGATCTCGTATGGATTCGGCTTTTCACCTTTTTTGTTTCTACGTTGACATTCTTGATTCCAGAGATATATCTGTAGAATCATAAAAATTGAAATTCATATGTAGGCATTGTTTTAGGCTTTTGCTATTTATGTCTCCGGGGTGCAAATCCTGAATTTTTGCGGCATGGCGAAGTCTGATTCCTACTGTTTGAATATATGGCAAACTATTGGATTTTGACCTAACTTTGCTAATCATCTGCGACCCACGTGGATTCAATATATTCTCCAAATTCCGTTGTGCTCGTCCACAGCGCAGATAGTATAGCAAGTTGCTCCTGTTCACAGATGGGTTAGGGAGTAAGCCGTGTTCAGTTATAGGATTTTCATATTCAAATAACGATTTGGTTGATATCATGGTAATTAATGAAATAGATATTGAAACAATCATGCTCGGTTTATTATGCAAGGACCAAAGCGAGCACAGCAAGGTATTTGTGATGCACTATTCTGTAGTCAATCAGAGGCGACCAGCGAGACAAAAAGGAGCACTCAGTTAAAATCCAGAATGTGCAGTAGTTGGCAGTGCTCTGGGAAATTGTATTTATCATGTCCAATAGGAAAATTCGCACGGACGAAACCTGTGAGTTCTACTATTTTAGTACAAATGATCACGACTGTAATGACAACATCGAGAATATTGGGCATCAACATTGATGATTTTATGAAATAATAAATCTGCCTTCATTCTGCTACCTGAATGGAGTCAAGTAGTATAGTCCACCTACTTACGAGGACTATCCAAGTGACTTTCTCTAACGTCATTGGTTATTCTGTCCAGTGGGGCACGTTGCATCAAAATACGAAGTGCTCACAGTAAAAAAGAATAATCCTTATACTTTCCATTGGCTTAAGTGAAATGGGTTAGATGTTTCACGTTGAATTCTGATTGACTTAAACGAGTGCCACTGTTGGTCGAAGCGTATAAATGTTTCACTACTTGTTCTGAATTGAAACACCGGGATTCGGACACCGTTGATCAACTGATACTCACAACACCTCACAATTAGATGGGCAACATTGTTCTCTTCCACAACAGTCTGTTTTTTTCTCAACCAATTATGTAATCCCTGTGATCATGAATACACCCAATCTCTGAGCTGTTGGAATATTTCAGGGCCTTCCATCGACGCGAGGTTCGTTGGGGCTGCTTCCAACACATTCGCCTAACAGACAATTCATGTCGCAATCTCATAATTTCTGTATGGTGCTAATCAAAGGTTTTCCAAGGATATAGGATTCTGCCAGGCTTTACTTTGATACCACACGGCTAAAATGTTGTTCTTTCATGTAAATGGCAATTTATTAGACGTTTTGGAGGGTTTATCATCGTTGACTGATACACTTGAGAAAAAGAAAATTACATTGCGCCAATGATCTGGTCGCTGCTAAGATAACAGGGAGGTCCCACTAGAGGTTCGTTTGCCTTACATCTATGATCCGTGAGAAAAGCAAGGTTGCATTCACATGCTACATCGCAAAGCTTCGGGTAGGTAATCGGAAAATGCGTGGTATCCACACACAATAAAATGTTCAGACCGAAGATTCATATCTGTCAAGTCATTCAGTGAGTAAACTTAATCCTCTACAAGTTAATAACCTCTAGACTGTTCTTCTTGCTTCCCTTCCATTTACGTGAACAGTGCAATGATGTCCGACTAGAAATTCGATTATTGTGCACCGCAAGAGGTTCAAGATGTATTGTCACCGTGTGCATATTCACCTAGAACTAATATTTGTGGCCACATGCTCACCATCGGTGAGTTAAACGAGTGCGCTGCTATCAGTTGGAATTCCATTGGAAACACTGTGTGTGTGCATATGGCAAGTGATTTCAAACAAACGGGGTAAAACAGCTGCACGCGAAGTGCCTTCGTGGGTTAATCATGGTGAGTTCACAATGAACATCGTGTGGTTCATTAGAACACTAAAAGGGACAATCTGACTGATAACTTTTAATGACTCATTGCACAACACTTCCTTTATAATTTTGTGTCCAGTGTTGCAAATGTAAGGTACACACACCTAAACGGAACTCCAATCTCGGCTACTTGCTTTACGAATTATATCCCCGGTCGTGGTTGGCATAGAGGCATCCTTGTTACCAGCACACACTACTTGGTAATATACATGAAAAGTTCTGTGTGATAAGAAATACTGTATCTCAATCGGATCAGCAGGGCGACAGCAAATAATCAACAGCCGGTCCAGAAGGCAAAATTGAAGCAACACTTTGTATGGTTGCTAGGTTTGAACAGACAAAAGCAGTTTGTTCGGTTTTTCTAATGAAAATGTGGACATGTACTTGATATAACAATAGCAAACCTAACTTTATACTTGCTGATTTCATTTGGAAACAATTCTGTTGAAGATGTTCATCACCTTGAATTTATCCGTGCAGAAATGTGTTTGTATTGTGGCATTCCGTGGAATTCAAATCTACTAGAATACTCGGATACCTAAACGGCACTCCTACTGTTGTTTCCGTCTTTTACCCGGGTAGTCACAACTAATGATCACGTCAATGTTTGTCACTTACTTCACGATAGGTCATTTCGATACCAAGGAGTACACAGACTATAGAATGAAGGAAGGTCATTGCCTACCCAGTTGTGAATGAATAAAAAGAATGAATAATCTGGTGAAAACACCAAATTTACTGAAAACAAAAATATTTTACTGACTCAGAATCGGGTTTGTTCAGTGGTATGCTCCAATTTCAGCCAGTAAGAGGAACGATTGAACTTGGTGCTTGTGTAAAATTGACGAACAATCACACACATAAGGGCAAAACACCTAACGTATTTTTAGGATGAGAAGACCACAGTGAAACAACAAAAAGCGAGGCGATCACTGGATGTAGTACAAAACCTTAATGGCAACAAACATATATTCAGATCATGAGCATTGGATAGAGCCTAATCCTGTTGGACAGAGCAATGAAGTTTTGCAATGAGTGTGTTTTGTGGCTAAATTAATCAGCGTCGTGGAATTCACTGCCAACTTTTGGATGACTCATCTTAGTGAAGTATTTACCAACCTAGTCTCGAGAGAGAAAACCCAGCAGGAAATCGTGTGATTACTCCACAATATAATTTTGGTATTCGCGCTGATTCGCAAGAGTTCCATCCATGTCACTTGTAACAGAAAATTCCAATAAAAGTCATACGATAGTAGTTACAATCAAGAAAATAGTATTTTGCTGCTCTCCTGTTAGAGTAACAGAAGCCGCAAGCGTCGATCGCACGTGAAATAAAACTTGTCACCCTGACGACGTCATTCGATTCAGCGGCATGAGCAACTGAAATCTATGTACCGAGCAATACTTGCATATTTCGTGTCCTTCTCTTTCACAATGAGAGCTCAATCACACACACACACAGACACACGTAAGTACATCGACGGAAAGGAATATTATGAATCAGCCCAAAAACTGAGAGGCTTGTAATCCTGCAGGCTACAGACTAACCGGTGAACATGATGTGCAAACCCGTAGAGTTGATGCACGCATGCACTACTGAGCCTCCTGAAAATGATGAAATATTTCCCCGACTATGCTGTGCCCAAGGATTTATTTCCTTCTTCACGCGTTCACTATTTCATTTCAGCAGAACCATTCAGCTTCCAGTCAGACAATTCAATAATCGTAATGGCTTTTGTTTGTGTTTTTGGTCAGGCCGGCAAAGTAAACTTATGGGTGCCCTTGGTGGGGTAGACCCAAACTTGAATAGAACACAGAATCGTTAGTATTGCCAAAACAATGTCAGATGTCTCTGGTGAATATTCTATAAAACAGTGTGAAGCTTCTGTTGATGAATGACCCTAGACTATTTCAAAACTGTTCTCTGATAACAAGAGAAACGAAACTCGTTTGAAAAATAGAAATTTTTGTGATGACTTTCATGACAACCAAACACTTGATTTGTCACGCTATTTAGGATTGTATTATATATTAATGTAAGGAATACCGAAGGTGTTCACAAGATGTTGATTTCTGTCACTTTAAAGAATTTGAAAATCCTTTCTGTAGCGTGATTATTTCGAGACTTCGTGCGCGAATCACATTTTGAATGCTGAGCGTTCAAGAGGCCAAGTCAGAATAAGGCGGATTTGCTGGCACGTTCATGGGAAGTTCACGTGTTCATTCTGAGTCAATTTTATCGTTGCATAGATAGATAGATAAGTCAACACTACCCGGGCTGAAGCATAATTACCTATCAATAAGATGCAGGCTGATCCCAAATTGTCAGAAGGATATTGACTGATTATCCACGTAGTGAGTGTGAACAAAGACGTCTGCTAAGATGAAACACGATAAAAATAGTACTGCAGCATTCAATACTTTCTGGAGTCGCAAGCAGAACATCTAACTGAGTGAAAACGTACCAATATATACATGAACTCGCTGCAAAAGACATACCGAATTAGTGATATTCAGTGCGGCAAAGTGCGGACATTGATCACTCTGTTCCGGGTTACTGATACATGATATCTCCAAGTGCGTATCTTCCTTAAACTTTGTGTGACTTCGTATGCATAGAAAGGAATACAATTAAGAACCATCCAGGACTATCTACACTGGACATTAGTGACACTAATTGTATGGACTCAGTAACAATGGGTACTCCCGATTATCAATATTTGATTGAATAATTGAGATGGAGTTGAATTATATCATACCACTTCTATATAACTGTGGATGATTGGAACTGGAAGTTCGATTGTATTACTACTACGATCATTTGACGTTCCAGCTCAAATTACTTCTTCCACGCGATCTCATGACATGGGTGACTTGAGGAATCAAATCGCCTCAGACCAGTGGGTTTTGTTTAGTGTTGTTTCTTCTAGCTAAATAAGAAAGATTTTTCTCAAACTGTTGAATTTACCATATTAGTTTTATATCTTGACGTATTTGAATGATGTTTTTATTCATATTGTGTGACAGCATAGTATACTGAAACCTCACCCACCGGAAACAAAGAAATGCAACCGAACCCCTCATGTGATGACGGATATTGCACTACAAATATTACCGGGATAGATTTTTCGAAACAATCCAGGATGAAAGATTGTATTTTGATCGAGATTTTAACCAAACGCTCATGCATGATGAACCTTAATAACCGAGATTTCAACAGCGTACTTCTGGAAAACTTCTGAATTCATTTTCGGCTTACAGCATGCCAAATCCATCACATAAGCTTGGATGAAAAATAATAATCTGGAAGAATTTCATGGGTCCAAAATTATTCTCAAAATATTTGGGGTCTGAATTTCTCAACAGTGCTGTTATACATAAGTTGAAAAGCTGATTTTGGTTATAAGTTAAAAATACCTACCATTGCAATGCTGATGATGAATTTTGTGTCATTTTTCTTCATTCACATGAGCTATTTTCATCCTTATCTCGTTGGTGAGTTTGCAGCTAAGAGTACCTGGATGTGGATGCGAGCGCAAAGTGCTAGAATTACCACAGACACGACGCCAAATATATGGATGGGAAAGTGTCATACGCTGGTGAATACTCACACATCTCTTTTTCTGTTTGTTTAGTGTTTTCCCTTATTGGATTTAAGATGAAAAAAATAGAACTGGTTTCATTTATAATGAAGATTTTAGAACCTGTGAAAACGTGCGTTAACAATGTCGATGATGGCAATTCGTCTTTCCTTTATTCGTCACACAAAAGAAGCAACAAAACTTTCAGTTAAATAAACCCTCAGTCAACAGTTTCCCCATAGCCATTACGTGTTAGAATATAAATCAGACGGTAAAATGTGAACACGGCAAAGAGAAATATTGGAGCGATGCAACTGGTGAAAGGCTCATGGAGAAAATAAATTGAATGATCGTGAATAGGGACCTCGAGATTTGAACACACAATTCTGAGTCACTATTTCAAGTCTTTTTTTAACGAAGCTGAAGTCATGCTAGCAAATTGTTCAAATCCGGATAAGGCTTGGATCATTTGGATGTATGCCGAATTCGAATTTAAATAACAGCCGTTAAGAAATGATGAACAAATTACAAGAGGACCAATTCTGTCTCGCTTTATACATCTTACTTGGGATATACATAAGGAAATCCATAGATAGTAAATCATGTAGGTTAGCTGATAAGCAAAAACGACTATTGTTACCTCGATTTACTTGACCAGTAAGAGATTCGTTTGGATTAATGAATAACGCATCAACAGTTCACAAAGCTTTGCTCTCCAATGAAAACTGCAGAGACACCGTTCGGCTGTTTCATCCTTGTTAGAAATTATCACCAATGCACATCAGTCGAGTCGTTATTGTGACTTTATCCCGTGAATACACGATCATGAATTGAACACCTAACAACCAAGCTATCCGGCTCTCAACGTCACAAGTACATGACATAGTGTCGTTACATCACTGGTATTTCCGTGTTTACAACCCGTTGACCGCACAACAATCGACTTCTAGGATCGGGGACTTCGAAGGGAGAGTTCGTGGAAACAAAGCCGTTACGTTGCAAACAACTTTAAGAGGGGGCTTGGATAAGTAATCAAAGTGAACAGCTGGAGATTCCATTTGACTTTCAAATGATTCATCATATGAAAAGAAATTACCGTAATCGTCCATCATAAGATCTCATTTTATTTAGTTGAATCTTCAGCTGCTAATTCTATTAGTATATCACACAGATGTTCATAGTCTAAGACAAGAAATGGAACCTCATTTTGCACTACTTCATTTCATTTCTTCATTATTTAAATACCCTTATCCGTATTCCGGATTGGTAGGCACTATGTGTTCATACCGTTGATGTTTTATAAAAATGTATAATTTCCCTCTTTTTCATGTGGCTATATTCTCGCACTTGATCATCATACCAAGGTCTCAAGCCCTTCTCTCTCACATCTATTGAAACCCCATCATTCTGTAGCACCTGCGGCTACATAACTCCTGACTGATGTTAATTCCTCGATTTCGTTGTGTTTTGTCTAAGCCGCAATTGTGCCTTCTCATCTGATAAAAACATTCCTGCTTTCAATATACTGGAGTTTGCTCTGCAATAAACGGCAAAGTTCATTCCAAATCTCCTCAACCGTATCAATTCATACTCACAGAACTGGGTAATAAATATGTTCCAGCAAACGTGTTTTTGAAAGTGGATGAAGCTTAGAGTGCATTCCATGTGTATGTGTCCAGGATGGCATTGTAATTGGATGATAAGACAAACTTCCCCCGTTTCAGTCAAAGAAATGACATTTGAGGAATCGCCATGTGATTCCAAATGTGGACCTTCCAGACATGCTAACAGTATTGCGTCTGATTTAGAATACTTTGAATTGACGTTTCAAATGGTTATCCTAACTTCGAAGAATTCCAGAAAGCGATTCGAAATGCACACTCATTAATGGAAGACAATTACAATATTGGAAAATAACCCGTGTAAATGTTTATAACTAGGATTATACAAACATTTTTGTCGCTGAGGTGAACTATGTAGCAGGATTTGTTGCTTGAAAAGGGGATTGGTAAGTGTTGAAGAAATCGGTGCACAACATATATTGATTATCCTGGCTGAAAGACTGATTTGCGGCAAGCATCATCATATCTTGTTTGTCTTTATTATGAACAATTTACATGTATATGACTATAAACTACTTTAGAGGACTATGATCCACCACATTTTGTCTTCCGGTGTCGAACCCGATGAGCCTCTACAAAGCGGATTTGATCTCTGTTGTCCGTTACGGAAATCACTAACAAATTGAACAGGAAAGGATCAAAACACAAACCACACCATATTACCTGCATTCAAGTAATTTTGCCTGAGCAGTATGGCAATCTGTATGGATGACAGGATAGAATTGTCAAAAATGCACACGGTTGGTTTTGCGGTTGTTGCCGCCCATCTGGTGAGCTTATCCTGTGCTCATCCGCCCAACCATTCCTATGATCGACCACTAAACTGCTTTCGGTGACAATCCATATCGACCGCATTTCCGTTCTTACTACTGGAACAATAGCCAGTAGCCAAAAAGCATGAAGCTGTCGTGGCTCTGTGGATGAATTGAATGGTTTATATTCTCGATCGGGTAGTCATTCATACTATTTCATACTAATTATTTCTGCCAACAACGACATCACAATAAATGGTAACGCCATTTACACATCATTGTGAGGTCTATGTAGTATTTGAATCTGTTTGCTTCGTCAAATCATTGCATTGGACATGAAAGAGAACTGACGCGTCAAACAAAACTAGCACCTCCTTCACAAATTAGTTTTACTTTCGCTAATCTTTAAACCAGACACTGTTATGTCATTCAAGTTTATTGCCCTCTAATTTTACTTGTTACATCCTGTTTAGCTTCATGTTTCTACTTTACGAGGTGCATGAATTTCCATCTTTCAGATAGCATTGCGTGGATGAATGGTGTAAATTGGGAATGCACTGCTCTGCACTGCACCCGTTCTGAATGAACTCTTTTTCGAACCTACCTAATAGTTACTACCGCTGCTTTTGACGTTAAATCATTTTTCCTGGTTTAGGGGGGGGGGGGGGGTGCGGGTATCCACCACGACAGCCAACGATGATATTTTAGCATGGAATTGTCCGAGCATCGAGATTTTTCTTTGGATGAAAAAAATAACACATATACATGCCATAAAAAAATCACACAAATACAATGATGTGATACATGCTTTACAGTACACTGTGAACATAAATTGCTAAACTACTCTGTTAAATCTGTAAGTTACACATCCAATGACTAGCCTTCAACCTTTAACTTCATTTTAACACTACAGGACCTACAAGGACCTCATTCTTTCGGTTGCTCACCTAGTTTATCGGCGTGATGTATGAATAAATTCTCGTGACCAATTCCCAATACTCAATATGCCGGTAAGTCGTCCAGACTCCTGAACAATCACTTTGACACTCTTCAAGCTATTGTGCTTTCGCTCCTCTCCCCTCACTCACATATGCAACCCAACGTATGGCTTCCCGGGAAATGGAACGTATTACGCTAACGGTGAAAGTATTTGGCATTTTGTGTGAACCTGAGAGGACTAAATGAACAGTCTGATAATTCACAGGATATTGTGAGTTATTGTGAGCAAAGTGATCCTTTATTAACCCCTCGTAATATTCTAGGTGCATATTCACCTCATCTCACTCAGCCTTTTCGAATGGTGAGAATGCTCTGTGCACCATTCAAATACACAGTTTCCAGTCTTCTTAACACCTCGGAGAGATGTTTAGCACTGATATCCTCATATTTTCAGTTATGTGCTTGAATTGCTCTGACTTATCTTACAAATTCGATAGCTCAAGCAATTTTGCATTACAAGTATCAACCCACTTTCCTTCGTGACACAAATAATACTGTAACTCTGTGGACATGAAACTGTCATTAGTTGGCTCTCCATGAATACTAAGTTTCTTGCTCTTTTTTCTATCATCTTGACTGAAGTGCTAATAAAATGCCTATATTCTGTCGTTTGTGAAGCACCGAGAACGATTTCGTTCCTATCAGATCCTTCAGCCGGTTATTTTCAATTAGTTCCGCGGTAAATCGACATTTAATTTTTCCTTTGTTTCCCAGCGGATTTGGATTAACTAATATAATCCCGTGCGCTTGGGATCCCAATGCGGCTTGCCTATGTTTTTCTTTATATTTGCATTGCCTATAAAAATGCCATAATTCATATGCCTAATGAACAAAACATTTCAGTGCCAGTTGGTGTCTGGTGAGCTAGCATCATCGAAGTTCATTCCTTGTATTCGGATGAGAAGCTTCGTGGGTACGTGATGGTCGGAAGAACATTTGGGAAGAAAAGCTTCTAGAACAAGTTCGGACGAACAAGATCTTAAGTTGTACCAACAGACGGAAGACAACGCAGCAACAGCCCGTCAATGGGTAAGTGAAGCCTGTTGAAGTTTGAAGAATGGTTGTAGATCAAACGGATGACCCGTCGGTCAACCCGATCAAGAGGAAGAGAGGCCGACGACGCCGCATCTCACACGTCACTGCAGTATTCAAGTGTGGGTCTGGTTTGAGTTTTGTATATCAGAAGATGAGCTAGTGTGAAAAAGCCTATGGTGCGAAACGGAAAACCAATTTCGTACACAGCTCGAGAAACGAACTGAGATAAGCAAGCAGACCAAGATAGAAGAGTTATAGATAAGCCGAGAAGAGAGGTAGAATCTGTGGGAGGCAACACAGTTGAATCAAAGGTGACCTGAGGGACGAATGAATGATGTTTTATGGTAATTATAAGAAGAGAAACTTTGGAAGCAATATATGCAGCATAGCGGTGGGAGCCCCGGGGAGGGGATTTATTCGAAGTGGGACTCTAAAGATGCACTGATTGCACTGAGGTCACGATCGATGTTGGAGTTGAAAAAGAATGAAGGGTGGCATTATCGGCAAATAAATGGATTGAGTTTGATTCAGTGGATGAAATATGATTAGAAAATAAAAGGAATACTGGTGGGCTCAAGTACTGAACCCTGGGTATCGCCAGCATTCACAGAAAGTGGCTGGGTTAGAACTTCATCAATTCGGGCAGAGATGATTCGCTTACTGCGGAAACCTGATGTCCGTGATAAGAGAGTTGAGGAGAATCCGAACGTGAGCAGTTTTACCAGAAGACATCCGTACCAAATTCGATCAAACGCCTAAAGATGTTGGGTGTAGCAGTGTTTGTTTCTCCACGGTTGTCAAGTGCAACCGGTCAAGAGTGTGAGATGAGAGCCACGATATCACCGGTGGAACGGCTAGGTCGGAATCCGTATTGGTGATCACTCAGTAGTTCCTCGCTTTCGAGGAACGCAAGCGGTTTTATGGAGATGACAGTTCCGAGATTTTCGAAATAACAGGTGTGGCGGGAATAGGACGATAGTTATTCGGGTCAGAAAGATCATCAATTTTGGGAATATGAAACATTGCTATTAGAAAGTCGAAGAATGTGAGGGGGAGACAGGGTGGTTTTTATTAGTTCAGAGAATGCATCATTTGGCGTATCTTCCAAAACCAAAATGGGATTGAAAATGGGAGACAGAAGGAGCAGAATGAAACGAAGGAGTAGGATATGTAGGTGAGATGGAGTTAGTGGCAAACCAAGAAGCGAATTGTCAACTTTATCATGCTGTTCACGACCAGGATTACCAGAGAAATTACAGATGTGAAGGAAATTGGAAGGTCGAAATTGGCGGGAGACTCGTTTGGCAAAGGACCAATGTTTCAGGCTGCCGGTGGCAGGTGATAGTAAGCGTTTGGTTTCTCAGCGGAAGAAGCTTTGTGTGGCTCTCTGTATGGTTGGCGAGCATCTGTTCCTGGCTTGCACGGAGCAGAGGTGGAAGTCCGTTGTGGGCGAGCCGAGCCAGCTGCAAATTGTTGCACAATTCAAGCGTACAGCATGATCGCATGCATGGTTGAACCACTCGGAGAATTCGGGTTTGCCAGGTTTGGACAAGTGATTAATAAAAATTTGCATAACTTAAAGAACAGTGTGGGTGAAGTTAGAAACGGGCGAGGTAATGTATGAAATAAAGCAGCATTCATTCCAAGCATAGGAGGCTAGGACGTCGCAAAAACTATCTCAGTTGGTTGAATTTCAGCTCCAAAATATTTTTCTCAAAGTAGGTGGAGTATGAAAATGAGTAAAACTGATGTAAAAGGAAATAATGTATTGATAAGTTGAGTCAGCTGGAGGAAATGAAAAGATGCCTGAGAACAGAGAATAAACAGAAGCCAGAATAAATCAACTGAAATTCACGAGTCGATATTATGCTTCACTCCGCGAATGCTAGTGAGAATGACGAATTAGTGCTCATCTTCCGAGTGAGTAGATCGAGCGAGACGGCGACTGTGTGTGTGGTTGTGTATTCTCATGATTTGTAGTGTAGTGTAGTTACCTTGGCCTAGTGCCCTGTGTTTCGTGCAGTGTATTCATTGGGCACCGTGTTTTTTGATTGTGTTGTAGGTCCAATAGGCCGTGTGATTCCACCGTGTGTGGCATCCCAATACCAAACAGTATTTTATCGAGTCTTAGTGAATTGAAATATTCTTTGTCAAGTGTGTCATGGCGTAATATAACAAAAGATCATTGCAACTCACGCAGTCATCGAATCAGACATTGTCATATGAACCATGATCAAGCGTACATGTGAGGATTTTTGACTGTCACCGTCTGCGCACATTTTCACCTGATCTGATGCGGAAACTCTCCTCTGTTGTAAGAACCAAACACTTGTTTTAAATCAATGTGGCTGGATGTAGGAAGATGATAGAATGAACCTGCTCAATTTTGACCACTTGAATTGCTTCGTTTCTTGATCAGTCATTTGAGGCCTATGAGATCATATTCTCCAAAACTGGCATTTGAACTAACATTCACAAACTTGTTCTTGGTTTTGCGAGGCTGATTTATTAGGTTTCAATATACGGGAGGAGTAATTCGATTGGGGGAATTTTACCTCTGACTAATAAAAGCGAAGTTGAAAACATTCAGATGCCAGAAAATTTGCATCTGCCTCAGGGACTGGCGGAATTTAACATATCCCGTTGAGGACGATAGTTGTCTTCGTGTCACCTTCCAGGATCACGGTATTTCTAAAATAAATCTCAAACAATTGAGCATTTACATTCAGAATGATGAAACTTTTTATTTACGGAAAATTGTTTCATGAGTTTATGTTCATCAAACTACTGCAATCAAGCTGATTTCGACAGAATGTAATTAATTTAGCAGAAAACGTTTTATTGCTTACTAATATTGATGGTCACCAATATTAAGTAGGTTTTCACAGCAATGAGAAGGCTAATCGCAGTGAAAGCAGTCGTCTGCCCTGAATCAAATGTATGAACACAATCCCCTATACACGACCGCATCCCAAGAAGACGAACCGTCCCTCCACTTGCATGAATGCTCTACCATTTCATGCTCTGTATATGGGGCAAATAAACCTTGTATGATACTCATCATTATTGGTAAGCTGACTTGTTTCTTCTCTTTGACGTCTGATTTCAAATCGTTCTAATTTGGTCAATCTATTTTAATCCTCGAGATCTGCTCGTATCCGTTTGCATGTTAGAAGAGTTAAATTTCCATATCGACAGCTGACTGGGAATAGACTTCAACATTCTGCCCCCCAAGATGGTACAATGCCATACTATATGAGGATCAGGCTTTACCTTTGGCACGTTGTTCATCTGCAAACGTGCATTTTCAGTTACATATTGATGACGAGAAAAGTTCACTGATCCTTATATGCAAAGAACCGTAGAACGAGGAAAATGAACGAATTAAAGTCAATAATTAGGCTGACTTGGAATGAATACTTTCGTAGGCCAGTTTTACCAGAATTCATGTCTAAAACTAGCCCCGGAATGACGCGAAAATGAGAGAATTTTGCACATCATTGCGAATGTTAAGGACTCTGTGTGGATCAAGCACAACATACCGATAGTTGGGATATTCTAGAAATAGTCGTTTGAACTCAGCTCGCATGTTACTGTCCATGGTAAAACTAAGGCACCAGAGCACGTAGGACTGTCAACAGAAGACATACCGTGGTCAAACGGTAAAATTCCTCGTACTGACTGCATTGTTAGTTCCTGCTGCATTGCTCGAGGAGCAGTGAGTGGTGAGAACAGGAGCATCGGAACAATGGGGACTTGACTCATTAATATTGGAGGAATCTGGAGAAATCAATTATTATTTGGTGAGTGGTGATGAGTAACAGATGGTCCACCGCTGCATAAGATATCTGAATGAGACCACAGCATCATACCATGATAAAGGTAACTATACCGCCTTAACTAGAATGTTAGTCACTGTCACTTCAAGTGGAGCCGAAAAGGTTTTCATGGAAATTGGGGAGCAAGTCACATATTTGGTGACGATGCTTTTGAAAATACACAACGTATGGCAACGGATACCTCAAAGTCAAACGAAATTCCTTGAGGTTTCGAGCTAGAATGATGAGGCAACTCTGTGATTAGTATGGAATTGTATTCCTATTAGAGGTCATATTTGCCCCGAAAACACGATTCGGATGAAAATATTACTTCGGAGTGATGGAAATTAAGCCCTAAAATGGCAAGATTAGGATTTCAGTGGAATTCGGTCTTCATATTTCCTCCACTGAATTAAAGAAATTCAACTCTCATTAGTTCAGTCGTGCATGGAGTTGGAAGATCATTAGGAAAATTGGAGTAAGATGGCGACTGATTGCATGTAGCTTCACTTGCAACGGTCAGTTGGATATCGGGCTGGGCAACAAGCTTTCGGATAAGTTAGTGTGTGAAGCAAATGAACGAAGCTTGATCTCGCTACAAAACTATGTTCGCTACGGACTATGCTCAATGGATCGACTGGATGTTCCGTTTGCACAGGACTGGACAAAAGGGACCTATACCATGTTCTCAAAGATCTCTGGATGTGAGTCCAGCGGCATATTTCCTAGGCTGTTATGTTGAGATGAAATTTCACGAACTCAAGGCGGAGAACCTGGATGAGTTGGAAAATCGGATCCAATCTGTATGTGATGTGATTCCAACATGAATGCTGGAGGCAGTTCAACATAATATGATTCGACCGCTGACGATTTGCCTGGCTCACGTTGGTGGCGTTTTTGAGCATTTGCTGTGACGGGAAATCTGGTTCGATAAGCCACAGTCGCGCTTCAATCGCCGAAATTTGATGATGACAAACCGTGGAACAGTCTGAGAGCTGGTGAGTTTGTCAGAACGATTCAGTACGGAAATGACCAAGAGAAATTATTTGACACTAAATTTCAGACAACAGTTCCCTGATGAAACATCCGCTGGATTCTCATCAGTTGGAACATATCGCCACTCATGGTGTGATGGTCGGTTTCCTATGAGAGCAATTCTAATGGCCACAACGAATGGAAACGGATGGCACTGCCATTATTAATTCACTGCAAAACAATGGTGCAATCCGTCCATGGAACAAGACGATCTAACTCGTGAGCTATGCCGTTCAAAACAGTGTTCCAAGAACTGCCGCAACCGATTCAAGGGGGTTTTCCCACTGTGAAACGGCAAATGGTTCCAAAGTCAGATTGGAGTCGCAAATACCCAAATGGACCATAACCAGTTCCTGATGCGGCACTTTAGATGTGCAGCTCTGCTGTCCCACATGGTGAATTTTTTACCAGACATCTATTGACGCGATTGAGAGTAATAGATTGTACGTTCTTTGTCAATTTCGTTCATCTGTCTCGCTCAAGTTGATCGTACTGACGGTCCAAATCCAGACACTGGTTGCATACACCACGAAAGATCTGCTTTGCTGGCGGCAACGATCTAGCTGCATCTCAACATGGTATATACTGCAGAACGATGCAGTTAAAACTAGTTAATATCAAACGGTATTGAGCGACAAATATAGGGAGAATTACAATTATCATCATGGTAAAGGCACATTTCCAAATAGCTGTTTCTGCTGACACAATATGGGTTTTCGTCGATGTACGGCTACGGCTTCGGCAAACCTCAATAGCCTTGCATTCCTTATCACGTATATGACCCGAGACGCAGTGTTTCGGTCAGCTGGATGTTGCGTCATCTGAAGATGACGCGCGATGGCAGACGACGGAAACTGTTGATTTCGAACGTTGTGAGTGTGCGTTTGATCTGACCTTGGGTGCATCAAAAGACGTTGTGCCCAATTTGGAATGTGTTCAAATCATCGGATTGATAACTGTCGTTCTGTTCCACCCACGTAGATTGCTCCGCAAATTCCTAAATCAGATTAGATTTGGTTTACAGAGGAAGACGTTGTTTTCACCGAGGTTTTGGGATCCCAATCGTTCGACGAACACTTATTAGGTCAGTTGCATATTATGTTCTAGGAATCGCTGAACCAAGTCGCCGTTTGAGCAGGCGATTGACATCATCACATTTGAATGGAAGACAGAGGGAGAGTAGTGATTCTTCTGCAGAACAAGCCGTTATTCTGGTGACTGCAGGCCTGCTGACTTTCGATGAAAGTATCGAGATAAGCGTTCCGATCGAGTCCTCTTCCAGCTGTTGTAGTTTGCTGTCCATCATGTTTCCGTGCAAATTCGTTCTTTCCTCCGAAATGGTGTTCGGAGAAGGCTACGTTTATATTCCACAGGCTTAAATCTGTCAGTGTGCGATTATAGGCTTATGCAAATTTCTTTTCTATGAATTCAGATTTGGCGATTGTTCCGTCATTCCTCCTAGTCATAATAATCTCAAAGTAGGGAAGTGTATTGTCCACATCTGCGCTTATCGTAGTCCGTATAACTGGATGCAGAGGATTGAGTTCATCCATAATCCACGCCGTCTATTCTAGACTTTCGCGATGAAAGAAATATCATCAACGTATCTTTTGTAAAGCTCTGTGCTTTCCAGGATTTTGTTCGTCTTCACATGTTGGCCGAATCCAATTTCCCGATACAATCGGTAGCTGTTGTAGATAATCTATCATCGGTTGCACTGAATGAATTACAGTTGTGGGCTGTCTCTTAAGATCTAGGTTTCTGCATACCACCGAAGAAAATAACCAGCACGGAGACACTAGCACAATTTGAATATCTATTAGAACAACTTGAAATATTCAAACCCATTTAAAATGATGCGAAGACTTGGTTTCAACCGGAGCTGGTTGACTTGGAACCACAGTAACTGGTTACATCGTCCAGACATCAGTCACTCACCACATCTGAGTGCATTTTTAATAATGAAAATCTACAGTTTCAAACTGGCTTGGTAATTTTACGATCAAACAATGATTCCGGACAAGTGCTGACTCATTGGAGTGAATATGAGAAAATAGAGACCGTTCCTGACTATACCAGCACGTTTGTGCGCCAAGATAATTGCAATGACACCGAGGAAGTGCAACATGAGGTATCGGTAGAAGTACACATTCTTCTAGAAGGGCACTTTACCAATGAGATCACAGCTCAAAATCTGAAGCCAAGAGGAACTCAAAATCCACATCTGCATGGTCCACCGAAACTACACAAACCAGAAGATTCACTTAGACATGAGATCAGTGTATTCAACAAGTAACTCATTTGAACTCCTTCAAGTAATGTCACAACCCTCTCAGTTTCTTGTGTCGTCGTCTGCAACATACTGAATCACAACTTTTGTGAAGTTTTGCTGCCTAAATCACTCAAAAAGCAATTGCGTATCACCAGTCGAATGGAGCACTTGTTAATGAACAACAGGACCGATTACCGCCTGTTACCTGCATTTGATTGACCTGTCAACTTCCATCGGATAGTACACACGTGGACAACCCATTGATCAATGAAACGAAGGACTGTTGCAGATTTGCGGGTGACAAGTAGTCAGCTGATCGAACAATGGAGACGAATTTGTGGATGGATGGTGGCTGTAACCTTGCCACAAATTAGTATGCTGCGAAGTTTGACCGAGTTATAGTTGGATCGGCTGTCGCGCACTGAGGTTTCCATGCCTATTTGGAATGAAATTGCCGCGCGATCGTTTGGATCGGCGGACGGATTACGTCATTACCTGAGTCAAGTCTGCGAAACTCTTGATTTCATAAACTTTCCCATAACCGGCTACTCCACTAGTCAGCTAAATGTTGTCCGATTTATTTGACGTCAGCTTCGATTTTGCTGGTCTCATTGCTTTCATTCTGTGGTTGCATATTTAATTTATTTACCCAACCCTCAGTTGCTATTACTGAATTTCCTTTTCTGAGGAACACATCATTTGGTTTCAGAATTTGGTTGACCGGACTGAGTTTGGTTTGTTATTAGTTGACCTATTGCGTGCAAAAATGACATCAAAGGTCAAACCGAGACTGTATTTGCATGTGCAAAGTAAAAGTCTTTGATCGTTCAAGGGATTCAAAGTGGCCTCGATATAGTTGAGGAAAAAACCGTTATCTGGCCACCATATTTACCTGAAGTGACCTTTCTGTTTTGATCAACCTCTTTATCAAATCCGACTGTACTCGGTCGCAGTTCGCTTTCTGATTCGTTGTTGCGATCGTTTGAATTTCGTGTGTAACTCGTATCGGTTGTTTCGGTTCCACATTAAATGGAATACATTGTCGCATTTTCCACCGGCATGCACCTTCTCTATTCGTTCAACAGAGAGGAATACGTTGGATTTTCGATGTGAGACCGGAATAAAGACACGTTCATAAGCCTCGCTCACACGTCTCCCAAAGTTTATTTAGCATTTGAGGTCATCACGATCTGCATTGTGCATGCACGCAAAAGAGCTGTTAGTTACAATGCAAACCATTAGGGAAGCGCGCATCATTTCGTGGTTATCGACACGAGAACTAGTCAGACCAGTTCATACTGAATTCATGCATAGAAAATGAAGTTAGAAGATTTTGTTGTAGTATTGATACGCCAGTATATGTTTGGCCGGGAGCCTTCAGGCGATGTAATTTACATTTGTCTTGATGGATTGGTACGAAATTCAGTCCCATAGGGAATCACAATCGAAAGACAAGATCGCTCGTTTGGCAAGAGCACATAAAACCAACACATTCGTGCAATCGTGTACCGAATTGCATTTCATACAGTCACACAGCTTGAAAGAGAACAGAATGGAACAGAAGCATCAAATTACAAATGGGAACATCTTAGCCATGAGTCACAGCTGTCACCCACTCAGCTCGTTTCTTCAAGTACGCCGATTAAAATAATTCAAAAGAACAAAAATTTCCGAGCAGTCTAGTCTTCTGGTAAATACTCACAAATGTCTAGATTGCATTCTTTCCACTGTGAAATCACGTTTTCTATAAGACAGCATCACTGTTGGATTTACTCCTCTTACACGTTTGAACCATGTGAATTATCACGGTTTTAGAGAACTTGCATCGATCTTTACAGACAGGCATTGCTGTCTGGAAAGTTCGTCGACTGGCATTTCAAATTCCTGAAGTCCAACAGTTGGTTGCTTCGCAATCTGTTATTTCTTCATTCATTCATAAGTGTACGTTTCCCATGTTTCCACATTGTTCTGCCGTATTTATTTCCGTCTGTTGAAAAGAGACTACATCATTCATGGCAGAGGTCTGTACAGAATCGGTCTTGTTTCTGGGTGTATGTGATAAGCACATAGGATCATCCATTTCATTTGTCAGAAATATCATTGCGGACTGTGCAAGAATGGAGTATTATCTGAGCCGTCAACACTTTTTGACTTACGAAGACTTTTTTCATATGCTCAGTTAAACATGCTCAAACCAGTATAATAATGAATTCATAGAAAAAAATAGAAAAAAAGGATTTGGTAATTCTGGAACTGGCAAAGAACGCGGCGTGAATACTGTATCAGCAATTTTTCTCGTGTCCTATGATAGAAAATTCCCATGAATCTGTCGAAAACTTAAATAAAGCGTGTCCTCAAAATGACAAAACAGACGGCACAGAGCGAGTAGTCTCGTCAATGACCGAAACTGCTCTAGATAATAAGTAATAAAATGGTTGATAAGGTTACGAAATCCAGTTACGTTGTGAAGGACAGTTGACCATCTAGAATAATCTCCGTTCAAATATAAGGTTACTTATCCACAGCGAAAAATGAGAAAATGGATCAATTAAAAGATATGTCTACCAGAACACTATCCACACTTCATTTAAGTTGTTCCAGAGAAGTACAAGATAAACACAGTGCAAACACTGTTTCTCGGGCTAGAGAAGATTTGGACGACAGAGCCACTGGAGGGAGAAATCAATCGATTTATTAAAACACTGATGTCTACTGCGTATCCAGCATAATTCCTAGCAACTTATTATCAAATCAAGCTGATAAAGAATGGTCTTTCACTGTGCTTGGATGTGAAATCAGAAATAGATTACAAATGAGACGTTATGATCAACCAAATCAGCAAACTTTCGAAGCCAACTTCCAGCGAATCTACTATACTGCCGAACCTGTAATTATGTTCACGTTATTCCCCGGCCTTACGTCATACAATGGTCCAACACAATCAAATGTTGCCGGATAACGAAAACTCAACACGATTGCATCATCGATCGATGAAAAATCACTGACTGCCACAAATTGTTTGGAGATAAGACATTACGTCACTGCCAGTCAGACAGTCGTAGTGATTTACCTACTGGAAAAACTAGAAAAACCATTTCTTCAATGAACAACGCGACACCGTCACGTCATCCACCCTTGTATATGAAGCAATAAATTTGTCTCAATGAACATGATTACTCATTTCGCTGTCGCAACAAATCTCGCATGAATCAGGTTATGTATGCTCACGCAGCGCGAGTGGAGATCAGCTTTTTGACTGCTGTCATTATTTCCGCCGATATTTGAACTTGTCTATCAGTTTGACTCAAGCATCGTAATTGATTGGTGATAGTGGTGAAGGTGATGTGATTGTGGTGATGCATTATGCGTCAGACGCGCCCAGAAAGCTGCCCAGACGGAGAAGACAGGCAAGTTACAAAACAATTCTACCACGTTCTTCCCAATTTATAGTTTGAAAAGGTGAGCTTTCAGTGAGAGATATGAACATGTTCATTATTTGGTTGTTATGACATGTTAGAAGATAAATTAGAGGAACGTTGTTCATATGTGAAATGAATCTTGGATTATTAGTTACCACTGTCGTACTGACCTGTTTGTTTTGGTTCATAGCTATATATGAACAATATTTTCCTGCAATAATGAATATTCATCTGATTTGGCAAAAACGGTTGATTGGGGACACCCGATTACGACATCAGAACACTCGGTATCAAAACAACTAGTTGTCAGTGATAGTATATTAAACGTTTTTACAGATTTTGCACATAAATATAGTCGGTAATTTTGATTACAGCAATTGACTTATTCGTGTCCACACAGTAGCAGTGTTATCAGTGTCACGACAGATATTGTGTTGATAACTATGAGTAGCGTGGTGTTAGTGTTCTCGTCACATTAATTTGTGGCAACCAGGATACATTCAGTGATCTGAAGTATTGCTTCTGAGTACATAATGTGGTGTTGTTTCGTGCGGATGGAGACTTAATCGGCGGTTGCCGAGATCTAGCCTTCGTCATTTCTTGTTGTTTTTACTTTGACAGTTTATATGGGGAGAGACACTCCATTATTATTGATCGAATGATCCGATTCCATGGAAGACGGTCTTTCTGTGGTTCGGCCTACGTCACCTGCCCCACACTGAGAGCTGGAAATGTATGGATATTCTGCCTTTCATTCGTAAAATGAGAAATAGTCGAGAGGTGAACAAAACATGTATTCCGGCAGCGTCATTCGTCGTTCTGACTTTGGATATGGCTAACACGCGATTGAGATTGACTGTTTACCAAATCTGCTTCACTGCCACCTCTCAATTCAATTCATGGGTAGACAGATTGCTTTTCGGCTGCTTGATGACAAGGTGAGCTGTCGTCATTAGTCGAACCATTATTGATGGAGCACCCAGAGTGTATATTCGGAATGAAAAAATGATTTCAACCTTCTACGTTTTCTTTATAGGACATATCTTATTTACATCAGTGGTCAATCACTACAGAAGTTGCCTTTTCTGTGTCAATAATACGAATCTGTGGTAGTGTATGCATGGACTTGATAAATTTTCCTTATGAATAAGTGAACGTCCTAGTGAGCCATCGGATTGATGTGAATGTAATGCGTCCCAGAAAAGCAAACAATATGTGGATTATATTTCCAACGTGATTTTGTATCTTTACAGGCCAAATTGATTTCACTTATTAGGTTGAGAGAATCCATCCAGTTACCAAATCTTAAATCCTTTTCAAGCTTTACCTAAAATGTATCGGGAAAGGATGCGTTTAAGTCACGTTTTGGACATGAGTACCTTGCTACATCATGTGATAGAAACGTGATGAAATGAAAGTATCCAATCCAGCCCATCGGAGGTCATAATATTTAGGCTGCATATTTTCATTGAACACACAAACGCGTCCATCAAAAGGGTCTACTCACTCAAAGTATCTTCTCTACCAGTGAGTGTCTTTCGAAGAAACTATCAAAGGTATAAGGACAGTAGATAGAAGAATGAGAAAACTCAATAGATTTATAGGAGATAAACCAAAGAACCCTTCTGCTTATGTATAAACAACATTCCGCTTCAATTTCACGGAGCCTGATCGCAATATATAAAAGAAGTTTAAATTCTATCCTTCTTAGGACCTAAATTAGAAGAGATTTGCTTGGCCTAATTAGAGAACGGTTTTATCTCTGAATAACTGAAGCAGCTGCAAATGTAAGGGCGTATTGTGTAGCTAAGCTCATCATCAACATCAGCAACATCAACGTAAGGGATTTGGTCGGGTCAACTTTGTGACCTGATTCAATTGAGTGAGGCCGAAGCTCTGACGTCATTCTCTGTGGCCGCGGTCAAATGACTTCCATGCTTGATAGCGAGTCATTTTGTGATATGCCGGTTTTGCAGGCGTATTATAGGCCTCAAAGAAACTCATGACTTTTGAACTTATGTGATCCTGTCAAATAAGGCGCCTGTTCCTCAACTGGTTTGAGTTATTCTAGGTGTTTTCGGATAAGAATCCATGTAAGATCAGAATTTGAAGACGTCTTGATATCATTTGTTTCTCTGTCAGGATGCCGTTATCAAGCGTAGTGTCCCGTTTGAAAGACTTTTATGTCGGAAGGTATATCTTTCATCGTTCATGTGTCCATTTCTTCTTCATGTGTGCACTGCTTGATTCCTTATCTGGTTGGGGGAACACCATTAGTTCTATTCTAATTAATCCTTCTGTTACTCACAAAGAAAAACTAATCAATAGCCTACCCTTATTAGATGCAATAATATTCAGATTTTGCTCGCCAACTGCCATCCCGATAAGTTCATCGAACAACATCGAAAACCCAGGAGAGCAAGCGGAAATCTTGTAACGGAAATCAGCTTCGTTTATTTGTTTGACATGCTATCGTTGATACGAACTCCCGATATCAAGCTCGGTAGTAATTTGACCGTTGCACGTGCACGCCTCACGCACGCTCTGGCAATACATATTAATTACTTCCTCCCTATGAATCGTGTTCTTCATCTCATGGGTCGAGGGAAACAAAACTCTGGTTGCCATGTCTGCTCAGTGGGAGGCAACACAGTGACGGACTGGCGGTCTGTGCATAGTCGAAAAGACTAACAACTGAGACGTAAGTTCTACGGTTTCTTTATTTGCGAAACCTTTCACTGCGCCAGGTCACACAGCTGACCCGACATAATCCCTTACAACTGTGTTGCGCAATCCCAATTTGGAGTTGTGAGCATTCACCGAAACGAACTCCATCACAATGCATTCGTCAGCGATTTGTGCACAATAAATGGTTGACACTAGTGTTTGTTTATTATGGCACCAACCGAAAGGACCCCGATCTCCTCCTATCGAACTCTCTGTTGTAGCTTTCAATCTAACCCAAATAATTGTATCATTTTCATCGTTGTGCGTTACATATACTGAAATGTTTTACGTGGGCGGCGGACGAGGGCAAACGAAATGATTGCATCACGTTACTTATATTTTCCTTCAGTTTCCATGTGCTTCTCAAGAAACACAATTATTCTATATTTCCGCCCTCAATATATGATGCTGTTTCCACCCTAGATCTGGCGAACATATTCATCATTAGCCGAAAACATTTCAGTATCGATTTTTTTGTGCCATATGCTGCATGGTGCACTTCTATCAGTAATCGGAATCACGCCCCCCCCCCTTTACAAGTCCGATTCATCCCTAAGCCCTTTACGTACAGAGATATTCCTGAACATCGCATCTAGATGTTCTGCTTGACGTCAATTTTGGTGCAAGTTTCTACTAGCTTGGTCTTCCCTGCACAAAGGGATGTGTTGAGGGAAGCAATTGAAAATCACTAAGTCAAAGTGCGTGTGGGTGCCCTGGGTCTCGACACCCGGACACTTCACATTTATGTTTGATGATACGTCCAAACTCCATGGCTTTCAAAATTGAGAAGTCTTTCCTGAGGCGAGTTCAAACATGACCCGTTCCTACATATCCTGGAATCTGGTGGTGGTGTTGCTTCAAAAGTTCAGTGAATTGTGGGCAATCTGGTAGAACTATCAACCTACCATTAGGTAAACTGCAATGCAGAGCAGCTCTAGCACAAAGACGTCGTTTACTGTCGAGCAGCCTTGGTACTAACATTTTCATGTTGAGAGTTTTAGCGCATCTATCGGGATTTATTTCCACTAATCTAATTTCTCCGAAATAGTATGTCTGAATCAACTCGACTACAGTTCCCGTGGCTTCTGGCACTTCGAACAAAAACAATGGTCCCAGCCTGACAGTAGTTTTTTGGAGCATCGTAAATCGAGCAATCTGAAGCCTTATAAAACCACCAAATGGCTAAAAGTATTCGAGGTTTTCTTGTTTCAAACTGTATCTGTACAGTTTGCTCTTCTCGAAGAACAGACAGTTTGACAGTCTTTGTTCTATTCAGCCTAAATTCCCAGGAAAGAGATGTTCGGTATGCCAGGACAGGTACTCCCTAATGGGCGGACAAGACCTACCGACCCATCGGCCACAAAGGAAAGCTATCGAACCTACCCAACTTGGTATTCCGGAATGGGCAAATTAGGCTCACAACAGGCCACCGGCTCATGTGGAACAACTCTGCTGCTCTCTGGGTTGCATTTGGATGTGCAAAGGATGAAAGGAGATCGTCTGGATTCAAGCTGGATTAGTCACCGTTATTTCAATTTCCACTACGGACTGGACAATCGAGTGATACAACAGTCCTTAACAGTGCTGGAGACACCACCCTGCACAATTATCAAGAAAACCTCTATGAATAATTTTGGAAATATGCAATCTGATCATGCCAAGGCTTGTCCGGCAAGTGACGCTCCTCGTACTCCAATGGTCCAGGTGACAACAAGCTGGAATACTGAACTGTCGGAAACAGGCTTGTGCAGCCTGTTGGAATGTATGACTCTACCATACGTTGGCAGCCTCACAATGAGGAAGCTGTAAAACTAAAACTAAAACATCTACATGGCTTGTTTCTCAGAAGTCTGCATACTTACCTGTGGCACTCGGTGCATAAATATTGCAGGACAAGAGACAGATTGCTAGTTTTATCATAGCAACATGGCAGACCACTTTGGGAGCCACGATGTTACATTCGATACTAGCAGTCAATCCAAAAGCACCGTGATCGCTTGGGAACCGGTTTCCCTAAGACTTAATTTTGCACGTCTCGGGGGCTTCCACAGAATCTCGACAGTGAATGAGATGATGAACTGGACGCCAATCTCTAAGAGCTATTCAATGAGATCATGAAATGTGACATTCTGGACATCGCTTGGAACTGGATTGCTCTCACAAGTCCCTCGGATGAGTCAACGCGAGATGTCCTAGGAAACGACGGTTACCAGACTGGATCTCTGGGAAGCCATTTCAGCTATCAGCCAAACAAACGAAGCCCAGATATCAGGAAGTTGCGAGAACTACATACTGCAACGGAGAGCTCCGCTTTCTGCTAGGCTTGATTGAAAGCGGTAATGGATCAAACCTTCTGAAAATGTGGAGACTGCAGTAGGAATTAGTGACACCGAAACTACACAAACCAGAAGTGTCACTTAGACAAATACTATAGATGATAAATTCATCAGAGCACGAATTGGCGAAATGGGTGTTGAAATTTCTCGAGCCAGTTCATGATATAATGGCCAGAGAAATTATCAGAGAAATTTTTGAAATAGTAGAGATCTTTGGGCCAGATCATTGTGAAAAGGAAACACACGGCTCCATTTGATGTCCAGTCACTGTTCACGAACTTCCCCTTTAGGGAGGCCATACGTATCATATGCGACCATGGAGAGCAAAACCATCTAGAAATCGGTATGCCAGTCTCATTTCAGGAACGACAATTACTACCATGCTCAACAGTCGTATCGTGTTCTTCACTTGGCCGAGCCTACAGACAAATTGACGCAGTCGCAATACGGAGCTCATTGGATTCGTTTTATCAGGCAATGTTCTGGTTCACCTCGAGGAAAATACGAGCTTGCTCATGAATGCAGTTTAGACGATATAAGGTCTCATAGCCACAAAAGCCCACTGCACTAATAAAGATAACCGGAAACCAGACTCTTCGGCTTGAAGTGGTGGATCGCATAAGGTCCCAATATGTCAGATGTGGTCACCAGCTGAGACAGAATGGATTTCCTCCTACCACGAACAATATCGTCGTTCGAAGGTTTAGAACCGGTGACTTCCGAAGTGTCAAGTGAAAGCTCTGCGCCACCGATCGCAGTTTGGTGTATCTTGCCGATAGAAAAGGCCTTCTCACCAGAAAACAGGAGGATAAGTGCCGTCAGAAAGAAGCAAATTGGTTTTGATTTTCAAGTACCATTTTTCCTAATAAATTAGTTTCATAAAATAGGGAGTTCGAGGAACTCCTATGAATAATAAGAAAATCTACCACAGTGTGTTCTGTTCCTCGCTGTATAACTTGGATGAGGAAGGGCAATATTTTGTGAGCTATCCGACAGCCAATTACCGTTGATGTATCAACAAGCCTGTGCTGCAGTGATGGGTACAAATGAATACCCCCCAAAAGTATAGGATGGTAAAGTTTCTGTACACCCGAGATGCCACTGCCACATTTCCTCTGAAAATGTTGAAACTGGTAACCTACCGAATTATCTACTCAAATAAGTACGTTTTATTTGTCCATTATATTCAGAAGAAAATGGTATTGATGACGCTGACTTTTTAATTTCTTGTGATCAGGCAGTCGGGAGGCAATCTGGACAATTGGCACCATAAATGTTGAACAAGACTTAGTTATTTTGGACCTTCGAGTGATGGACTATCAGCTAATGTTACACTTTAGTGAGCTTGATAATACGGTACATTCTACAGGCGAGAATTTTGTCAGACTGCAGAATCTAAGGCCTGGACAATGGGCCAAATGCCAGTTGCCCACGTAGATGTATTGATATTTTGCCTACTGATAAATATTCCTGTGAGGAATGTCATTGTAGATAGCGTGAACAATTCTGCGCATTTTTTTTCACCACTTAGAATACAAAATGTCATTCAGATATAAATTTTATTTTCAGTGAGTCCTCACCAGATAGACATTCATTCACATCAAAAATTCACACGATTATCGCATGAAGCGAATATTTCACTTCATTTTCAGTTTTATTTCCGACGAGAAACCGATATCGAATGAAATCATTCTGGTCACATGCATATTTTGATCTTTCCTCTATCTATTCTTTATCAAGAGCTCTGTTTCATGTGGGCTAGAACGGTCGCTTCATCGAAGCGGGTGTATTGTATCAGGAAGACAAACACACAAGAATTGAAAATCAAATTTATGTAAGCTATTTTTGATGTATCAACAAGCCTGTGCTGCAGTGATGGGTACAAGTGACACAACATACATGAATAAAGAAGGGCATGAGTGCGGAAGAGGCGCCAAGCATGTGACGCACACATGAGTCGGCAAAACAGAAGGGTGATGGTAGCTAAGAAGTAAATATTTTTTCCGATTGATTTTGAACTATAAGATAAACGAGCAAGCCGTTAACAATACAGAAACGTCTATGATCGAGACTTTTCTTCGTTGTCACAGTTAAGAAAGCAGGAGGCAAATAAAACCAGGTTAATCACTGAATATTGGAACTGTAATTCATCTCTGTTGTAAATCCGTAGTCAGTTTACTGTATCTTGTGCAACCGAATGTCCCAATTGTCCCAGTCATCGATACACGGAAATACGAAAATAATCTGAGTAGGAAAGCTGCTTGAATTTCACACATAATTCATTTAAACTACGGTTGAATAAATTGGGCGTTTGTTGGACTAGCTCGAATGTGAATCGACTACTGCAACACAATAATGAGGAAAAAAGAAATAGTGTTCCTGAATAGCAAAAGAATCGTTGATGTGCCAAATAAAATGTAAATTTATTGTCCGTGGCAAACGAGTGGTTTTCGAACCGTCTATCTTCCCGGTTTGAGTAAGCGGCTCTCTGTCTTCCATATCGTGCGTACTGTTCCTCTTTTTACGACAAAAACGGTCGGATATGCCTTCAGGCCCAAGCAGTTCTTTCGTTTGTGTGCTTATTTCTACTAGCGCAGTTGATGGGTGTTGTGATGATCAGGGCAAACGAATCCTTGTGGCATCTGACCTGCATACTGTATAAGATAGTTTAGGACCTAAACGAAAAATAAGCTGTGTACTTTATATATCACAGTTAGTCATGTTGCCGTGGCAGATGTTTTTGATACGAACGCATAAATGATCCTTAACTAAGACTACGGAAAGCTTGCTCCTTCTGTGATTACAGCAACCGAATCGGCCTACCCCGGAAAGCCAGTCCGAATATTCACGAGCGGTAACTGGAGCGCCAGCTGTGGTCGAATGAGTGCGGACTTCAATGCGCGGTATACCTTCCAACTGATGAGCTGAAACGTCTGTTCGTAAACGCTTCTGCAAGCTTTTTTCACTGCTGGGACAGGAGATTGGTGTATTCATCAGGTAACTTATTTGAACTCCGTCAAACAATGTCATAACCCTTCCCGTATCTTGTGTCACCGTAAGCTATATACTGAATCACAACTTTTGTGAGATTTTGCTGCCTCATTTACCCAAAATGCAATTGCGTATCATCAGTCGAATGGAACACTAGTTATTGGAAAACAGGACTGATAACCGCATGTTATCTGCATTTAAATGAACTGTCAACTTCCGTCGGACAATACACAAGTGGACAACCTATTGATCAATGAAACGAAAGACTACTGCAGATTTGCGTGAGACAAGTCGTCAGCTGATCGAATAATGGAGACGAATTTGTGGTGGATATTGTCTGTAATCTTGCCACAAATTAGCATGCTGTGATATTTGACCGAGTTTTAATCGGATCGGCAGTAGAGCACTGTGGTTTTCGTGCCTATTTGGAATGAAAACTCTGCTCGCCCGTTCAGATCGGCAGACAGATTACGGCATTAGCGTAGTCGAGTTTGTTCCACTTTTCATTTTACAATTAAGTGTTGTGGGCATTTGAGGCTATTGGTGTACTCCTTCACATGCTCTCACGCGAAAGAGGGTAATAGAAAGAATAAACTCTGAAAGGAATACATTGCGATCTAGTTATATTGTATCAGACAACCGAACAAAGGCTAAAAATTCAGTTCGGTGAAATGATGTATAATGAGTCATCAAGTTGTGTGAATGCTCAGGTGTTCATTGAAAACCATGTAGATGATTTGTAATGAGAGAGAAAGAGCTGTGTAGTGGTACCGTGGTTCTCCATGGTGATCCGAATCCTCGGGCTGCGTGATGAATCTACGTAAATCTCATATCTTGCTACTTACTTCAGAATAATGAGTTGATTTGGACCATTTATTCAATTTTTGTCATCGTGCTCTACAAGTTGTTAGTCGTAGAAACTTTCTCCACAGAAATGGACCTCCTTCTGGATGAATCTTAGCATGTCCAACTATTCCACTTGTCAGCTAAATGTTGCTCGATTTATTTGACGTCAGCTTCGATTTTGCTGACCTCATTACTTTCATTGTGTAGTTGCATAATGGATTTATTAACCAACCCTCAGTTGGTATTACTGAATTTCCTTCTCGAGGGACAATTTACTTGGTTTCAGGATGTGCTTGATCGTACTGAATTTGCATTGTTATCAGTTGACCTACTGCTTGCAAAAATGACCTCAAAAGTTAAACCTAGACTGTTGTTACATGTGAAAAGTAAGATAGATTTCCAGTGGCCTCGATGGAGTTGAGAAACTTACCCTTTTCTGGACACAATGTTGGATTTATTTTCCCTACGGTCTTTTCTGACGTCTGATTTTGACCTCACCGTTTTATGCGGTTGCGTATGTTCAACTGAACTAACGGTTCCGATGTTTCTTTTGACCACGTTTTGAATAACTCTACCTTCGGTTTCGCGCAGACTGTACAGGCTCTCGCTTCGTTTTCTGATTCGTCGTTGCGATCGTTTGCATTTCGTGTATTTCTCGTATCGGCACTGTTTCCGTACCAATTTATATAAAACACATCTACGATATTTGTTCGATAGAGGTGATTTCGTTGGTATTTAGCAGTGAGACCGGAATAAAAACACGTTCATAAGCCTCGCTCACACGTCTCCCAAAGTTTGTTTAGCATTTGAGGTCATTCAGTGGTATATTATGCGGCATAGTCAGTGATTATGCTCCCATGTTGCATCTGTCGCTCAATCTGCTAATCCTAATACGAATACGAAACAATAAGTTGAAAGTTATACTCAACAGACAGAAAATGAACGCAACCAGTGGTACCAGGTTTGTGGCTGGCACGGAAGAGAACTGTTCATTACAATGCAAACCATTGGAGATGCAGGCATCATTTCGTGGTTATTTTACGCGAGAAATAGTCAGATCAATTCCTACGAAATTCATACTCAGAAAAATGAAATGGAGTATTGATACGCCAGTATCTACTTGGTCACGAGGAAGCAGGCGATCTGAATTCACATTAGTCTCGTTGGAATTTTACGAAAATCAGTTCCACAGAGAATCATTATCGAAACACAGGATCACTTGTTTGGCAAGATCACATGAAACCAACACATTCGTGCAATCGTGTACCGAGTTTCTTTCCACACCGTAACACAGCTCGAAATGGAATAGAATGGAAAAGAGGCTTCACATTACAAATGAGAACAAATATGTTTCTGCTGGTTATCCGATTTTAATGGCACGGAGAAGAGAAGCAAGGTGGGTGCAGTTATCGGTAGGCTATATTCCAATTTGCATTCAAATAAGGTGAAACCACTTCACTTTCGACTTGTTTCATATTTTCAATCCATATACTTTAAATAACCCACTAAAGATTGTTATTGTTATCAACATTTCTCATGCGAAAAACGCTGACACAGTCTCATGATCACTATTCGAAATACCGTCTACCAATTTTATAACATGCTAACAATTCGGAATTGAAGAAATTCTCAGGCAGCAAGCTTATCAAGATTCTTTGGTTCATCAAGTTCACCAAAACTTCTCGTTCGGACGGCTCAACATATACAGCACTCAAGCATGGGGCTGGACCTCTGTCGGAGGTGTTGAATAATGTGGTTAGTCACGCAACTGAATCGTTCTTCATTTCTGACTTTAACCAAGTGGGTCTGGTAACCCAACAGGATCCAAGAAATTTCATGCAGTTGTATTCTTTTCGTCGGAGTTGAAATCGTTTGAATTTGCTGTACTTCATGGCCTTCGAAACCCTGTCAGAAATTCAACTGACGAATACGAATTTGCATATAAATCCTGGCGGTTCACGTATGAGGAAGTAGCGTGGTAGTCCATTTCATTGCCGAAATCCCTCATTGATTCGTGAAAATCCATTAGGCCTGCCTTCGTCCATCACACACCAACATTTTATGGTTTACAACGAACGTCGCTTCTCAAGAAATTAGAATCCAATATCTGCTCACGTACTCAATTAACTGATTTGTAGACTTCTTCTCAGGAACAACATAATGTATCAAAGTTGGAAGAAATGCTTCTACGTATCTGATAAGCAGTGATAGTGTTCTTCCAGGACCTGCTCTTCCTCAAGGCCTATTGAACATTTACATCAGTCACTGTAACCACTCAGCTTGTCTAGTCAAGTAAGCCAATGACGTTGTTTTGACCCAGTCTATTTCTCAGTAGTCTGAATTCTTTTCAGTTTCATGAAAATATTTCTCATGGACAAACAGTCTCGAGCGGTCTGGTCTTCTGGTAAACAATCACAAATGTCAACATTGCATTCTTTCCACTGTAAGGTCTCGTTTTATCGAAGACAACTCCACTAGAAAATATACTCCTCTTACAAGTGTTAACCATAAGAAATATCTCGGTTTAGGAAATACTTTATGGGTTTATATACATACAGACATTGTTGTCCGGAAAATGCGTCGAATGCCATTTCAAATTCGTGAAATCCAATAGTTTAATGCTTTGCAGTCTGTTATTTCTTCATTCGTATATCAGTGTATGCTTCCCATGTTTCTATATTATTCTGTCAGATTTGTTTCTCGTCTGTTGAAAAAAGTCAACATCACTCCTCGTAGATGTCTCTACATAATCGGTTATTTTTCTGGGCTTATGTGGTAAGCATCTAAAATCATCCATCTAATTTGCCGAAAATATCGTTGCGGACTGTTTCATCCAGTGTGATAATAAATTCAGAGAAATCAATTCAGTCGATTGGTAATTCAGGCACTGTTCTAGAATACGGCATGAATATTGTATCAACATTCCAGAGGATAGGTACAGTGTATTGGATGCACAGAACAAAACAATAGATGAAACAGTAAATCTCATAAGGCCACTGTGTTTGGGACTTGTGTCCTACATATCACTGGATACGACAACTTGGAGCGCTACTTTCGCTAAGGTAGGTAGTTGATAGAAGAGATCAATGAAATTGGCCAGTCCATGATATGATATGAAATAAAGGTATGGGAAGGCCATGTGTATTGTGTTAGACTTCCTGGGTGTGGTCGCACATAGGGGTTTATTGCATTCGACTAGCGCTTTTGTAAATGCATTATTTATCTACTTGATAGAATTATTCGTAGATATCTCCTTAAACCTTTCGTACCATTGGTTGTTTGACTTCCAGTTGAGATTCCAGTTGTGAGATAGAAACGAGAACTACCATAACCACTTCGTGAATAATAGGTGTTTGAAACAAATTGAACTAAATTAAACCAAGCTGAGGAGAGCTGAACTGAACTGAACAGAGCTTTACTGAATATCGCTTCATGTTCGCATGAAGAATAATTGCATCATCACAAAATGCAATCTGTATTCAGAATACTTAGCTTTGTGAGTTCATACTAGCCCTCATCGGTCAATTACTTACAATCATGTACGAACACATGACTATAATCCACTAATAATTTCAAATAAGCAAGAGCCTTGTAGAATAAAACGTGTGGCCTATCCCACACACGTATCTTTTGAGATTAGTCCTGTGCCGAATAGAATCAAACCATGTTCATCCAGATTTCGAATAAATTCTGAGTTTAGATTGACATTTTGGAACTGCCACTTTGATATCGTTTTAATGATGGTTTTCAAGAGCAACGAAAAAAGGGTTTCATTATTGGGAAACGTGGAGACGAAATAGGCATGCACCGATTTGACGAAGGAGTTTTCTCAAATAACCTCGAATCCCCTATAAAAGCAAGTCAAATTTGCCCATCAGACAGCATATATTCTTTTTAGAAATTGGACTTCTTGAAGCTGTGTGCTTCAAATCATCAGATACCATTATTCATTCCTTCCAAATATCGATTCCCATCAGCCTAATCTCTATTGGTCACTCCTTAGTATTGATCGAATGATCCGATTCTATCAAATAGATGGTTATTGTCGTTTGACCGCTTTTCACTGGTCTCTTATTGAACCATCTCGGATGATACACCTTTATGCGTCGAGATGGTCTTCCTGTGGTTCGACCTACGTCACCTGCCCGACACTGAGGACTGGAATGCACGGATATTCTGCCTTTCATTCGTTAAATGAAAAATAGTCGAGAGGTGAACAGAACTTGGATTCCGGCAGCGTAATAGCATCGTTCTAACTTGGAATATGGAGATCGGGAGATTGAGATCGACTGTGCACCAAATCTGCTTCACTGCTACTTCTGAATTCAATTTATGGGTAGACAGATTGTTTTTCGACTGCTTGATGAGCTATCATAATTATTCGCGGTATTATTTGTTGTATAAACTGTATGAGAAATGTTTTCATCCTTCTATTGATTCTTTATAGAACATATCTCAATTACTTTATTAGTCAGTCACTGCATGAATTGCCTTTTCTGTCTCAAGAGTACGAATCGGTGGTAGTGTATGCATGGACTTGGCAAATTTTCTTTATGATTAAATGATCGTCCTAGTGAGCCGTCGGACTGATGATGTATATCAAATAAGAAGTAAAAAGGATTGCTATTTATTTATTTCACTTTGCCTACTTATTACCTCAATATGATTTGACATGCAGTATTTGGCCAGCTGGATGGGTATCAAAATTGTTTTACTACTCTGTATAACAATAATCACTGGAGTGACCGGTCTACCAAATGGTTGGGCACATTAGGTGATATTGCTTGGTGTCGCAGTCAATTGTATAGTTGCATTCGGACTCTTACTTTGTCTTCGTGATTTTCGTTGATTACTTTGTAATGTTGGCTCTTTTTCATGTTGTGCTCCATCATTTTTGCTCCTTGCGCGATGATCACGGAAAATAGCAGCCGAAATGAAAGTAGAGAAATGCGAGGTAACCAGTTGAAGAAAGTGGAAACTGAAAACAGCCAAAAAATTGGTTTATTTGATCGCTTACCCAGCAGCCACTGACGTGCCCTATCTTGAGTTATATAATTCACAGAATTTAATATTGGCACGAACAAACCGAATCATATATAATAGAATAATCGAATTGCTTTTCGACACGGAGAAGACCAGCGCCGCGAGCAGAAGTCGAACAGGCACGATTCCCGCACAGAGGATCACGCTTCTGAGCGGTTGCCGCCAAGGTGCTCAGAATTTTGCAGTTTCCCAACATTTACAATTCAAAGGTGACGAAATCATCCAACTAATTACCAACCGCCTGAAATCTGCCATCAAACACATAAGCGACGCAGCCAATATGGTCAGCATATTCACAACCCGTCGGACACCAACACCGTCGGTGAAAGAGCTGCTCTCTCCTCGAAACCAATCCAAATTCATCTACTAACTCACATGGGCATGTCCACCAGTCTGCATAGACAGAAATGGGAGACAAATACGTCACCAAATAAATGATCAAATTCCGATATGACCTCAAAAGATGACGGATGACAAGTTCACACAAATGATGGCATCTACGAAATTAAATGCAATCAGACCATAAATTGGGCAGCATATAACTAAACAGAAACAGTTAGTAAGTCCAGACAACTAGCGTAAATTCATGTGTAACATCACAAACACCAGATTATTCAGATATGCTGAGGCCCTTGCCATTCCTGAGCATGAACCGAAACTGTGCGGACAGCGTCACTGTCCTATCAGTTTAGTCGCACGTTGGTGACACAATTCATTCCCCTCTCATGATTGTTGGTCCCGATCCCTTATTACTGACCTCAGTCTTATCTCGGTGTCAACAGTTGCTTCACTGACAATAAAAAACCACACTGACCGCAGTATACTCGTTTACAGATGCAGGGCAATTGTCTAGGATGCATTGTGAAAGCCTGTTTTCGACTCCTTTTTTATTCAAAAATTTGAAGGACAGTCATTGCTTTCAATTATGGTGACAGTTTGCCGGTAAATTTATGACACTTATATTGCTGTTTGAGATTCATATTCTCACATGTTTGTGGATCAGCGCCGTTTACGAAATAGTAAATTTGTTGAAGTTATCATGCTCACGGAGAGGAAATTAACCAAAAAGAATTTGTATGTAATAGTCATCAAGTGGTAAGAATATGTGGCCTAACAAGTTTGTGTGGAGTCAAACATTCCATTAGCAGCATGGAATTAATCAAAAATCTAAATTTTCATCTGAATTCCGATATTTCCTTGATTTTATTTCAACAGTAGGAGATGCAAACCAGGATTTTGCGATGAATTGCAACAAACCACTACGCGAAGAACGAGAATCTTTTAGAGGATACCCGGGCGTTCAACATTTTGTTCATAAAAGCGGACTTTTCGCGACTGAAGCATCTATCAGCATCAGTGCAAACAGTGGATTTCCAAGTCTTGCAGTATCCTACCACCTGCCGCTTTTTGCTTCTGTATTCACTTTATTTTACTTTTACGCCACCAGCTCCTGCGAGAGGATGACCCAAGACGGCTCGTGCATGTCCTCAGCAGTACGTACGCGGTGTGTGTGTAGATGAACTGTATATCAGGGATCTTGCGAATTATCTCCGAAGTGACGTCCCTAGCACCGTTCATCTATCAATATGTTCAACTTGTTCTTGTCAAGGATTCCTTCATTTTATCTTTTCTGACCCGAACAGATGACCTACAGTATTGTTTCGTGAAATGACTCCTCATTGAGTATCCACACTCAACTCACCAATAAAAAACACAGCATCGCTATTCCATACATGTTAGGGGTCAGTAGTAGTGCACACCTGCCGAGTTCACTCTAGGAGTGGAAACATAACTTTAACAACCCGAGCTAACTCTCTCAACGTTTTGGTTCACATCAACAACTAATAAAGAAGAACCGTGTCTCATGTTCTTCGAAGATTCGTAAAGTAAGACTGCTACTTTTGCATGTTTTGAACCTTTTTAAACGACGCCGAACTTGAAATTTGCCAGTCTCTCAGTAAAGCTATGAAAACAGTCACAGAAAATTGCGCAACATTTATGCTTTACTCACTTCAGGCTGCTCGTAGGCAGCTCGTTCTCTGGAAAGCCCAAGTGCAGTAACAAAACATTCATGTTTCTCAAATAAATTGAGATCAAAAATAAGTGTGAGTAGTAAAAAGTATTTAAGTTATAAAGTTATATTCGAAGGTTGAATACCTCAGAGCAATGATATATCTAATGTTGAAGTAACGGAAGCGGGTACCTCCAAATCATGAACGTAGACTATACAGGAACCGACTCACCGAGGTTTATCTTAAATAACTTCATGGTTTACCAGCTTATCTAGTTCGGCAGTTAGGTCACGGGAGGTTTCATGTGCGTAGTCCTGCAATCTGCGTTTTTCGGCCATCGTTGATCTATGACAAGTGGGCTTCTGTCCAGGTTTAGCTGATTTCATCGAAGATGGAGTGAACACGTCGTCTTGACCGATGCAGCTATGATATGTTTTCACGCAGTCGTCTACGTTGTAATTGCTCACTCGTAATGCGGCTAAAATGTCCGCAACATCACCTCATCGGGGAATTATGTCCTGAATTTCCTAAACCAAAATGGCATTATATGTAGGCGTTATCACGTGTCTTGCGTGATTATACATTTAGGGTTTCGACTGGGATGATAAAAATGCTAACGTTCAATTTCGTTTTTTTTGCGGTTTCATTTACAGCCACGGAAATTGGAATGAAGAGATATCTAACGCTAATGTCAGTCAAGTACCTTGAGCGAAATTTCTGTCGTTCTTCATATATTCGGTGTATCTCTAGCAGGCGCAAGTCCACACTATCGCCTCCCTACTGGCACATACATTGCCGGTAACTATGTGCCTGCCTCATTGCGTGTGTCTATGTGTGTTCGATTTGCTAAAATGTGGTGAAAAGGCTGACGTGATGCGACTGTACACGCGATAATGAGACGTGTGACCGAAAACACATGCACATCAAAGACAGTTATCCATCGTTGTAGTGCTCGTTACCACAACTGACCTATTGCTAACTGATGTCTCTACTCTTAGCCATGTGGTATCATGCACAAAGATGTGAAAAAAGAGAACCAAACTGCAAACTTATTGACGGCTGAGAGCCGTTAATTGTATTTGCTGATGAAAAACACCGCATACCCGAGAGCCTGTACTGCAATTCCGTACAACGCCTGGGAGGCTCTGCTATATAGCCACGTAATTCCGATCAGTTTGCGGTCACAGAAAGTGCCAAATTCCATTCCCTAGTTTGTGGCCCAAATAGAGGATTCGTCAATACGTCCCGACACTAAAAATACAGGAGCGATTTGTGACTTTGATGATCAGTTGGAGATCCGATTGCGGAAACGCCCCACTGCCGATATACGTCACCGAGGTTGCAAATGAAGCTACTGCTTACGCCCTACATAAAGTCCTCCCAGGCTCGGTCAACGGGCGAACAATTCGATGACGTATCTGATGCAACGGCTGAACAGCCCGTAGTGAACTACCAATACGTTTGCTCTCGTCAACCAGCCCGTTTCACACAAACGCCTTAACCTAGGCCGGTCGTACTACTACTTCGTACTACGGGACCTCGACAACCATAGCAGCATCAGTTGAGACAACAGAACTCACGCGACAGACCAGAAGAAGTTCCTTCACGGGTGCTTCGGTCAGTTTCCCGTGTTGGGTAAGCGCCCCACTATCTTCTGGGTCAGAATGTTTAGTCAGTGGATACGGAAAGAGTATCCAAAAAAAAGTCTGTTGTGCTTTGTGGGCAGTCGACAAGATTGATATGCCCAAAAATCTTCATCATACACTCGGGAAACACAATTCGTATTTCCCTGCTCTGTACCTCTCTGATCCAAATTCTGATTGAAACGAGAGATCAGAATGAGTCGTGATCGTGAACTTCTAACTCTCGGTAACGGTAGCAAATTTGGGAAAAGGAAAAAGGGAATCGATTCTCCAACCCAAGCATTCGTCTCACTCACACTTTGCTCACCAGCTGAATACTGGGTTTCCCGTTTCACTCTTCGCATGCTGGGTGATTCGTTGTCTAGTGTTTGTGGTATGGCTGGCCTTGGCATCATTCCCGACATGAAGACTGAGCGTGCACTGCTCGAATGGATTCCAATGACCAGTCGTCCATGTGCGATTAGGGTGAATGGTTCTATACACGTAAACAGCACTAGACTGAAGAGTCCATGCCTGTTTGTCATTCATGTGTATGCCCCAAATGACTGCAACTCGTCTGAGGCTGAAAACGAATACTACCATGATTTGATGAATTGCTCCGTAGCATGCGTTTAATGGACATCACGGACGTTGTTAGTGAATTCAATGTTCCAGTTGGAAGCTCGGAAGAGACGGAGAGGAATAAAGGAAACTGTTTCGACATTTCAACCGATAGAACAGATAACAGTGACCGACTCATTCAACTATGTCCCGACCATGGACTATTCTTAGCGAGTAAAAATGTCTGGCACAATAAACTCCACCGAGTAACCTGGCACCCCGTTGCGTCGTCCCAGCTTTGCATTCAGATCGACCATATTGTTCTTGGTTACCGCCGGCATGAATCAACTCTTAACTGCTAATCATTTTGGTCCCCGTCTGTTGACAATGATCACACGGTTATCTGTGTGAATTCGAATCTACCTCTCGACGGTGGCCGAAATTACATCAAAGACAAAAATCCTCGTCGGCCACTACTTGACGATATCAAAGAATGTGGCTCCAAGCAGAATTATTGTAAATTTCAAGATTGACACATTCTGTTTTATTTCACTGTATTCCCTCCGTTATAGTACATATTGGTACCGCACATGATACCGCCCACATGAACAATTGAGCTACTTACTATACGTTCTTGATGTTCTTACTTCGCAGTGGTTGTGTGCGAAGTTCAGACTATTCAATCCATTTGATTTCACATGTGGCGTCACGCAAAGGATTCAAACCATGATTGCATCTGAAATGAAACTTCTTGATGTAAGTTCTACATCCAAACCGGTTGACGACTACATGGAACGTTTCAATATTTCGTACCTGGTTCAAAATCATTTGGATGATGCAATGAAAACAGTGCTTTCCGTTCATCCCATTTGCAGAAATGCATACACTCCCATGAGAACGTC